>ML675604.1:47124321-47224843 GCA_007922155.1 Mesoclemmys tuberculata
AGGCACAAAATATGTACTCGCATGGAAGCCTTGCTGGTATGCATATGAGTGTTTCCAATAGTTATGCAGTATACTATTTAAATGTTCTTTAATATATATATATATATATATATGTTCATTAGATCATTTGCTTTAGAAATATTTTATAAATTGATATGCAGATAGGTGATTGTGTGTGCATAGTATTATTATTAATCTCTGCAAATCAAGGAAATCCCCAGTTTAAGATATTAACATCTAGACCAACCTCCATTCACATCTTACCAACTAAACGTAATAAATTATCTTATTTTATGTTTTCCTTGAGATTTAGTGATTGTATTGATAGTAAAAACATTTGACCAACCATAACTCTACATCAATTAAGTTTTTATGTTGGAAATGCCTTAATTTTTTTTTTTTTTAAAGAGAGTGCATGGGGTAGCATAGGATGCTTGAGGGGGACATAAGAAGACATGCAGCAAACAGAGGGTGCTAGGCTGGACAGAGTGGTAATTGATGGTAAAAGGAGAGGGCTGTGGTGTTGGTTGTGGACGGAAGGTCAGTGGAATATGGCAGGTGGTATGGGAGGAGAAATGTGGTTTGTTTGTGAGTCATGGGAGGAGCAGGAAAGGGGAGTGGGGCTCCTGAGGAACTTACAGTTGAAAAAAGCTAAAAGCTGACAAAGGGAAGGGAAAATGGACAAAAATGATCCTATCCCATGTGATTAGGAAGGGTAGCCGAAGCCATTTGGACTGTGTTCCTTTGTTGAGAACTAAACTGCAGTTATGGGGGTGGGGGCGGGTTCTGGAAGACAGTAAAAAGAAAAATTGTTTGTGCCATCTTTTCCAACCCATCCAAGATTCATTGATTTGTTTCACAGTTTATATTAATTAGGAAGACCAAGATACAAAATGAGATTAAACTAACTAAGTACATAAAGGATAACAAGAATTTTTTTTACAAATACATTAGAAGCAAAAGAAAGATGAAGGACAGTGTGGGCCCATTACTCAATGAGAAGGGAAAGACAATAACAGAAAATGCAGAAATGGTCGAAGTGTTACACACCCGTTTGTGTTTCAGTTTTCACCAGAAAATGCTGCTAGTGATCGGAAAACCAACATAGTGAACATCAGTGTAAATGGGGTAGGATCTGAGGCTAAATTAGAGAAGGAACAAGTTAAGAATTACTTAGATAAGTTAGATGTCTTCAAGTTGACAGGGCCTGATGAAATACATTCTAGACTACTTAAGGAACTGGCTGAAGAGATCTCTGAGCCATTAGCAATTATCTTTGAGAATTTGTGGAAGATGGGAGAAATCCCATAGGACTGGAAGAGGTTAAATGTAGTACCTGTCTATAAAAGGGAGAATAAGGACAACACAGGGAATTATAAACCAGTCATCTTAATGTTGGTACCTGGAAAGATAATGAAGCAAATAATCAAACAATCAGTTTGTAAAGACCTAGAAGATAACAGGGCGATAAGTAGCAATCAACATGAATTTTCAAAGAAGAAATGTCAAACTAACCCAGTAATCTTTTGTGACAGGGTAATAAGCCTTGTGGATAGCAGAGGACCAGTGGATGTGATATATGTCAATTTTAGTAAGGCTTTTGATACTGTTGAGCATGACTTTCTCATAAGCAAAGTTGGGAAATATAGCCTGGGCTAACCTACTATAAGGTGGATGTAAAATTGGTTGGAAAGCCATACTCCGAGAGTAGTTATCAATGATTCACAGTCAAACTGGAAGGGAATATTGACTGGGGTCTTACAGGGATCTGCCCTGGATCCAGTTCTTTTAAATATCTTCACAAATGATTTGGATAATGGCAGAGATAGTACACTTACAAAGTTTGCAGATTATACCAAGCTGGGAGAGGCAGCAAACCCTTTTGAGGGCAGGATTAGAATTCAAAATGGTTTTGAAAAACTGGAGAAATGGTTTGAAATAAAGAGGATTAAATTAAATAAGGACAAATGGAAAGTACTACATTTAATAAGGAATTAATCAGTTGCACAATTACAAAATGGGAAACGAGTGCCTAGGAAGGAGAATTGCAGAAAAGAATCTGGGGGTTGTAGTGGATCACAAGCTAAATATGAGTCAATAGCATAATGCTGCAAAAAAAAAAAAAAGGAAACATCATTGTGGGCTATATTAGCAGGAGTGTTATAAACAGTATAAGAAGTAATGACTTATCTGGAGTATTGTGTCCAGTTCTGGGCAGCACACTTCAGGAAAGATGTAGACAAATTGGAGAAAGTTCATAGGAAAGTAACAAAAATTATTAAAGGTCTAGAAAACATGCCCTCTGAAGAAAGATTGAAAAAACTGTGTTTGTCTAGTCTGGAGAAGAGAAGTCTGAGGGGGGACATGGTAACAGTCTTCAAATACTGTATGTAAAATGTTGTTAAAGAGGAGAGTGATAAATTGTTTTCCTTATCCACTGAGGAGAGGACAAGAAGTAATGGGCTTAAATTGTAGCAAGGGAGATTTAGCTTCGACATTAGGAAAAACTTCTTAACTGTAAGAGTAGTTAAGTACTGGAACAAATTGCCTAGGGAAGTTGTAGAACCTCTATCATTGGCGGTTTTTAAGAACAGGTTAGACAGACACCTATTAGGAATGATATGCATAATACTTAGTCCTGTCTCAGTGCAGGGGACTAGAGTAGATGATCTATCGAGGTCCCTTCCAGTCCTACATTTCTATGATTCTATTATATTTCTTCTTCCACATCCCCATTATGGAAACTGCAATTAATTCATGGATACTCAAGGTCTAATGCTTTGATGGGAGCAGTTTACCTTCCCTAAAGCCTGCATACTTCTCACAAGTCAAAGAGCTTTTATTCAAGCTTTGGTCATGGGACCAGGACTTAGACCAGCTTACTTTTCTGAGGGAATATCTGTGGGGCCAGTGGAAATGTTGCATTTGTGTCTGGCTTGTTAATGGTTTCCTGCTGTCTGTAAATGCCAAGGCCAAAACAAAAAGACAAAGTGAGTGAGGTAATATCTTTTATTGGGCCAACTTCTTTTGGTGAGAGAGACGAACTTTTGAGCCACACAGACTCCTGGGACTGACACAGCTATGACTACATTGCATAAGGCCAAGCTAAGTAATTTAGCAAAAGTAAGTGTAATGGGGAAGGGAGGAAAGTCACATAGCAAGGTTCTATTAAAATTATTGTATTTTTTCTCATAGTAATGCTTGAATCCTTTTTTTGCGTGGATGGTGATGCTATAAAGCTGCATCTGAACACACTGTGATCAAGGGATACATTTTGAGTGGCTCAGGAAAGGGATATTTGTTTCAGTTTATCTTTTACCACAGAAATCTCCTTTTATTTTTATTATGGTTACACTGTATGGTTATGAATGTTAGTTTTGACAGGGTTTTTTTTTTTTTTTAAATTATCCATAAATGTCAGCTGTCCAGGAACCTGGCTGACAGGAACACATTCTGCTTGGTATCATGAAGAGTTAATATCAGTGAAATGGAATATTGACACTAGATAATGGTCTCCTACTGATACATGTATGCTTAGGCATTTATGGAAAATATATGCCAAGGCAAAGCCAAGATGTTTATTTTTGGAGCAGGAGATGCTAGTTCTGTGCTCTTGTTTGATTAAAACAATATTTCTGTTACACCCAACGATCCTGTCACTGAAATAAAGTAAAATCAGACAGTCTGGGCCTAATTTTCATTTACAGTAAGGCCTTTTTTCATTGCTGAGGGGCCTTAGTATATATTAAAATTAAGCTGTGTAATGGCCAAGTGATAGTTGATTTCTGTGCCACTATAGAGCTGCTGAATTCTATCTGGATTAGAGGACAGGTCTCTTTTGTCTCTCATTGGTTAAAACACAAACTTATCTATGAAAGCCATTGAAAGGCTCCATGATCCATAAATGACCATGTTTCACATTACAGCTCTTCTGATTCTGCTCATCTGTTGTGGCCACTGTTGGTGCAAGAGCCTTCTTTGCATATACTGCCATCCTCAGCAGGTTTTGTGAATCAGTGCCTCTGTCTCATCTTAATTCACATCATTGCTGAAAACATATTTTTCTCCACTTGCTTGATAGCTTTGAAATATTCCACTTCTTCTGCTATTATCTATCTCTGTAGTAGTGTTATTTAACTTAATAAAGTGATCTGGTATATAGTTTGTATGAAAAATACTATATAGAATCAGGTGTATTGTACTAAAAAAGTACAGTATTATAACTAATCTGACCTTAGAGTGTCTGATGTTTGATTTAAAAGACAGTAACTGCGCAGGCTTCAAGTAATCTGAACATAAAATAAAAAATAGCTGCTGCTACTGTGGCTTTTAGGACAATGGAAGAATTATTTAACTGAATATGGACTTAAGAGGGTAAGATGTTAATTTAAAATATCCTAATCATTATTTTAATCAAGTTGATAAAATGAAGTGGATGGGTGTGTGTGTGTGTGTGTGTGTGTGTGTGTGTGTGTGTGTGTGAAATATTAAATTAATTTAATGTGGGCGATTAATTGAGGTATTGGGGGAGGTCCTGACAATTGGAAAAAGGCAAATATAGTGCTTATCTTTAAAAAGGGAAAGAAGAGGATCAGGGGAACTACAGATCAGTCAGCCTCACCTCAGTTCCTAGAAAAGTCATGGAGCAGGTCCTCAAGAAATCCATTTTGAAGCACTTGGAGGCGAGAAAGGTGATCAGGAACAGTCAGCATAGATTCACCAGGGGCAAATCATGCCTGACCAACCTGATTGCCTTCCATGATAAGATGACTGACTCTGTGGATGTGGGGAAAGAAGTGGACGTGATATACCTTGACTTTAGCAGAGCTTTTTATACAATCTCCCACAGTATTCTTGCCAGCAAGTTAAAGTGGTATGGATTGGATGAATGGACTATAAGGTGAATAGAAAGCTGGCTAGATCATTGGGCTCAGCAGGTAGTGATCAATGGCTCGATGGCTAGTAAGCAGTCGGTATCAAGCGGAGTTCCCCAGAGTCGGTCCTGGGGCTGCTTTTGTTCATCGTCTTCATTAAAGATCTGAAGGATGGGGTAGATTGCACCCTCAGCAAGTTTACAGATGACACTAAGCTACAGGGAGTAATAGATACACTGGAGGGTATGGATAGGATACAAAGTGACCTAGACAAATGGGAGAATTGGTCCAAAAGAAATCTGATGAGATTCAGCAAGGACAGGTGCAGAGTCCTGCACTTAGGAAGGAAGAATCCCATTCACTGCTACAGACTGGGGACCAACTGGCTAAGCGGCAGCTCTGCAGAAAAGGACCTCGGGATTACAGTGGACAAGAAGCTGGATCTGAGTCAACAGTGTGCCCTTATTGACAAAAAGGCTAATGGCATATTGCTCTGCATTAATAAGAGCATTGCCAGCAGATCGAGGGAAGTGATTATTCCCCTCTATTTGGGACTGGTGAGGCCACATTTGGACTATTGTGTCCAGTTTTGGGCCCCCCACTACAGGAAAGATGTGGACAAATTGAAGAGAGTCCAGCAGAGGCCAATGAAAATGACTAGGGCACTGGAGCACATGACTTATGAAGAGAGGCTGAGGGAACTAGGTTTGTTAAGTCTGCAGAAGAGAAGAGTGAGGAGGGATTTGATAGCAACCTTCAACTACTTGAAGGGGGGTTCCGAAGAGGATGGACCTAGGCTGTTCTCAGTGGCGGCAGATGACAGAACAAGTAGTGATAGTCTCAAGTTGCAGTGAGGAGGGTCTAGGTTGGCTATTAGGGAAATGTTTTTCACTAGGTGGGTGGTGAAGCACTGGAATGGGTTACCTAGGGAGGTGGTGGAATCTCCATTTTTAGAGGTTTTTATGCTGCGGCTTGACAAAGCCCTGGCTGGGATGATTTAGCTGAGGTTAGTCCTGCTTTGAGCAGGGGGTTGGACTAGATGACCACCTGAGGTCCCTTCCAACTCTAATCATATATGATTCTATGACCTCTTAAGGTCCCTTCGAACCCTAATCTTCTATGATTCTATGAAGACAAGCAAGGCAAGTTTAAAAAAATCCTCAAACCAGCTAACTGATCTTGAGCCAGTTACCTCTGCATCAGCAGTGTTCAGCTTGAGAAGACCTCTTGGGACCCCAGAAAAAAAAGAGCAACTATCTAGCATGTCTTCAGGGTTCTCCACAGCACTACAGATGCATAAGACCTGTCTTGGGTGTCCCATGCTGGTTGGTTTTAGCGCAATGAATTACACCACACCTGAACCTGCTAAGCTGACTTCAGAGGTGTCATAGAAGCCCAAAGCCACATAGCTGTTCACCCAGCCTGATAATGATGTAGGAGTTCCTGGTATTGGCAGAGTCTCTCTCCTGTTCTGTACACCACATTGAGCCTCTGATCAGCTGGATAAGGCTTGTGGAAAGGCTATGCAGTCAGTGACGGGGTGCAACCCCTATATCCCTGAACAGTGGCAAGTGTGACATTTTCAGTACCTTGATAATTTGTTGGTTGCATCCTGACATCAGCTATTAGGCAGAGGAATACTGGCTAGGACTGGTAACCATACAGGTTTTGTTGGCTTCAGTGTGTCTGTGAGAATTCTCATGGTATGATCAAGCTGTGTCTCTACTAATATAGAGTGGGCAGAGTTTAACCAAAGTGGAGCACAGTATTTCCCAGTTGAGTAGCAGAGAGCAAACCCTGAGCCTAAATACACTGGCTTGGAATTGTGAGCCAACAGCTGACCATTCAAGATGTTACACCATGCTCAGAACTAACTTGAGGTTAAGTGGAAGCATGTTGACATCGCTTTTGATGTACTTGAATTCAGTCTCCATTTCTTGCAATATTCACCTAAGGCAGCCATATCACTGTTCAGATTCTTCTGGAAGTCTTGGTCACTTGCAGCCAAGCAGATATTGTTGGCATACATGAACTGCCTGGAAATGGTGTTCCATAGGCCATTGGTGAGTACATTAAATAAAGTTGGTGCCAGCACTCAGCCTTGTGGAAGTCTGTTCTTCTGGAATCTCCCTGTCCTGGTTTTGTGGCCAAGAGCTACCTGAACTGACTACCTCAGAACATCAACTCAGTTCTTATGTCAGCCTATTAGGAAGAACTCCTGACATCTTATAGAGCAGAAACATTTGCCAGATAATGCTGTAAAGTTAAAAAAGATAGCTTCAGTTTTCTTCTTCTCTTGAAATCTATTCTTAGTGTACACAATAAATGCTAACACTTCGTCACAGGTTCCTCAGCTTAGTCAGAAACCTGTCTGATCATTATTCAGAAGTTGTTCTGTCATGTCATGTCTATAATTCTCTATAGGATTATCCACTTCAGGAGTTTGTGCCTACAACTCAGGAGTGATAGTTTGCTGCTAAAGAGTAGTCTTTATCTGCTTTGGTAAGGCTTTCACCTTAGCTTTCTGCAATATCTTGGGTATCCTGTTCTCATGTCTGACATGGGACATGAAAATACACAATAGCTGTCTAGATTTTCTTCCCAAGATGTTGTAGTAATTCCGGTGATATATTGTGAAAGACACAGACTTTTCCCTGTTTTTACTGATTTCAGTGCCTTTTCTATTTCTTCCCTTGAGAATGGTTGGAAGTTTTCATCTTGGTCGAGCTGTGGAAATGACTTGTATTCTTGTTTGATGCCCCTTTTGTTTGAGCCCTCAAAATTGTATACTTGTCTGCTTTAGCGATTGTTGATCAGGTACACGGCAATAGTGTTTGGAGAGACCTTCTGTTGCCATGTGTCTGGTGGGTTTTGTGCTTCAACAAACTTCCTGATGAGTGTCCAAGCTTTTCTGCTAGATCTTGATATGTCCATTTCTGAGGTTGCTTTTTTCCAGCATGCTCTTCAGCCTTCTTTCAGGTGGTTTAGGAAGGGGTTGGATATTTCTAGATCACCAGATTTTTCATACTGTTTAAGAAGTTCTGCACATTCTTCATCCAGACACAATATTTAGATTTTTTTGGCAGCTGTGTGGAATGGACTTTGGCATAGACTTACAGATTTCTTTGGTAAACCTTGAATATGCTTGATCTATTGATATGTTATGCAAGATACCAACTGAATATTGGTCAATGAGTTTAGTGTAATTGGCTCAGCCTCTCTTTCTATAGTCCCACTGTAACCTTGGGCTAGGGTCACTATAGGTATAGTGACCCCTATTTGGACGGGGAAAGGGTGATGCCAGCTGCGGGGGAAATTCCCAAGGACCCTGCAGATGGCTTTTAGGGACAGTCCCCATCAGAAGTGAGACAACTCAGGTCAGGGGAGTAGCCTTGGTTTCAGCAGGCAGAGTGAAAATTTGCTGGATTGCTTGCTGTCACAAAGAAGTTGTAGTTCCTTGAGGGATGCCCAGTTTGCAAAGTCTATTCCATGTTGATCAGATTCTCTATATCTCAGGTGGTGTGCTGGCTCTCAAAGTCTCCAGCATAGCTGGCAGGATACTGGAATGGTGGTAGGACAGGAGCAGGCCATAACTGACGGAAGGGGCTTATTGACATTAGCCACTTTAAACTGATTGATCCTTATGATATCAGAGTAACCAGATGTAGATGGTAAACTTTTCACATCTGCTAAATAGGATCTTACATAAGTGGCTCTGCCATATTTTTCATGCAAACTGTAATTTATAAAGTCAAAACTAGAGATTATTCACTGACTGTCAATAAGAGAGTTAACTTGGGTGTCCTGAAGGCAGATGACATCGAGGTTGTGTTGGGAGGAGGCAACATGTTCAAGAACAGAGTGCTTAGTGGCTGATAGGCCCTTGAAATTCAACTGTAGGACCTTGAGAAGGGTCAACATTTATAACATTTACATGACATAAGTTATACAAATGGTCAGGTCCCACCATGTTCTCCAGCAACAGGACTCGGCTGAGAAGGCCTCTCACAACCTTCCTCTGGAATTGGTCATTCTGAAGAATCCTTCTTTCTCCTCAGTTTGGGTGGGAGAGAGGAACCATTTGCAATCTTTTAGAAAAAAAGGGATACTTAGAAGCAGAAGGGATCGTTATGCACAGTCTGCTCTTACCCAGTGTCTCTGGAATAGGAAAGATCCTCAGAGAGAACTACTAATGCCCCGTTGCCTACCTCCCGCCTTACTCCAGAACAGCAGTCAGACTTACTGGAAGTATGCTCAGCCCACGCCCCACTGAAGAGGAGGACGACTGTGGAGGTGTATGATGCTGACAATCCAGTTCTCTGCTGCCTGTGGAGCAACACTGGACTAGATTCTTTTCTGGATTCTATGTGTTTTACTCTAGTGTAACTTCAGTGTCTTCAGAGAAGTATCAGGCCTACTTGTGAGTGTGATTCTTGGCTTAATTTCTCCAAAATACGGGATTGTCACAGCAGCAGCCTGGGATTTGTAGTTCAGGACGTAGTTTATTTTTTCATGAGTTTTTTAGATGTAGGGTTGGGTGACAGTTTTAACTTCACAGGAAAAAATATAAGAGTGTATTATTATACCCTTACTGAAAAGTCCTATAGAATGTAATTGGGATAAAACTATTAGTATCCTATTAGAAACATAGAAACTGCTAGAAATAATTATAGCGCTTGATTTGCCATTGACCTCCACCCTTTGTAGTCATTTATACTTGTGCAAAGCAAGTGAAAATAGGCATAACATACTAGTATTTATTATGTAGTGTTTTACACGCACTGTATACAGATGTAAGTAACTACACAGTTGCAGAGCAGTGGAGGATCTGGGCCATATAACTTAGCAGGATTCTGTTGGTTTTCATTAAATTTTCCTATAGAATCCTATAGCAGGGATGTACTTCTCTGTTACATTTTATAAAATGCATATAGAAAGTTTAAAATTTTCTTTTAAACTCTATAGGACATTTCCATGAGGGAAACAACCTTGGTTGTGCTGTATGTGTGTAATATGTATATATGAGATTTTTTTTAAAAGAAAAAGTTAATGTTTTGCTGCGGTTTTTTGTTTGTTTTTTAGAGGAACTACTTTTTGGTGGAAGAACTCTGTGATTGTGGTAAGTCAGACTGTATAATTACCATGACTGGCAGTTTAACAAGGATTGTGATGTCCTTTTCAGTTCAGCAGAAAGAATTTCTAAATTACAATATTTGTTCCATTTATATTAGAAATAGCTATTGATAAAGAACTGGAAAGAAAACAAGCTGGAGAATTTGATCATATTGAAAGCTCCTGGTCTAGACTATTTAGTGTAGGCCTGCATGAATTTGTGTTGTCTTAGTTGTTAATATTTTTTTAAATAGCTAGAACAGTTCTCAACTTTTTTTTACTTGAGACCCAAAAACCACTTGTGTTTTCATGGTATAACCCACAATCATCATCATTTACAGCTGCAAATTACTCTTACTGGAGTAATGGCAAGAAACTAGTACTTGGTTATTGTGAAGGGTTGGGAGTGTTGGCGTTGCTGGGATAAGACTGGTGGGTGCTGGAGTTTCTGGGTGGTTGTGTGTGAGGGCCCTCTAGGGGTATGTGTTGGGGGCGCTAGTTACTTTCCCCTCATTTACTTCTCTTTTCACCCATTCATAATCTACTCTGGAGGAAGGTATCATCTCAGAATGCTGTAGACATCAGGAAAAACGTCTTCACAGCGAGAACCATTAATCTGTAGATAGAAAAGGTAGATGAGGTGATATCTTTTATTGGACTAGCTTCAGAAGTTGGTTCAGTAAAAGATATTCCTCACCTACCATCTCTCTCATATCCTGTGAGCAATACAGCTACAACAACACTGCAAACATTAATCTCTAGAACAGTTTCCTAGGGGAAGTGGGGGAAGCCCTATTGCTTGATACATTTAAAATGAGACTTGGGAAAACAATGTCAATCATGAAAAATTCTGTTTTTGAAGGTGACCTAACAGGTCTTTTCTGTCTCTCTTTTTTTATAATTTGGTGATATAGCAAATGGGATAAAAGAACTGATAACTTACCGATTTTAAGAACCCATCTTTAGGTTCTAGTAATATTAGGAACTACTTAATAAAGGTGATCCTCAAGAGAGTCTGGTAACTTTCATAGTTGGTTTCTAATTTAAGTCATGTGTATTGCAGTTATCAGAAAGCTTATGTAACTGATGTGTCTCAATGACTAACCTGTCTATGTGCCCACTAAATTTCACAAACACATGGCTTTGAAGTTTGATCAGGGGCCCTCTAGAACAAATTCTTTATTTGGTTACTAATCTAGATTAACTCCACTGAGGTCAATTGAGTTACTTGAGATTTACACCAGTGTCACAGGGCGCCTCCATTGCTACTTGGTGAACCACACTGCCTGGCTAGTTCAGATGGTTTCACAGTCACAAACACAAACCAGGTTGTTTATCTTTCACCAAGGCGTGCATTTATTCCCCTCTTACATAGTAATATTGTGCAACACAGGGTTATAGCAAGGGTAGGCTTCTCTTCAGCCCTTACTTCCCAACCTAGGCTCACCCCCTGAGCCTCCTTTTGAGTTCCTCTTGCTTCCTGTTCCTCCCCATATATTCTCCCCAGGTACCTTGTTAGCTCAGTGACTGTCGTTCCAGTGCTCACAGTCCCCCAACAGAAAGTGTATAATTGCCCTCAGCTGGGCCTGCAGCCTTCTCCAGGCTGTAGCAATGTCAGTGATCAGAGTGCCGCTGATAGTACCCTGTCACAACCAGGGTAAATGAGATTGGTATCTGGCTCGATGACCATAGGTGTATCTTTACACTGCTGTGCATATATTATGAGTGTGTATTCAGTAACTTTTTGGAAATGACTCAAGGTGTTTACAGTGGGGAAAAAAACAGAATCATGGCTATGTGAGAGTCAAAGGTGAAAAGTTAATCATTTATTTGTGCCCAAAGTATCATCTATTTTCCATTCTTAACACAAATTGTAAAAGTCCACGCATCACGCAGTGATTATAGTAGATAGTTTTGTACATACAAGTTGTTAGAACTGGCCTTGTAAATTCAACCTTTCTCTTCTTCATTCTTTTCTTTGTTTTTAATGATTTGTTTTGGGGTCCAAGGGCAAGACCATAAATCTTTTGAGAAACCAGAAGCTCTCACTGAGAATCCACTCGTCTGATCCTTTGTGACACTCAGGTCTGGCTTAGCGCTTAAAAATACTTCTATGTAGTCTGAGATTGATACAAGTGCTCCTGCATCCCAGCTTTAGGCCATCTTTCATTAGTGTGTATGTGTAGTAGGGCTGCTCAAAAAATGATGCTGTTTCGTTGAAACCAAAATGTTTTGCAGAAACGTGTCTTTTTGAATGAAAATTTCATTGCAAGGTTTCTCAGGTCCTGGATGGATTTCCTGGAGACAGAGAGCCCAGAATTGCCTGATGTTAAAGGTACTCTGTCTGGTTCAGAGTAGGGACTTAAACCTGAGTCTCATTCATCGCAGGGGAGTGCCCTAGCCACCAGGCCATTGGGAACACTCTCTCTGCCACGCTCTTCCTCCCCACTGGAACAAAAATACATTCTGAAATCTTTAAATTTTTCATGAAACAGAACAGTTGTTTACTGGCCAGCCCTAGTCAGGAGGAAACTTTCCTTAAGGGCAGGTTATCCTGTAACTGCCTACTGCATGATTTCTTTTACCTTACTCTGAAGCAGCTGGTGTTGACTGCTGTTGGTGACAGGACGGTAAGACAAGATGGACCAGTATGTCTGATCCCAGATGGCAATTCCTATATTCATAGGTGACTTTTTAGGAGGATTAGGGAAAGTGCATTCAGTGATTCTCTCCTGGCATTATTATCCATGTTTTTTTTCCGGCTAGTGTTCCAGTGGTTATTAAGGTAGGGAGGTTCCTGGTGCCACAACTTTCTGTTGCCACAAACTACTTTTCAGCGGACTTTCTGTAGCGGGGGCTCTGTTCATGGACTCATGCTTGAAATGTGGGCTGACTCTGGCCCTAAGAGTAAAAGATGAGGTGATAAAGAGAAAGGATTGTCCAATGTTGGTAATATTTTTGGAGATATTATGTTGCACACAATTTAAAGGCTATTTAAAAGGGTGGGTATTCCTGTTTAGTTTCTAATGACTATTTTACAGAGTATAAATATGGGAGGGTGCACATTCCTTCTTGTCTGGTTTCCTGCAGAAACAGTGTGGAGCAGGAAAATAAAGATAGAAGCTGAAACATATGGGTAATTGTTGAGCTAAGAGTAAATCTTCATGTGGAAAGTTAAACAATACAACTGGTTAATGATCCAAGCCACTGCCAAACATAACACCTTTTGAATTCTGTAAATCAACTCATAAACATGTGAATGTTGAAAGTCTCTTTTTGTCTGTGGTGTATTTTTGTGACTTTGTTATAGACATGAGATTGCATCAAAGTATTTTACATTAATTTTCTACCCTCTTTTAAAAAGAGAGCATACAAACGTAGTTCTACCAATAGACATATGTCACCTTTTGAAAACCATGCTTTTTCTTCCTACCTGTCAAATCTTCCTCCTTGGAAAAGCCATTGTAATAATTAAAGAACTGTTTATTCTTTGCAGGCTAGATTGTGACTCTTAGGCCCTGCCCTGCACTGCACTGGGGACATTGAGGAGCTGCAGTCCCTTTTAACTTCTGTAGGCACAGTGTCTTAGGAAAGCACACTGCATCCTGGAGTTTCCTGGCATGTGCTAAGAAGTGTGCTCTCTGTGGCTGGTGGGGACAGAGCTCCCGAAATGTCAAATACTCTAGTCTAGAGGCTGTTAGTAGAGCTGGTAAAAAATTTTTTGATGGAATGCTGTTCTGTCAGAAAATGCAGATTTGACAGAAAAGTGACAAGGGAATCACAGAAAATTAGGATTGGAAGGGACCCCAAGTGGTCATCTAGTCCAAACCCCTGCTCTAAGCAGGACCAACCCAGCCAGGGCTTTTTCAAGCCGCACCTTAAAAACTTCTAAGGTTGGAGATTCCACCTCCTCCCTAGGTAACCCATTCCAGTGCTTCACCACCCTCCTAGTGAAAACATTTTTCCTAATATCCAACCTCAACCTCCCCCACTGCAATTTGAGACCGTTTCTCCTACTTCTGTTATCTGCTACCACTGAGAACAGCCTAGCTCCATCCTCCCTGGAACCCCCTTTCAGGTAGTTAAAGGCTGCTATCAAATCCCCCCTCATTCTTCTTTTCTGCAGACTAAACAAGCTTAATTCCCTCAGCCTCTGCTCATAAGTCATGTGCCCCAGCCCCCTAATCATTTTTGTTGCCCACCACTGGACTCTCTCCAACTTGTCCACATCCCTTCTCTAATAGGGGCCCCAAAACTGGAAACAATACTCCAAATGAGACCTCACCAGTGCCAAATAGACAGAAATTATCACTTCCCTGGATCTGCTGGCTATGCTCTTACTAACGCAGTTCAATATGCTGTTAGCCTTTTTGGTAATAAGACTCATCGTTGACTTATATCCAGCTTCTTGTCCACTGTAACCCTCAGGTCCTTTTCTGCAGAACTGCTGCCCACCCAGTCGATCCCCAGTCTGTAGCCATGCATGGGATTCTTCTGTCCTAAGTGCAGGACTCTGCACTTGTCCTATTGAATCTCATCAGAATTTTTTTTGGCTCAATCCTCCCATTTCTCTAGGTCACTCTGTATCCTATCCCTACCCTCCAGCGTATCTACCTCTCCCTCCAGCTTAGTGTCATCTGCAAACTTGCTGAGGGTGCAATCTACCCCATCCTCCAGATCATTAATGAAGACGTTGAGCAAAACACACCCAACCACTGACCCCTGGGTCACTCCACTTGTACCAGCTGCCAACTAGACATCAAGCTATTGATCACTTCCCGCTGAGCCCAATGATCTAGCCAGATTTCGATCCATTTTATATTCCATTTATCCCACCCATACTTCTTTAACTTGGTGATAAAAATACTGTGAGAGATTGTATAAAAATCTTTGCTAAAGTCAAGGTATATCACGTCCACCACTTTCCCCTCATCCACAGAGCCGGTCATCTCATCATAGAAGGCAATCAGTTTGGTCAGGCATGACTTGCCCTTGCTGAATCCATGCTGTGTCTGATCACCTTCCTCTTTTCCAAGTTCCTTAAAATGGATTCCCTGAGGACCTGCTCCATGATTTTTCCATGGACTGAGGTGAGGCTGACCAGTCTGTAATTCCCTGGTTCCTCCTCCGTCCCTTTTTTAAAATAAGCACTATATTTGCCTTTTTCCAGTCACACAGGACCTCCCCCAATCACCATGAGCTTTCAAAGATAATGGCTCCGCAATCACATCAGCACCCTCAGATTCATTGCATCCAGCCCCATAGACTTGTGTATATCCAAACGTTCTAAATAGTCCTGAACCTGTTCTTTCGACACTGAGGGGTGCTCACTTCCTCCTCCTGTGATGCCCAGTGCAGTAGTCTGGGAGCTGACCTTGTCTGTGAAGACAGAGGCAAAAAAAGCATTGAGTGCTTCAGCTTTTTCCACATCCTCTGTCACTAGGTTGCCTCCACCATTTTGTAAGGGCCCACACTGTCTCTGACCTTCTTCTTGTTGCTAACATACATGTAGAAACCCTTCTTGTTACCATTCATATCCTTTGCTAGCTGAAACTCCAGTTGTGCTTTGGTCTTCCTGTTTTCATTCCTGCATGCTCGAGCAATATTTTTATACTCCTCCCTGGTCATCTGACCAAGCTTCCACTTCTTATAAGCTTCCTTTTTGTGTTTAAGCTCACTGAAGACTTCTGTGTTAATTCAAGCTGGTCGCCTGCCAAATTTGCTATTCACTTTGCAAATCAGGAATGTGTCGATTTAATCAAAATTTTCAGTGGAAACCTGGCAGAGGGACTAGCAGCTCCCTGGCCACTTGCCTGGCAGAATCCTAGGTTCCCAGGCTGTCAGGTCAGCCACTTCCCCAAGCAGTTCTGGGGAATCAGAGAATCCAGGGATGCAGCTATCCAGGAAGCACAGAAGCCTGGAGAGCAAGTCAAAAATCCCATTATGGTTCTCACAAACTGGAATTTTTCACAATTTTTTCCTTGTGAAAAATTTTGAATTTTTTATCTTTCATCCTGATTGGGATGAGAGTTTCTTTCAGAAATTTTAATTTTTTGGCGGGAGGGAAATTATCTTGTCTGGCTACCTGTACGTACTAGTAAAAAGCAGCCCCTGAGCTTAGAAGAGTGCATGGACTGTATTTGAGGCCTCCCCACCCACTCTCTTCAAGGCTTGCCTCTCCAGGCCTCAGTCTGGCCCAGAATATGCATCATATTGTATTAATTTCTATCAGTTACTTTAAAACTTTCTGGGGAACCTTTACCATCCCCCAAGATGCCAAAGTATTATTCTTGAATTTTGGTCCCTACCATGAAGCAGTCCTTTGGAGATCTGGGCCTGACAAATGGCATCTGAATGGCCACTGATGTAGTGTTATCAGCAAACATCCCCAATTAAACAATGGCTAGGAAAACTTCAGGCTGCTTTTTCCAGGTTTAACCATAACTTTGAAATGCAGATGTGTGATTGTTTGTATAAATTGTTTTTTGGGGGAATTAACCCAATTAACCTTGCTGATATGGGTTTATTGCTTTAATTTTAGAATTGTTCACATATACTGGAAACTTATGCAATATAAAACAAAATACTGTATCATAAAACCATCAGAAATTTAGCTCTGATTTAAGCATCTTGTGGGAATGCACTGTTTCCCACCTCTTTGTTTCACTCCCTCTCCCATTTCTAGTTGTGTACTATAGTGTAAAAACCTGAGCAGAACAGTTTGTTTCTATTACATGGTATCATTACAATGTCAAGGAAGGTAAGATCGGCCCCCCGGCTCTATTATTTCTGCTCTGCAGATCAGCTGATGTAATTTTCTATGTCAGATTCTCTTTCTTTCTCATCCCCCCAGTAAATTTGTATTGTTCTAGAGAGGTTGCATTGCAGCTGCCCATGCTATAGCTGATAGATAGCAATTCTAATTGAAGTTTGCTTCCAAAAAGCACAAGTAATGGTGCAAGCTTCCCCACTAATATGCTTTAGCCTTCTGTTGCAGGGTAACTTCTTGGGGGAGGAGGGTATTTCAGGCTGGAATTCATCATCTAGTGAATACTTACTTGCTTCCCTACTGAGATTGACAATGGCAATTTTGTGGCATGGTCTCCTGGTATAGTGGGTGTCACACTGTCTGGAGTGGCTCATGAGTGAGAATATCAACCTCAGGGCAGACTTATGAAGCAGGGCAGAAACCCCAAACTGGTTGTGAGATCTGTACTTAGATTTCAGCAACCAAGTAACAAGTGTAAACTCCTCAGGCACTATACAGCCTTAACATGTAGTCAGCCTCTCCCCTTGGATATTCCAATCTATCTTGCCACCCAGGCAAGCTTGACTCTGTGATGGATGGTCACTTTACACCGAAGATCACAAAATAGAGGTTTACTACCAGTCCCAAAGCACCAGTCACTTAGCTTGGTCAATTTACACCTCAGCTCTCTCACCAAAAATAACCTGTGTAGCCAATTCTATAACAAACTAATTACAAGTTTATTAAGTAGGGAAAAATGAGTTATTTACAAAGTTAAAGCGGACAACACACACACACACACGAGTTACAGTCTCTATCATTTGGAATTTAAGATTCTTCTTCGAGTGCATGCTCATGTCTATTTCATGCTAGGTGTGTGCATGTCATGTGCACAGTTGCTGGAGATCTCTCCCTCAGTGGTATCCGTTGGGCTGGCTCTAGTGCCCTCTGGAGTCATACACACGTGCTGATATAAGGAGCTCTGTCAGCCGTGCACCGTCTCAGTACCACTCATGACGGTTGCTGGAACAATCCTTCTTTACTGTGCCAAGGCTTCTTTCCCGGTGGTTTGGATTCTTGTCTTGTTATATTTGTGTAGTTTTTGTAGCTAGTGTATATAATTCTTTGTTAGTGTTAGTGTATATAATAGTGTGAATAGTTGCCCTCACCCCTTAGGGACTATTTGCCCCAGGGGCTGGGCATGCCCTGGTCCCCGGGCTTCAAGCAGTGTTCCTCTTGCGGCAAACCAATGCCAGTGATTGACCTGCATGCTAGCTGTTTAAAGTGTCGGGGGAAACTCGAGTTAAAGATAAGTGCCAGATCTGCACAGACTTCAGACTGCACACTAAGAAGGACAGGGACATTCAGCTGAAGGCCTTGCTCATAGAGGCAGCCCTCAGACCATTCTCGGAGACAAGCCACTCCAAATCATTGCCAAGCACCTTGGCATCTTTGTGGAGTGTTCCTCTGGCACTGGGCTCTTCCCAGCTCACCATCTCCAATGCTGAGGAAGAAACACAATAAGCAGTGCACCAAGAGAAGGTGCTTGCCAGTGCAGAAGAGGGACAAACAGAGAGAAGCCAGTAGAGTGAGACCCGTTTTGGGCCACTCTTCCTCCGCAGAGCCAGTGATGGCACCATCGACTCCGCCTACAGCGTTGAGTCTGGTGCGTGACTCCGCCAACATTTGGAAACAACCTCAGTACCATCAGTCTGACGGTCTCCTCGACCTTGGAAGCCTTCCAGGTGGCAAAGGACCTCTTTTTCCCTTCAGGTTCCACCAATGCCGAGAGGGTGAGCCAGCCCAGGAGACAGAAGGGAACAGGGAGCATCAGGCCCCTTCCTGGCACCGGCACCCATGGCTCCCTCTAGGAGCAAACAGGCCCTGGTCCCGGTGCAGGAGTCACCACCTCAGCACCAGCTCCCGGAACTCGGGCACTGCGTGGAAGCAGTAGCTGGAACAGCTCAGTACCCAAGGGATGGTTCCTCTGAGGAAGACGTTGCTGCACCCAGGGCACACCACCGCTACCCAGCCTATGTGCCACCGGACTTTGGCACTGGGCCCCTGGCTGGCACCTGGCCAGCAGGAAACTGACTGAGGCAATGGCTATATTGGAACCCCTGGGAGTTTCCCTGGGGACCAGGCCCCTCCTCCCACTGCTCCTTTGTGGCTTCAGGGAGGTGGACTTACCACCTCATCCTACTCAGCACTGGCTACCAACTCTGATACCGACCCTAGTATCAACATCCAGGAGATAGCTCCAGTGGAGGTGACAGAAGCGGAGGAAGAGAAAGGAGGCCCTCCTCCAGTGCAAGCCTCCTTCTCCTCATCCCCAGATAATGCCAATGTGGGACCAAGTAACCTGCTTCTGCAGGATGAATTCAGGGTCCAATGGATATCTGAAGAAGCTGAGGTTCTGCATGGTCTCCCTTGCCTTCATCATTCCCTCCCTGGATCCAGGGAGATTGATATGCTGCCCTCAACTTAAAGGATGCATACTTTCACATTTCTAACTTCCATGGCCACAGGAGATTTCTCAGGTTTGTGGTGGATCATTGCCAATTCCAATTCACCACCGCTCCTTTCGGCTTAGCAGCAGCCATGTGGGTTTTCACAAACTGCATGTCAGTTGTAGCAACCTTCCTTAGGTGCTGAGGCATGCAAGTTTACCTGCACCTCAATGATTGGCTGATCAAAGTTCAGTTGCAGGCTCAGGTACAGGACAGCATCAGTATAGTCTGTGATATCTTCCAGGTGCTGGATCTCCTGATAAACTAGCAAAAATCAACTCTGGTCCCAATTCAGAGAATAGAGTTCATTGGAGCATTGCTTGCTTGACTCAAGCCAGAACCTTCCTCCAAGTGCCCAGTTCCTGACTATGTTGGACCTGATGTCCAAGGTCATGGCCCACCCAATAACGACTGCTCAGATCTACCTGAGGCTATTGGGTCACATGGTGGCATGTACTGACATGGTGCAGTACACAAGGCTGCACCTCAGACCCTTTCAGATATGGCTGGTGTAAGTCTACTCCCTGAGCAGACACCATTTAAGCTAGATACTCACAGCTCCACCTCTGACCCTCACTTCCCTGACCTGGTGGAAAGACCCAGAGTTGGTAATGGAGGAGATACTCTTTGCTGCCCCTCAGCCATCAGTAGACTTAATCTTAGATGGGTCAGACCTAGGGTGGGGAGCCCACCTCGGCAACCTCAGGACCCAGGGCCTTTGGTCACAGGAAGAATTCTCCCTACATATAAATGTCAGGAAACTCAGGGAGGTCCGTTTAGCTTGCCAAGAGTTCCTTCCCCAGATCTCAGGCAAAGTGGTGTGTGTCCTGACGGACAACACCATATCTGTGTTTTACACCAACAAGCAGGGAGGGAGTCAGACTTTGGCTTTGTGTCAGGAGGCCCTCCAGGTGTAGTACTTCTGCATGAAACACACCATTCATTTCAAGGCAACACACCTCTCGGAAGCCTGAAACTTACTGGTGGATCACTTCCACAGAGCCATTTCCTCAAACCATGAGTGGTCGCTTCACCTGGCAGTCATCGGTGTCATCTTCTGTATATGGGGGCCTCCCCAAGTGGCTCTGTTCACCACGAGGCAGAACAAGAAATGCCATCAGTTCTATTTGCTGCACAGGCACAGCAAGGGCTCCCTCTCCATTGCCTTTCTGCTCTCGTGGGCAGACCGTCTACTGTATATCGTTCTGCTGATCCCCTTGGTTCACAAGGTTCTCCTAAAAACCAAGCAGGCCAAGGCTACACCAGCACTGGCTTGGAACAGTTCTGGACCTCTCGGTGCAGTGCCATTCATGCTCTCACTCTGCCCAGACTTGATCTCACAAGACCATGGCAGGCTGCTTCACCTGAATCTTGCTGCCCTGCATCTGACTGCCTGGCTGAACCCTGAAGAGCAGGCCTGTTTGGATCAAGTTCAACAGATCTTGCTAGGTAGTAAAAAGCCTTCCACTGCAGCTACCTACCTGGCCAAGTGGAAATGTTGCACTTGTTGGAGCTCCAAACAGACCCTTTCTCTGTCCCAATCTTCTTTGCAGTCTATCTTGGCCTGTCTGCTCCATCTAAACCATCAAGGTCTGGCTCTCTCATCTATTAAGGTTCATTTGGCAGCCATCTCAGCCTTCCACCCTCTAATGAATGGTGGATCATCAGTGTTTTCCCACAAGATGATAGTCAAGTTTCTCAAGGAGATAGAAAGGCTCTACCTTCAGGTTCACAAACCTATTCCCCCATGGGACTTGAATCTGGTCCCAGCGAGGTTCATCGGGGCCCCCCTTTGAGCCATTAGCATCATGCTTCCTGCTGCTTCTCTCTTGGAAGGTCACCTTCCTGGTGGTGATCACCTTGGCCAGATGGGTCTCTGAGATCAAAGCCCTTATGTGGGAACCCTATAGTATTCTTCAAGACAAGGTTCAGCTGCACCCCCATCCAGCATTCCCAGCACAGGTGGTGGCACAATTCCACAACAACCAGGACACCTCTCTACTGGTCTTCTTCCCAAAATCTCAGAAGACTGCTAAGGAATGTCAGCTTCATACATTGGATGTTAAGCAGGCCCTCGCCTAAAATATCAAAAGATCTAAGCCCTTCTATAAGTCCACACAGTTTTTTGTAGCAGCAGTGGGAAGGATGGGAGGACTACCTGTATCATCCCAAAGAATCTCATCCTGGATAACCTCCTGTCTCTGAGCTTGCTACTAGTAGGCAAAGAGTCCATCTCTGGCCATCGTGACCACTCATTCCACAAGAGTCCAGGCTTCATCATCAGTGTTCCTCATGCAGGTACCAATCCAGGATGTCTGCAGAGCTGCAACATGGTCATCAGTTCATACCTTTGCATCCCACTACGCCAACACCTAGCAGGCCCATGATGATACCAGTTTCAGGATAGCAGTGCTGCAATCAGCACATCCATGAACTCAGAGACAACTTCCAGGGGTCCTGCTTGTGAGTCACCTAGAATGGAATGGACATGAGCAACCACTCATAGAAGAAAAAACGGTTACTAACCTTCCATAACTGTTCTTTGATACGTGTTACTCATATCCATTCCATGATCCGTCCTCCTACTCTGCTGTTACCGGCAAGAAAGAACTGAGGGGGTGTAGGGCTCTCAGCACCCCTTACACCAGCATGTGACTCCAGAATTCACTAAAGCCAGCCCAATGAATACCAGTAAGGAAAAAATCTCTGGCAACTGTGCATGCGGTACGCACACACCTAGCACGGAATGGACATAAGCAGCAGATCTCAAAGAATAATGGTTACAGAAAGTTAGTAACAATTTTTTTTCTATAATAAGTAACCTTTATATGTCTTTTAGGACTAACCCACTAAATAGCTGGGGACTCCTTGCTTATGCTTAGAAATCTTTGCTCCTGAGCGTCCAAGCAGCAAAGGAATAATAAGTTCTCCTTAACAGGCATTTTTATTCCCTTCCTCCACAATTCAAGCTGTGATGGGATGAGGGGTTTGTCATGTACCCTCTTAAGGGCTGTGGGGAAAGCAATCAATAAATTCCACAATGGTCCATTTGGATTCACTAGTCCTTCCTGATGGTCAGGAGGTAACACCGTCTGCAGGAATCCAGCATTTTGCATTAGGTGAAGGTTTTTTTCCCTATCTGGTGAATTACAAAGTTTCAGAACAGACATTTTACAGTTATAGAACAAACTTTTAAGTATTACCTTATGGCATAGGATATAGCAGTTATAAGTGAAATTAATGGATGCATCAATTTACAAGCATTTCGTAAAGTCTAACCACTATACAAATTAATATAAATCTAATACCTATCTTAACAATTCTGCACAGTGTTCAGTGAGGCCTAAGGGTCTTTGGCATAAGCAGGCACCAGGTTTTGCCAGCACCACAGTGGGTCCCAGGTTATGATTGTTGGGAATAAAAACAACCGTAGTATGACCAAGTAATTTCACATAGACCAGTGAACACCTGTCAATGACAAAATCTTTTGTTTAATATTCACATCACATGTGATTCTTGACTGTGTTTTTCCAGTTGTACTGGTGCGATGCCATTTATTTCAGTGGAGTAGAATCAATATAAAGCGGTGTGTAATACTGTCATGATTCAATCTTCTTCAGTGGATTTGTGTTGGTGAAAGATTTGTATCTCCTTTTATCTGACTCATGAAGCAGCTTGTTTCAGATACTCTACACTTTTTGTAGTGCCTCTAGTCTAACAAGCTACCAGATAACTGAAAAGTCCAGATTATCCCCAGACAATTCTAGTGCGTATCAGTGTTGCCTTATACCTCTTTGCTGTGCCATCATGTCAGTTAAACATTAAAAATCAGACAGAAACTCTTATGAACACATATGCTACAAACCACGCATGTTCCAGTCCATGTTTAAAAATGCAGTGTATGGTAAAATGCAATTTTCCAGTAAAAGCATAGACCCATTCATTACACAGTCAAATATTTTACCACAAAAGCATAAATCCTATACTTAACCATGGCATTTTATTGAAGAACAAAGACATTTGTCATGATGATTTACTAGAAAATAAAATATTTTTCTTCTAGGACAAAAAATATATTTAACCATACAATGTAACTAAGGGAAAGGGAAAGACAACTTTTTTTTTTCTTGCTGCAAAGAAATACAGTACCAATTTTCTAGAAATCAAATCATAATTTTACAGCAATAGCTTCTGGTCAGTGAAACCCTCTTTACAATTTACAGAAAATTGACATGGTCAAAAACAGGTTTCCCAACAACATGCAAGCACAGCTATTTAACATGCCTTACAGTTGCAGATATATATTCTAGATTAGTCAAAAATTAAGTTATTCTTTTAGAAATTGCAAACTGTTAAAAATTGATGTTGTCTTTATCTACTGGTGCCAGGACAGGTGTAGTAAATGATGGGTGCCGTAACTAACATTTGCACTGGCTGATAATTGCAAAAAGGCAAAGGTTCGAGTGCCAGCTTGGCTGATCAGTTACGTTAAAAATATCTATTTTTCAGAATCCAAAATATGAGGTAATTTCCACGTAGGGCTTAGAAACTTACCATGTCTTGTCTAGCATCTTTCATTTGTGGAGTTCAAAGGATTTAAAAACAATTAAGTATCACAGCACCTCTGTGAGCAAGGAAAGTGGTATGATCCCCATTTTCCAGATGGGAAAGGAAAATTAAGTTTGTCGCAAGCCGAATTCTCCAGCCCCCTTTTATTTATTTATTTTTGCTCAGAAGAGCTACAAATCCTAGATAGAAACTGAAGCAAAAAGAGGTTAAATAATTTGCCCAACTCTCACATGGAACTAATGGGAACAAAACCCAGGTTTTCTAATTTCCAGTTCTGTATTCTATGGTCTTGACTACACTACCCGCTATTGTGCAGGCAATCTTTTCTTTTCACAGAGCTGTGCAGCCCAAACCAAGCCCTTCAAGACTGTCCAAATCTTCCACTGAACCCAAATGATGAGCACCCTGACTGACCCCCTCTGAAGGAAACTATATTCCCCCCACCCGTATAAAAGAAACTGCATTGCAGTGAAGGCTTCAATCATTGTACAGAAGATTCTAATCAGCAGGCCTGAGAATGGGAACCCTTTGTGCTTAAGGGCCATATACAATTGGAGCTAGGATTTTTATTTGTTTATTTTATTGCCTATCTGGCACTGGGGACATTGACATTCACAAAGCATGCTTTCTTTGTAATGTATTCCTGTATGGAGAATAATTAATAAGAGACACAGAAACTCTGTGAAGATATCTTTTCATGGCTTCTACTCAGACCTCCCATTCGTTACTAGACACATACAGCATTCATTTCTAACAGTAAATGTCATGCACACAATAGCTCTGCTGTGGGTGTGAAAACTAGTTTCATTACAGCTGTACCCGTAACAGATCAGATCACATCCCTCAGTGTGAAACTGTACAGCCCCAAAACATGTTTCGCACAGGCAATTGAAAATATCTCAGTTAAAATGGGCTATATCTTAAGCTTTCTCAGTTGTCTGCCTGCGTCTAATTAGAGGACAGTATTTTAATAACTTATTATCATAAGAATATAAGATCGGCCAGACTGGGTCAGAACAAAGATCCATCTAACGTGGTATCCTGTCTTCTGACAGTGGCCAATGCCAGGTGGACCCAAAGGTGAGCATGGGCCTCCACAGATATAAAGCAGCACAGGTCTCTCTCCCAACGTGTTTGGAATCTAAGAAAGAGCTTGCAGACTGAAGGCCAGATTCTGCCTTGTCCTTACATAGGTGCACAGAGGTTACAGAGGCCAAAAGGCACCTTCTCTACCTTGTGTGGCCTGTGTAAGGGCTAGACAGAAGTGTATGGGAGCTGCTCCTTTCCTACTCGAAAGACTGTTTGGCTGACATGAGATGTGCCATTGCTCTGCTTCCCCCCTGCTCCCCACCCACACTAGGCAGCCATGCAAGGTGGTGGGGAGTAAACTTACACCCCACAAAGGGGAACAACAGCAGGCACCAAGCTTCAGTGCAAGGCTGTGCCCAAATTGTACAATCGAGTCACAAATGAGAGATGAAATAATTTATCTGAAGTCACACAGGGAGTTAGTGGTAGAGCCAGGAAGAAAATCTAATCTTTTGCCTTCTGTTTTTTCTTTCACTACACTGTGATATATAAGACTCTTTCTAATACAGTGTGGGCTTACATAGCCAAATGAGGGCTGTAAGAAATGGGTTGCCACATGCCTCTTCACTTTGATGATATGGGCTAATGCTCCATAGCAGTAAGCCAGCTACACACTGAATGAATACCTGGGACCCTGTTCACCAACAGCTGGATATGAATAACTCTCAATGCTTTCACTGAAAGCTGAGGTGTACAGAACCTCTTTTTAAAAAAATGGGTCATCTATTTAAGTGCCTAAATATGGATTTAACCAAAGTGTCTTACCATAGGCCATAGCCATTGGGTGAATGCTTCTCTGTCTTAATTGACCTGTGTGTAAAATTTTTATAACAACCACCACCTCTCATAGGATGGTTCAAATACCCTAGTGATGGGCACTTTATAAGTATCTGAATAGATGGAGAATATAGAGAGATATTTATGAAGCTTACTTAATTAGTGTTTGTAAAGCACTTTGAGATCATGTTATGAAATTATTATAGAAGTGCTGTTCAATGTTTGTTCTAGCTTATTAGCAAGAACTTCAGTGTTAGGTTGTTACTTTTAGAAATTGGGATATGCCACTTCACCTGGAATATCATAGAAAACTTTGTCTTATTGTCCTCCAATTTTAGTTGAACTAATATTCAATTTATATTACTGAATACGCTAGACAGACCTATGTTTCTAGCAGTACCAAGCTACCACAAAACAGAAGGAAATAAAACATTGATTTAGGACCAAACTCACAATTGATATACCAGACATTTCTAGGCTGTATATAAACACTCAGACACATAGAGAAGTAACAAAAAGAAAACAAGATTAAAGTCAAGTCACTCCTCAGTCACTCCAGACAATTTTTGGTGTCTTTGATATCTGATAATTAGAGAAGCCCTAAATGAAACCCTAGACCAAACTTTGAGTGATTGGAAGGGAGGTTGGAATCTGAATTTGGATCTGAATTTCACAATTGTCTTTCATAATGAACTGAACAAAAACCCCAGAACCAAACATGCTTAAATAAAATCCTGCAGCTGAATTTTGTATCTCTGGCCCATCTCTGAACTTTTCCAACATACGGGATGTAGGTTGAGATCCAGGATTCTGGTTCAGCTCTGTCTCTAAAACTTCATAATTTGCGGTTAATTTTCTATCAACCTCATGAAATTGAAGAAGAAAAACAGGGCCTGATCCCTGTGCATTGACTTCCGTGAGCCTTGGATCAAGACCTAATGGCACTGGCAAGAGCGAGGTGTTGTCTAGTAGTGGCTGCACAAGCTGCTCCGCACAATTCTGCCAAGGCAGCTCCTTCCTATCTTTCTCCTTTTCTACTGCTTAGCCTCATTTTAGCTGAGACTTCCAGATAGGATTCATTAATTATGCCAACACTGGGTTGTTCTGACAAACGTTGGCAGAAGCCTAAGACATGATTACCAAACTCGTTTTCACTTGTGGATTTGAATATGGGCCTCCAGAAAGGAAAGGTCAATGCATAGTGACATCCACCTTTTAATAAAAAAATAAATCCTGTGAATCAGGCACAGACCTTCTATGCTAAGTTTCAGTCTGGCATGACTTTTTACAGCTGAACTGTAAACCACTGGAAATGGTTTCATAATGGAAATAGTGACAAATCTTGAGCTACAATAACCAAAGTACATGTGATTATAACAATAATACCCAGCAGGAAATGTCCAGTACATTGTTCTGCTGCTCTCGGTTGGGTCCTCCACACATCCAACAATGAATCAAACGCAGGAAAGACGAGCAGAGAACTGTGTATGTGCAGGGGGGAGGGAAGGAAGGGAGATTGGAATTTTTAGAGCAGTGTCCTTTTGCTTTCAGAATAGCTAGTCATTGTTTTTCCTGTTTCTTAGAAATCCTCAGTGTAGCTAACGATCAGAATCAGCTGTTGTGCTTTGAATCTGTCTGTCTGTTTACTGTGAGCACACACACACATGCACATACACACACAAAAAAGTCATTGGCTTGTAAACACACTGAAAAGCATTGAGCAATGATGTGTTCTGAAAGAAAGAGACAGCTGAGCCTTCTGGAGGCCACGGTGAAAATGCAATGTGCCAGTCATTATGGGTCTCTGGATTGCTGTTGCTTACAATTACATACCCAGACTATGTTCCTGTTTACACATTTGATTTTATGGTTTGATCTTTTTTAAAATATAGTAATAAAATGTTGCCCCCCAAAAAAAGATTTTCAGACTTTTTCTGTCCAAAAAGCTTTAAAAAAACCCACTGGTGTATGATTACCAATCCAAGCCAGTATTACTACTGCTGTCAGAATGCAGACAATAAACTGATCACGAATGTACAGAAAATGCCACACTTGCCACTGTTCAGGGCACACTCAGCCACCGACTGCATAGCAGAAATCCTACCTGGATGGTGCTGCACACTTTCCATCCAGCTTATAACATCATTAGCTCAGTGCGGTGGGCAGAATTTGGGGGAGCCTCTGCTACTATCAGGAATGCTGACATCATCAGGTTGGATGGATGGCTTCCTGGCTTTGTGCTCCCACGTGGCCTCTGGAGACAGCATAACAGGTTCAGGTGTGGCACGATTCACTCTGCCAAGACCCACCATGCCTAGGCATCTAGGACAGCCCCGGGGCAAATGTGGTGCTGTGGGGGATGCTGCACACGTGCTGGATGGTTGCTCTTCTCACGCTGGTCTCTCCAAGGATCTTCTCAAGCTGAATTTTGCCAGTTCAGAAGTAACTGACTGGCTCAAGACCAGTCAGCTGTTTTTTGTTTTGTTTTTTTACATCTTGCCTTACTTGCCTTGCCCCATCCAACCACTATATATATATAAAGAGCTGTCTGTTTTAAAGCCTTACTTTCTTCCAGAAAACCATATCCTTTAAACTTGTTGACTGCTTGGAGTTAGATATCTTTTCTGAAAACTTGCATTCCAGGACAGCTAGTGATCTAACTGTAGTATCATGATGGGGGTCCTGATGATCCTATGGGAGTATCTGGGCATTTTGTCATAGATTTTTTGGAATGGGATTGAGCCCCCAGATGAATTGAAAGGACTGACTGCCCAGATTGAATGAAAGCAGAAGGGGAGAGAAAGTAGGCATCAATCTGCTTTTTTCTTATATATTTGCCTAAGCCTTTACATAAAAAATGTATTTCGGGACATGAAAATGCCAAGAGTTACTATCAATAAGTTATAAAATGGCACTGCTTGATGGTTATAGATAAATGTCTCTTCAAGCAGCCAGAAGAGTTATATTTAAGTCTGTTATTGTTTAGCAAGCACCACCAATGCACTTTGTGCTGTACAATTCACAAATAAAAATTCAGAAAAAAAATATAAAATATAAATAAAAAATAAATATTCAGCTCCTGTGGGGGGCCTGTGTTTTATTTCTGTGATGCTAAAGGGGCTTTAATTGTGGTTTGGAAGTTGGCATCTTTTTCATTTTCTTCTCAATCCCCATCATTCCTATCCTACAGAATGTGGGAAACTACGCATTTGCATATTGCCTGTAACTGTCCCTTACCATTTGCAAAAGCTCTAAGCTCTAGGATGCTTTCACCATTTTCATTTCATCCTTCAACTTTCTAGTTCCCTGCCCCCCCCCCCACCTGGGGGAAAAAAAATCTACTGAATCACTTCCACTGTTATAATACAAAGCTTCTTTCAATGTTTCAACACTGCTGCTTAGGCAAGCCAGGAGGAGATATCATTCCTATGTACGTCTTACATCCTTCTCTTCCTTCTGGAGAGAGGCACACTATTTTCACCAGGCAAACTGATATTCTGCTAACCAGGACTAACTTACTAGGTTTAAATAATTAAATATGCTTTTGGTTTCTATAAAGCCTCTATACTTGCTAATACTGCTTCTCTATATATATCAGCAGTTTATCAGAGTGGTTGGAAGACAGGGTTCAGAGTGATTCTAGGATCAGTGATTCTCTTCTGAGGTACAGCTATTTTCAACATCACCCATACTTTTTCACTTTATCTAATATGTAATTCAGAAGCTCAAAGAACATGTTGAACAAAGATAATTAAAGTGGCTTGTGCTCCCCTAGTATGTATTCACCATCATTATTTTTGGACAATTGGTTTGGTAGCCAGAACACAGGCTAGTAATAATTAGACAATTATAATTATGTAATTATACAATTCATGCATCCGATGAAGTGGGTTTCTGCCCACGAAAGCTTATGCCCAAATAAATTTGTTAGTCTTTAAGGTGCCACAGGACTCTCGCTGTTTTGCTAAAAATAGACTAATCTGGCTACCCCTTTGATATTATGCAATTGTTGCAATTGAATCAATTTTTATATGAAACTTGTTCAGCTCAGTAAGCTACCCACAGCAATGCAGGATCTAAATCTGTATTTGGAATGGCACATAGAGTCAGTGGGTGGTAATAGGTAAACTTCAAAAGGTTCATTTGAGGTAAACAACTAAAATTTTGGTTGCTCATCTGAATTACAGAATCTCCTGCCTGTGCAAAACTGATCTGAAAATCTTGCAAGGCAAAGCTATGTTCTGAGGTTTCTGATGCTTTACACTTCCATTTGGGCCACAGACTGCCTGTATTACTCTGCAGAAAATGTTCAGTTTGGATTTCAGTAAAATGTTTGGTTGTGTTAAAAGATCATTTCTTCCATCTATGCTTTAATGGTCTGTTTGTTTTACTTAGTCTAAATATGTAAAGCTAGAGCTGGGAACCACTGCAGAGTATTATTGTTTTAAATTTAGAGTCTGCATTTAGAAACTATGACTTAATGCTTTAACATTGCCTAGCATATTATTCTGGTAATGCCAAATTAATACATCATAGAATTGTAGGACTGGAAGAGACTTTGAGAGGTCTTCTGGTCCAATTCCCTGCATTCAAGGCAGGACCATGCATTATCTAGACTATCCCTCACAGCTGTCTGTCCAACCTACTCCACTACCTCCTTAGGCAATTTATTCCAGTGTTTAACTACCCTGGCAGTTATACCATTATCTAAATCATTGCTGAAGATATTGAACAGAATCAGACCCAGAACTGATCCTTGTGGGGACCCCACTCAATATGCCCTTCCAGCTTCACTGTGAGCCACTGAAAACTACTCTCTGGGAATGGTTTTCCAACCAGTGATGCACCCACCGTATAGTGGCTGCATCCATCTAGGTTGTATTTCTCTACTTTCTTTATGAGAAGGTCATATGAGACAGCATCAGAAACCTTACTAAAATCAAGATATACACATCTACTGCTTCCCCTCCATCCACAAGGCTTGTTACCCTGTCAAATAAAGCTATTAGGTTGTTTGACAGAATTTGTTCTTGACAAATCCACGCTGTTACTTATCACCTTATTATCATCTAGGTGTTTGCAAATTGACTCATATGAAAATAGTATAAATATGACAAATTGTGCTGTTTTCAAAGACATATGGGTACGTAGTTTTAATAGGTGGGTCAATTTTTCCTATATTCCATTTACTCTTGACAAAACATCCCTGATACATTGGGCAATGTATCTTTATTTTTTTCCTCCCTAATTGCTTAGGTTAGAGTCAAAATTGTGTGGGTTTCCAGCATTCTCCTTGTATCTAACCGTGGAAGATAGTTAATTGTATACATGGGCACCTAATACGAAAGGTGTTCCATGTGGCTGCAGAGGTTCCACCATTGCAGAATGCTTGTAACATCAGGGTTTTGTAGTATAAAGTAGGGATGTAAATAACATTTTTAAAAGTACCCATTTAAACTATTACAATTATATTGGTTAACTGTTTAACTGATTATAATTTCAATAGCTGGGCTGGCTTGAGGGATGACGGCTGCTGGAATCTGGAGAGAGGCCCCTGCCAACCACATTTACCACCCCCTCTGTGACTTCCAGGTGGCTGCCAGACTGGGGGGAGGGCAGTGCTGCGGGCAGTGCCACCTTGATGGTGTGTGGGAGGGGGCCCCACAACCCCATATGGCAATGGGACAGCTCTGCTGCCACTCAGAGCTGGACTCACTGTCTGACATCGCTCCAACCTCACCTCTCTCTGTGGGAGGGGCAACCACTCCTCAGGCTCTGCATGCAAGCAGGGCCGGCATCTGGATGCTGTTCTCTGGTTGGCTGTCCAGCAGCCTCTCTTGCTTCTGCTTCCCCACCCTGGTGGCTCTTTGCTGTTGGGATTTGAACAAAAGCGCGGGAAAGGCTAGGGATGTGTTAACAGTAAGACTAATACTAAACCATTAACCATTTAACATTTTACATCCCGTGTGTAAAGGGACTCATTCTCTGTTAACTTGCCCTTTGTGCAGTCATTTATACCTGTGGAAAGTAATTGCAAAGTAGCTCACTTGAAGATAATACTGCCATCTTACCCATTTTAAAGCCCAAACATTTCCAGTGACTAGAGCTGGTCAAAAATGGAAATTTCCACCCTTCCCTCCTCTGGGAAACTCTGATAACTTAACATTTGTTTTCATCCTGAATCAGACCAAAAAGCTAAAATAGCAGAATTTTTATTTTATTAATTCATTAGCATTCCAGAATTGAAATGTTTTGTTTTCAGTCAGTTTGACACTGAACTGTGTCCACCTGTGTTGGTGTGGTGCCTCATGGCTTCATTCTCCTCAGTTGGCAAAGGTAACTGACTGAACTACATCTCTCGTGATGCACCATGGACTCATCTCTGCTTGAACCACTGTGGTACACTATGGGAGGCTCATGACCACAATGCATGTGAATGACAACTCCCCTGAGGCACTGCAGCAACACGGGTAGACCCAGCTTAATGTCAAAATGACCCAAGACAAAAGGTTTCAATGTGCTGTGTGTGAAGGTATAAGCAGGGTTGCCAACCTTGCATTTTAGTTTTTCCTGACATGAAGATCTGAAGGTGATTTTTTTTATTGACAAGGTAAACATTTTACTGACTTAACTAAAAATACCATAAGCAATACAATAATGTCACAAAAGTGTGTGCTCACTCGCAATATTCTGCACACAGGAATTCAGAATTACGCAATTCAGATTTAGCTGCAGTTAATTGAGCAGTTGGGATTTTGGGGCGTTTACAATAATAGAAAATGGGAAATTGATGAAGTCATGGTCAGTGGTGTTTGATGATACAAGAAGTGATTCTGAACAATGACAATCAATGTAAAAATACAATATGTTTTATTTCTATCCAATTTCACGGACATTTTAATTTATTTACAGGTTTATGGACAGTGTTAAAATTGTACTTTTTTTTACTGACTGTCCATAAATTTACAGACGGTTGGCAATACCCTATAAGGGATACCATTCCCCTGGGATCAGAGGCCTGCAGCTGGCAGGCTGGCTGGTTATCCCCACCTGCTGCACCTGAGGAAAGAGCTGGAACTCAATTAGCTGATCCTTATTAAAGAGAGCAGCAGGAAATGGAGGGGGGAGACTAATATCCTCCAGAAAGCTATGGGGCTGTGCTCCTAATGGACTGCTTATGGAGTTACTGCAGAAACCAAACAGATAACAGGGAGACCATGTAGTTCTGTATTACTAAAGCAAGACCCAGGAAATGTTGGAGTTCTGAAGTTATTGGTGTGAGGGACAAATTTGGGGAAGGAACTACTCCACCAGCACACATTTACGAGGGAAGAGTCTGAAAGGATTTGATTGTTTTGTTAAGAAGAGTTAAAACAACTAGCTATGCTGGAAACTGCTTCCCTGGATTCTAAGACAGAGTTCAGACAGAGTTAACCCAGGGAGTGAGCTGGCTCAACAAGAGGAAAACCTGTGCCAGTAGGAGGGTGCCATAAGATAGGCCCCCATCCTTTACAGAATGACATACCAAAATGTTAGATTCAGTCAATCTGACCTAAAATGAAATATGTTGTTTTGATCTACCCAATAGAAAATAAAAATTCTGCTAAATATGAATTTTCCTGCTGTTGGAAACGTTTGATGGGAAATTCCTGACCAGCTGTACTCATTACTTTGCTGATATCACCTGATTCCTTACTCTAACACAAACACATTCTCCCTTGTCTTGCAGCACCAACACTCCTGTAAGAAAGCACATGAGCCTGTTACTTCAATATTTTTCCATGTAATGTTTGCAAAGTTTGAATTGATGACACTGGAATTCTGTTATTAGACTGAATCTAAAATCTTGTGATTTAAGAAATAGTAAACTTTTGATTCTTTTTATTTGTTTTCTGGCAATGAAGCTTTAAGGTTCACATTTTCAAGTTTTTCTCTACAACCATCAGAACTGGAAAGTTACTAAAACAAAGTATTCCAGAAAACCTGAAGACTGAGATTCCTAGCTAATAACCTGGAGCTGGGAGTTTAAGGAAAAAAACAAATATTGTGATGCTCATGGGAAATCCTGAGATTTGGCAATGTGGAAATTCTGATTTTTACACCCAGTTTGTACTGGTGAAATGACTACATAAGGGGAAAGGGAAAGGAGAATTAGGTCAGAAGAATGGCCATATTGGGTCAGACCAAAGGTCCTTCTGGCCAAGTATCCTGTCTTTGTACCTTTTCCATTTCTAATATATCTTTTTTGAGGTGGAGCAACCAGAACTGCACACAGTATTCCAGGTGTGGGCATACCATGGATTTATATAGTGGCCTTATGATATTTTCTGTCTTTTTACTATCTCTTTCCTAAAAATTCCTAACATTCTGTTAGGTTTTTTTTTTTTTGGACACAAATAGATAAGTCCTATGTATTTGTGTGGGGTTTTTTGTATTGTTATGAACTGAGTTACATCTTGTTATGGGTTGAGTTAAAACCTCATTGAAACTGGTGTGTGAACATACCCTTCACTAAAAATAGTTGTAAGAGACAGTTAAGGGGCCACATCTAAAACTAGGCCTAGTAGATTCTGCCCAGAAAGTAGCATGGTGTGGGTTGGGGAGGTCCACTAGTTATTGCTTTGACCAGATGGGTGTGTCTATGTAAAAGACAAGCTGCTGCAGCGGGGAATGGAAGGAGGACAGACAAGAAAGTGAGAGAGACTGAGGATATGTCTGCACTATGAGGACTATATTGGCATAGTTACAGTGCCATAGTTATGCCAGCATAACCCCTAGTGAAGATGCAGCCTATAGTGATGGAAGGGTTTTCTCCATCGCTGTAGTAATATCACTTCCCTAATGGACTGTAGCTAATCTGTGGAAACATTCTTCCATCGACCTAGCAGTATCTACACTGAAGGTTAGGTTGGCACAGGTATGCTGCTCAGAGGTGTGGATTTCTCAGTCCCTGACTGATTTCTACGTCAACCTAAATTATAAGTGGAGACCAGGCCTGAGGAGGAGCAAAAACTTAAGCCAAGCAGGAGCCTGCAAGTGTGATGTGACCCTGAGAGAAGCCTGGGTCTGGTGCTGGCTAAAGAGGCTAGCAATAAGCCATAAGCAAAGATATTATCCCCCTCTTTTTGGTTCTTCCTATATTCAGAGAAACAAGAGTTTGTACGTTCCTTGTAAATAAAAAAGATTGTATCCAAGAAAATACCAGACTCAATTATCAGTTTCTTCTCCCTATTGCAACTAGCTACAAAGCCCTGAACTTCCACAAGCTGCTTGGGTCTAAAGATATCCTGCTTAATTTCCTTATAAAAAGAGTCAGAATGATTATGTAAATATTTTTTTCCATATGCACATTTTTCAGATATGGGTTGTTGCAACTAGCTGTTGGTTCAGGACAGCACATAGAGCGGACCGTAATAGAGCAATTAGTCTTTCACAGGACAATCTCTCTTTATTTCAGATGGGGCGTATTTATTTATTTATTGGGTGAGCTAGTTTGTTTTTAATTATAATCCCACCTGTCTAGGGTTTATCGCATCACTTTGTATTTGAATCACTTTTCTCCAAACCAAAGATAATTTGTTTTTGGGTTTGTACAATGGTGTGAAGGCCAGGCTTAAAATTTTGTACACTATTCAAATAGTCCACTTAAGAAAGTTGTACTCTTGGGGAAAATCTTTTATATGTTGCTCACGTATAAAAGAAATAACTGAGGAATGGAAAAGAAACTTGTCATTTTAATGTCAATCATTCCCAACATAGATTTTTTGCAGAATTAGTGTTGTAGCTTTTGACAGAACGTACAAGTTGTTCATCTCCTAATACAATACTAGAAATAATTTGCATTCTGGTGGAACAATAGCTAGGTATTTAGCATTGGCTTGTTAAAAAAGAAGATAATTCTATTAGATGTGGAAGCAAGTATGTAGAATTAATGCACAGCATATGAAGGTTTTTACTCAAAGAAAAATGTTGCTTTTATTTGTCAAATTCCAGTTTAAGACAGTTTATAACATTCTGTTTTTATTCAGGACAAAAATAGATTGAGTATCTGATGTGTGAACCCAGTGACAGATCAGTTAAATATAATATTAATAAAGCAACATCTGCTTAGCACCGGCACTTAACTGTTATTACAGAGTTATTACAGAGAATTCTTTCCTGGTGTCTGGCAGGTGAGCCTTGCCCACATGCTCAGAGTTTAGCTGATCACTATATTTGGGGTTGGGAAGGGATTTTCCCCCCAGAGCAGATTGGCAGAGGCCCTGGGGGTTTTTCACTTTCCTCTGAAGCATGGGGCATGGGGCACTTGCTGGTGGATTCTCTGTACCTTGATGTCTTTAAATTATTATTTGAGGACTTCAAAAACTCAGGTTAGGGGTCTATTACAGGAGTGGGTGGGTGAAGTTCTATGGCCTGCGTTGTGTAGGAGGTCAGACTAGATTATCCTAATGATCCCTTCTGTCTTAAAGTCTCTGAGTTATTTTCTATCATTTCTCTTTCTTGTTTTCTGCCAAGAAGAAGGAGTTTGTGTCACAAAATCGTGGAGCAGGGCTAGGGAGAGGTTTTCCATTTCAGACAATAAGAAGTCAAGCCCATTCATTGTCTGTAACAGTACATTCCACAACAATTATACTTGGACTGGGCCTGCTTCCACTCCTACATAAGTCAGTAATAGACTCATAGACTCATAGGTCAGAAGGGACCAATATGATCATCTAGTCTGACCTCCCGCACAAGGCAGGCCACAAAACCCTACCCATACACATTTATAACAACCCCGAACCCATGACTGAGTTATTGAAATCCTCAAAAATGAGATTTGAAGACCTCAAGCTGCAGGGAATCCACCAGCAAGCGACCCATGCCCCATGCTGCAGAGGAAGGCGAAAAACCTCCGTGGCCCCTGCCAATCCGCCCCGGAGGAAAATTCCTCCTGACCCCAAATATGGCGATCAGCTAAACCCTGAGCATGTGGGCAAGACTCACCAGCCAGCACCCAAAAAAGATTTCTCTGCAGTAACTCAGTTCCCATCCCATCCAGCATTCCCACAGACCATTGAGCAGACTTATCTGCCGATAATCCAAAATCAATTGCTCAAATTAAACTATCCCATCATAACATCTGTCACGCGGGCTGCATTAGGAGGGGGGGGCATTTGTGTAATTAGACATTAATATGTCAAAAACATAGTGATTCATGTGAGACATACCATGTCAGGTACTGTTAGAAAGGTTATAATATGCTGAATAAGATGATAATATTTGTATTCATGTGTGATATGTGTGAGGAAAGTTATGGAGATCTTTGATATACCTGTATTTCAAACTGTGCTGTAAAAGACACACCCCAGACAGAGAGGCCACAGGACAATAGCCCGCTTAATGGCCCATCAAGACCTTTACAGAAGCCAGAGGCCTAGGAAGAAACTAAAGGCATACCTGAAGAGTTACCAGGATTGGCCCATGTGACTATGGACTCCATTTTGGTTCCAGTAAAGTTCCACGAGCCACATGGCCAGTAACAGAGGGTATATAAGATCAAACCACAGGAACCATTTTGTCTTCGTCTTCGTCTTTGCCTTGTGTCCTTGCTCCTGTCCAGCTGCGGACACACCTCTGGATTAACACGCTTTGCAACTGAACTGAAGGACTTAGACCCATCCAGGTACTGGATGTACACCAGAGGAACCATACAAGCCTGCAACTCCACAATTGTTCTAGAAACCTGATGTATATGGACTTTTAAATCATTTGTATATATCTGATTGCTTTAAGCCTTTAACACTTCTCTTATTGTTTGTTTTTCTTTTATCAATAAACCTTTAGTTTTAGTTACTAAAGGATTGGCTGGCAGCGTGGTATTTTGGGTAAGATCCAAACTTATAGTGAACTGGTACTGTGGCTGATCCTTTGGGATCAGAGGGAATCTTTTAGTAAAGAGCATAGAGTTAAAGCAACTGGTCTCTTTACTGGACCTAGTGTCGGTTTTGGGAGCCAGAGACTGAAATGCAGTAAAGGGGGCTATGTGTATTTGCACAGTGGCGTCTTGATAACCAGTGTGGGGGAATCAGAAGCACTGTTTGTGGCTGGTTGGGAAGTCTGACTGTGGTGTCACCCACCAGTGTTGGGAGAATTTGCTCTCCTTTTGCAGCCTGCCCTGACCCTGGCATTATCAGTGGGCTACCCTGGGCACGGACGGGTTACAGTGGCGTAGTCGTAGCAGGATCCACAGAACCAGAACATTTGGGTTTTGGATCAGAACCCCACGCTATTCCAAATTGTAAAATTTGATATTGAGAGTGTTAAAGATTAAAGTTAGTCAAGATGAGTGAACAAAAAGCATATGAGGATATGAACGCGAAGCAGCTTAAACAATTGTGTAAAGAGAGAAAAATAGCTATGAAAGGGAAGATCTCAAAGCAGAAAATGAGAGATCTGCTCAGGGACAATGACCTAGAAACAAGATCCTCAGCTGACTCTCCTACAGAGGGAGCAACTGCAGAAAATGCGCAGAAAGCAAATCCAGATAATTGGAATCTCCAAATTGAGAGAGAAAAGGCAGAACTTCGCTTGTGGGAAAAGCAACAGGAGGATAAGAGACAAGAAGAAATCGCTGAAAAGGAGCATCAAAGACGGATGGAAGAAAAGGCAAAGGAGCATAGGAGAAAGGAAGAAATGGCTGAAAGAGAGCATCGGAGAAAGGAAGAAATGGCTGAAAGAGAGCATCAAAAGCGGATGGAAAAAGCCAGAATGGAACTCCAAATCCTGGAAAATCCGAAAATGTATCTTTCTGGGAGCCCAGCTTCTCTTAACAATGATTGGGAAATAATCTCTCCAGGTTATAGCAAGTATGAGAGGTTTGATACTGATGTGGTAAATATATGTAACCAGGTTAAGGGCACCCAGTCCCAGACTAAGTATAAATGTAAATCTTCTGTGCTGCCTGTAATCAACAGGGAAGTTTGTGAAGGGGGGGTGCATGACTCCAAGTTGTCTGTGTCTAGCCAGGTGTGCTGTAACAAGGAAGAGAGTGTCTCTAGCCTTGGGATGGTGGAGGATAGCAGCTTGTCTGTGGGAAATGGCTCTTTGCCTGTTAAGGAAGCCTTCCCACTCTCCCAGGATTTGTCTGTGAACAGCCATGCGGGCTGGGGCAAAGGAGAAAAAAGTTTAAAGAGTTTGGATGTTAAGAGTAGCAGTTTATCTGCTGGGGGAGAATTGGTCTCCAGTGTAATGTCTGTTAGGGGTGATGGCTTGCCCATGGAGGAAGCTACCCCAATCTCCAAAGGTTTGTCCAGGAACAGCCAGGTGGGCTGGGACACAGGGGAGGAAATTACAGACTGTTTGAAGGTTAAGAATAGCAGTTTATCTGCTGGGGGAGAATTGGTCTCGAGTGTAATGTCTGTTAGGGGTAATGGCTTGCCCATGGAGGAAGCTACCTCAGTCTCCAAAGCTTTGTCCAGGAACAGCCATGAGGGCTGGGACACAGGGGAGGAAATTTCAGACTGTTGGAAGGTTAAGAATAGCAGTTCATCTGCTGGGGGAGAATTGGTCTCCAGTGTAAGGTCTGTCAGGGGTAATGGCTTGCCCATGGAGGGAGCTACCCCAGTCTCCAAAGGTGTGTCCAGGAACAGCCAGGTGGGCTGGGACACAGGGGAGGAAATTTCAGACTATAGGAAGGGTAAGAATAGCAGTTTATCTGCTGGGGGAGAGTTGGTCTCCAGTGTTCTGTCTGTGGAGCAGGCAGAAAGTGCTTCTCAGTTTATACTGGTGGAAGATTTGTCAGTTGAGCCAGAAAGGGTGCTGGGTTCAACTAAGACCCAGGAAGGAAGTGTTCCTAAGCCTGTGTCTGGTGGGGGTAAAGATGTGCCCATGGAGAAAGTTACCCGAGTCTCCAAAAGTTTGTCCAGGAACAGCCATGTGGGCTGGGACAAAGGAGATGTTAAGGTTAGCAGTTTATCTGCTGAGGGAGAGTGTGTCTCCAAACTTCTGTCTAAAGAGCAGACAGAGCGTGCCTCTCAGCCTGTTCTGATTGAGGATTTGTCAGTTGTGCCAGAAGTGGTACTGCATCTAACTGAAACCCAGAAAAAATCTGTCAGGGCTCAGGAAAATGTTTCTTTGGAGCGGCCTCTAGCTGAAGAGGGAAAGGGCTTTGCTGTGAAAAGTGGATTGTTGCCTAAAACTGCTCCTGAAGGAATAAAACCTCCTGATCGCATTTGCAAGCAGTTTTCTGCAAGGGAGGGGTGTGATAGTGAATTGATTAAGTTAGCTCAGGATAAGTCACTGCCTGTAGCAAGCAACAGTTTATATGTGGAGAAAAGTGGTTCAGTTTCTAACTGCCAAAGTTTTTCCAATGTGGATGGATTCACTGACTTTGTTTTTGAAAGGTCCAGTTTGGATGTCTTGGAACAGGTTCCAAATGGAGTGGAAAGTATTAGGAAGTTTAAACAGCCCTGTGTGGCTGGGCTTGGTCAGTATATGGGAGAGACAATGATGATGGAACATGACTGTCTCCAGGGTGTTAGCTCTGTAAGTGATTGGACAGTGTCTCAGTTTCAGAGAAAGGACTGGGCAGCTAGGGCCCCACAGCAGAGCAGATGTGATGTTGATCTTTTGAAAATGCAGGGGGTGGTAGGCAAACTCTCACCTCTGGATGCTTTGGATACATCTTGTAGTCTCTTAGGGGACTCATGGGCATCTGATGCTATGTGGAATCAGAGATTAGCAATGAAAGTATATCAAAACCCCATTTATGAGATGCTAGTGAGAATGGTTGATGTCTCTTTGAAACCAAGTCCAGACTGGAAAGGGGTAACAGTTAAGAATTTGAAAACTAGTGAACTAGCCAGTGGGAGTGGAGATGCAAATTACCTGCCTGACAAGGGGGGGAAAGATCCACCCATAGCTGTTAGCAAAGAGAATTCCTCTTGGGTGTGGCCAGCTAAACCTGAGTTGGGCGTGCCTGGAACAGCTCTGACTTGGAGCCACATGCAAAATGAGTTTGTTAGGGCTCAACGAGAAAATGTTTATTTGGAGGGGGCCAGAGTGGAGGCCCAACGCTTTGTTCAAGCAGGGGGGTAATGTAAAGGTAACAGAACAACCAGTGGTAAAGCAAGTGCCACTATTGAACTAACTAAACCATTACAACTGTTTGTAGGAATTGGATAGCATTGTTACCTCCATTGTGAAACTTATAAAGATAAAGCCTGTTTTAGTTAAACATGATTTTGCTAATGATATATGTGCCATTGTAAGTTAATTTGTTGTTAGTGCAAGAACTGTAGAAATGTACTATGGGCCTGATAGTTTGTAAAACCCTTGAAACATGTTAAAAACTGTGTTAACATAAAAACTGAAAGGGGAAAGTTCCTGTAATGCATTGAGCGGTGTATAGAGACACTCCTTTCTGCATCAATTTTGCTTGGGGGTGTCATGCTGACCCAGTCGGGGGGGGCCCTTGAGGTGTATTCGGGAGCTCCGATTACTCCCTTCTACACCAGTCTCGCGTTGGGGGTGTCACGCGGGCTGCATTAGGAGGGGGGGCATTTGTGTAATTAGACATTAATATGTCAAAAACATAGTGATTCATGTGAGACATACCATGTCAGGTACTGTTAGAAAGGTTATAATATGCTGAATAAGATGATAATATTTATGTTCATGTGTGATATGTGTGAGGAAAGTTATGGAGATCTTTGATATCCTGTATTTCAAACTGTGCTGTAAAAGACACACCCCAGACAGAGAGGCCACAGGACAATAGCCCGCTTAATGGCCCATCAAGACCTTTACAGAAGCCAGAGGCCTAGGAAGAAACTAAAGGCATACCTGAAGAGTTACCAGGATTGGCCCATGTGACTATGGACTTCATTTTGGTTCCAGTAAAGTTCCACAAGCCACATGGCCAGTAACAGAGGGTATATAAGATCAAACCACAGGAACCATTTTGTCTTCGTCTTCGTCTTTGCCTTGTGTCCTTGCTCCTGTCCAGCTGCGGACACACCTCTGGATTAACACGCTTTGCAACTGAACTGAAGGACTTAGACCCATCCAGGTACTGGATGTACACCAGAGGAACCATACAAGCCTGCAACTCCACAATTGTTCTAGAAACCTGATGTATATGGACTTTTAAATCATTTGTATATATCTGATTGCTTTAAGCCTTTAACACTTCTCTTATTGTTTGTTTTTCTTTTATTAATAAACCTTTAGTTTTAGTTACTAAAGGATTGGCTGGCAGCGTGGTATTTTGGGTAAGATCCAAACTTATAGTGAACTGGTACTGTGGCTGATCCTTTGGGATCAGAGGGAATCTTTTAGTAAAGAGCATAGAGTTAAAGCAACTGGTCTCTTTACTGGACCTAGTGTCGGTTTTGGGAGCCAGAGACTGAAATGCAGTAAAGGGGGCTGTGTGTATTTGCACAGTGGCGTCTTGATAACCAGTGTGGGGGAATCAGAAGCACTGTTTGTGGCTGGTTGGGAAGTCTGACTGTGGTGTCACCCACCAGTGTTGGGAGAATTTGCTCTCCTTTTGCAGCCTGCCCTGACCCTGGCATTATCAGTGGGCTACCCTGGGCACGGACGGGTTACAACATCCCCTCCATATACTTATCAAGCTTAGTCTTAAAGCCAGATAAGTCATTTGCCCCCACTACTTCCCTCGGAAGGCTATTCCAGAACTTCACTCCCCTAATGGTTAGAAAGTTATATCATCTTTTCTTTCATTCACACTGCAGCTCATTACAAGCATTGTTTTATACCCCACTTAAGTTGGTGAATATACTGCACTCAGGACAACCCTGAAGTAGGAAAAACTTCAACTGAATTTAATGGAAGTTCAAGGCTGAAGCCCCTTTATAATATTGCTCTATATTATATTCCTTAGAGAAATAAAAAAAAATCAGACAAAGAAGCTAAAATCTATAGGTGGTTCCAAATGAATTTGAATTCTCTGAAATCTTTGTGATGTGCAAAAATCCAGATGTGCGGAGGAGCAAAAGAAAAGGAACATACCAGAACCCACATAGCATGTTCTCCTTCTGGCCGATGAGCTCTGCAGTTGTGGCTTTGTGGAATGGTAGGGAGGGGAATGCTAAGAATGGGGGGAGTTGAGAGGCAGCCTACATAATGGCATGCTGTCCTGAGGACCCCAAACATTTCTGAGCTGAAATGCATGTGGGAGTTAGTACTGTTAACGCCAGCATTAACTAATTCAGCCTCCCCTCTGCAGGAGGATCAATCAACTTAGCAGCACAGGTTTTCTATGAAGTTTTAGAGAACTTAAAAATGTTTTCTTTTGATATCACCCATTATAGCAGGGAGTAATTAGGACTGTGTGTATGCAGAAGAGAGGAAAATCAGACCCTATTAGGGAGCGAATAAAGGATTACTGAGCCAAATTTATGCAATGCCTTTTATTTGGCTCAGTTTCTAGACAGATATTCTCAGTACTATAAGGAGTAAAAGAGGCACTGGTGATTAAATTCAGTGACTGTAAAATAAAGCAGTATCTTGTCAAAAGAATCCTAATGACTCAGGGGCTATCAGGTTAATGCTTAATTCCAAATATGTGCAATGTCACTCTTTTCCCCCACACACCAAGAAAAAAAATACAGATTCCTCAACTCAGATACCTCACAACATGGGAAAACATTTTGGGGCTAATACTCAAAAAACTTCTGCTGAAGTGAATGAAGTCAACCCAGCTGTGTATCTTGTACCACCTTTATTATTCCTTCTGACAGCTTCTTATTAGCTTTCCTCTTGTATAAGAATGGCCATACTGGATCAGATCAATGGTCCATCTAGTCCAGTATTCTGTCTTACGACAGTGGACAATACCAAGTGCTTCGGAGGGAATGAACAGAACAGGTAATCATCAAATGATCCATCCCATCGCCCATTCCCAGCTTCTGCCAAACTTCAGAGCATGGTTTTGCATTCCTGTCCATCCTGGCTAATAGCCAGTGATGGACCTATCCTGCATGAACTTACCTAGTTCTTTTTTAACTCTGTTACATTCTTGACCTTCACAACATCCTCTGGCAAAGAGTTCCACAGGTTGACTGTGCATTGTGTGAAGAAATACTTCCTTTTGTTTGTTTTAAACCTGCTGCCTATTAATTTCGTTTGACCCCTAATTCTTGTGGTCTGAGAAGGAGTAAACAAACACTTCCTTATTCACTTTCCCCACACCAGTCATAATTTTATAGACCTCTATCATATCTCTCCTTAGTTGTTTCTTTTCCAAGCTGAAACATCCCAGTTTTATTAATCTCTCCTCATATGAAAGCTGTTTCATACCCCGTAATCATTTTTGTTGCCCTTTCCTGTACCTTTTTCAATTCCAGTATATCTTTTTTTGAAATGGAGTAACCAGATCTGCATGCAGTATTGAATATATGTGGGCACACCATGGATTTGTAAAGAGGCAATGTATTTTCTGACTTATCTATCTCTTTCCTAATGATTCCCAACATTCTATTAGCTTTTTTGACTGCCACTGCACATTGAGCTGATGTTTTCAGAGAACTATCCACAATGACTCCAAGAACTCTTTCTTGAGTGGTAACAGCTAATATAGACCCCATTATTTTATATGAGTAGTTGGGATTGTTTTTAATTGTGCATTACTTTGTATTTATCAACTTTAAATTTCATCTGCCATTTTGTTGCCCAGTCACCCAGTTTTGTGAGATCCCTTTGTAACTCTTTGCAGTCTGCTTTGAACTTAACTATCTTGAGTATTTTTGTATCATCTGCAAATATTGCCACCTCACTGTTTATCCCTCTTTCCAGATCATTTATGAATATGTTGAACAGAACTGGTCCCAATACAGACTCCTCTCTTTATTCTGAAAACTGACCATTTATTCCTACCCTTTGTTTCCTATATTTTAACAAATTACAGATCCAGGAGAGGACCTTCCCTCTTATTCCATGACTGCTTACTTTGCTTAAGAGCCTTTGGTAAGGGTCCTTGTCAAAGGCTTTCTGAAATCCTTTCTATAATCTTTCTATGATCTATTCAGGATTCTGTGAAACTACCAATAAAGAAAGTAAATAACAGATTCACAAAAAGCATCTCACATACATATGTCATGATATGAAAGAACTGTTGTCACACCTTTTCCCTGTCATATTTCCACCTGGCCACATGGTATATATCTTTGGCTCTTTGCTTCTGCACTGTGCTGTAGGGTTACAAACTCCCAAGTTTGACGTCAGTTTGGTATCTTTATTCTCCTATGAAGGATTTCCTTCCATGGTCTTTACTTGATGTTAAAAACCAAAACCTATTTTGCCTTGTTCTGAATATGTTAAGCACAAGTGCTGAATCAAAGTAGTATAGAACATACAGATACAAGTACAGTGTTCTTTCAAAGGCAGCATGTAGAATAGTCCTTTAGGAGCACTTGAATCAGTGCCCCTGCATAATTTTGGGTCTTGGGTGTGTTAGAAAGTACCTTGCTTCTTATGCACCATCCTAGCATTTGCGATTACCTATAATGCTCTTGTAACTGTCCTCAGATTTGAACGCAGGAGTGAGGGTAGGGAATGGGAGTTAGGACATTCTCATGGTAGGGCCAGGATATTGATTGGATTCAGCTTCCCTTATTGATCTGCCAAAACCATGTTTGTTGCCCTTCAAGACACACTGCAAAGCTTATCAGTGTTGTATCAGGTTTTTGATGAAGGGAGGTGATTTTAGTGTATTGGGGAGTTCTTTTAAGCAGACATCTGTATACTTAAAAAGTTATATATGATACTAAGCTGGGAAGAGGCAGGATTAGAATTCAAAATGATTTTGACAAACTGCTCTGAATTAAATAGGATGAAATTCAATAAGGACAAATGCAAAGTACTACACTTAGGAAGGAATAATCAATTGCACAAATACAAAATGGGAAATGACTTCCTAGGAAGGAGTACTGCAGAAAAAGATCTGGGGATTATAGTGGATCATAAACTAAATATGAGTCAACACTGCAAAGCTGTTGCCAAAAAAGCGAACATTCTGGGATGGATTAGCAGGAGCGTTGTAAGCAAGCCATGAGAAGTAATTCTTTCACTTGACGCAGCACTGCTAAGGCCACCGCTGAAATTCTGTGTCCAGTTCTAGGTACCACGCTTCAGGAAAGATGTAGACGAATCGGAAAAAGTCCAAAGGAGAGCAACAAAAACTGATTAAAAATCTAGAAAACACGATCTATGAAGAAAAACTGAAAACAATGGATTGTTTAGTCTGGAGAAGAGCAGACTGAGAGGGACATAACTGTCTTCTAGTACATAAAACTTTGTTATAAAGAGGAGGGTGATAAATTGTCCTGTCCTTTGTGGTTAAGGAGGACAACAGGTAATGGGTTTAAATTGCAGCACAGAAGATTAGGTTAGACATGAGGAAAAACTTCCTAACTATAAGAGTAGTTAAACACTGGAACAAAACTACCTAGGGAGGTTGTGGAATCTTCCTCATTGGAGGTTTTAGAGAACAGGTTAGACAAAGACCTGTCAGCTGGGTCTATATAATACTTAGACCTGCCTCAGTGCAGGGGACTGGAGTGGATGACCCCACAAGGTCTGTTCCAGTCCTGCATTTCTATGATTTTATTTGTTGTTTTTAGCTAATGTACACTTGCCCAGAAGCCTTAAAGTCTCTACTTAGAGTCAATGCTTAGAAACTATTTTGTAATAGGTGCATTACAAACAACTCGACAGATAAATTAAATGTGCTTTTTGCTGAAGTCCAATCTATAACCATTAGATTCCCCATAATGGGTTAAAAATAAGAGAATAAAAGATATTTTGTGTTAATCAGCTACCATTTCAAAAAAATGCACTGGATCAGCAAGAAGTTCATTAAGCACAGGTTTTGTTACTTGTCTTTTTCCAAATGAATACACAACGTTTGATCTGAGCCTCTGACTGTCTAGGGTACTATGTGTTTATATCATCCCAAGGTGTAGTGTCTGAGCCCCTCACTTCCATTGTCTAGGTTGTAGTGGTCTATTATTGTCAGGATGGGTACAATAAAGCATGTATATTAGTGTTAGCTAAATATTTTTTCTCAACCACTACACTGGGGAACAATTTTTAACATAAGTCCTGTTGAGTTCAATTTTTCAGCTGCTTTAGACTTAAATAGGCATGCTGATTTCAAAACTGCAGTTAGTTTTCTTCTATCACGTCAAGTTTTTTCTCTACAGCTTATCTTAATGTGACCACTCTAGGCTGGATCGAGCCTGGATCGAGGGAAGCACTAGTGCTCTCCTATTGGCTGAGAGCAAACCTCCCTCGAGTGGGGAGGGGTGGGGGACGACCTTGGAGACCAGCGACAGGTTCATACTTGTCTAGGCTATTCAGTTACGCCTGAGACAGTGTGGTGAGAGGTTGTGTGCCGCTCTATATAGTGAATCGTATTCCGAAGTGTAGTCCGAGTTCTTGTCTGTATACAAGGAGTTAGCAGAATTTATTTTTTTATTTACATACGTACTTATTTCCTTTCCTTCAGATCATGTCTGCCTCTGCTATTTCTCGTCATAAGTGCCTAAACAACCCTGATTTGGGGTCTTTGTCGAGCGCGCTGACGCTCTTCTTTGCTGGTCTGCAGAACAGTTTTTCTCTTCCCCAAAAGCTTTGAATCTCACCCAGTATTTTATATCCTTTTGACTTCGGTTTAAACTTAGGAGTTCTGCTGAGTCACGTCGCTTCTCTGTCCGTTGCTTGCTGGACAATAGCAGACATGACTTTCAGCTCGTTCCTGGTGTTTTGATTAAGTTTGCTCTTTTGTTTTCTGAGGTGGATTCTTGTTTTGCTTTTCAGGGATGTGTTCACACTTCTTCAGCCATTAGGGTGGACACCACACTTCATCAGAACAAGCTGGCAGTTTGGGTGTGGTTCACACATACAAACACCTTCCATTCATACCTTGTTCAGATAACATCTAAAAGCAGTTTGGGTCTGGTTTACACATACATACACCTTCCATTCACACTTGTTCAGATAACATTACCTAATCATCTAACAGTTTAGAAAGAGTTTTGTGCAAGATGGAGTTTTACATTTACAATATGGAATATGGCTGAGGGGAGTTCAAAACAGATTCTACAGGCTTACAATTTTATTCCTACATTGGGACTATCCAAAAAGGCTTCAGAAGTCCTAGCATCAAGACTGCATGAGAAAAACTTGCTTGAAAAAGGAGCGAAGGTATCCTACTTTCGGTCAAGAGAGAGTGCATTTCTGCAGTACTTTCGAAGTGACGGTGGCTTTGTGTATTGCCATAACATACATGGTTTAATGGAGGAATTGGGAATTCCAATCTATAACGCAACTGAATGGCGACTGTTCATCGATAGCTCAAAGTGGAGCTTGAAGTGTGTCCTCCTCCACAATGGCAATTTATTTGGTGCAGTCCCAATTGGCCATTCAGTTTGTTTTCGTGAAGAATATGAAGATATAAAGAGAGTCATCGATCTGTTGCAATATCACAAGCACAACTGGATCATCTGTGTTGACCTTAAAATGGTCTGCTTCCTTCTTGGTCAGCAACGCGGATACACCAAGTATCCCTGTTTTCTGTGTATGTGGGACAGCAGAGCTCGTGAGAAGCATTGGGTGGAGTCGAATTGGCCTCCAAAATCTGACCTCAAACCTGGTGATCCAAACATTCTACATGAGCCACTTGTTGACAGAAAAAACATTATATTCCCACCTCTGCACATAAAACTGGGTCTCATGAAGCAATTTGTTAAAGCTTTGCCAACTGAAGGAGACTGTTTCAAGTATCTTATTTTGGCATTTCCTAGCCTGTCGTTTGAAAAGATAAAGGCCGGTGTGTTTGATGGTCCACAGATTCGGCAGCTCATTAAAGATGAACATTTCATCGGGACAATGTCAGAACTCCAAAAGAATGCTTGGTTGTCATTCAAAAACCTTGTCAAGAACTTTCTTGGAAATACCCGAGCACAGAATTACACCGAAATTGTCCAGAAACTCTTGGAGAGCTTCAAAATGTTTGGTTGCAACATGAGCATCAAGATGCATTTTCTGCATAGCCATCTTGCTGACTTCCCAAAAAACCTTGGTGCGGTCAGTGATGAGCAAGGTGAACGATTCCACCAAGATTTGAAGGTCATGGAGGCACGGTATCAGGGTAGATGGGATGTACATATGATGGCTGACTATTGTTGGAGCATCAGGCGATATTGTCCACAGATTGAACACTCCAGGAAAAGCTATAAGCGTAAATTTTTACCTTAATATGTATGTTTGGTAGCAGAACTTTAATACTTGTACACAATTTGACTTACAGTAACAATATATAGCCTTTGTATGAATAAAATAACTCTAAATAAACAGTATATTCAGGTAATTTTTTCTTTATTTTCCTTTGTATGTACATTTTGTATGATTTTTGGGTCCAAGGGAGGGTATCCTGTACCTTAAAAAGTTGACGTGATAGAGAAAAACTGGGGTCATTTTTGGATTCAGATGCCAAAAGTTAGTCAAAAACAAGTGTCAGATCTAACTCAACGAAAATTGTGTTCCCCAGTGTATCAGTGTTTATCTAGGTGTATTTCTGATGGAGGTCAGGTTGCATTTTTTCCAGAAGCACATTTAAAGAAGGGCCAACTGAGACCCAGTTACTCTAACATCTCATGCAAACTAACAACAATGGAATGTTGACGTTTGTAAAGCCATTTGACGGGATTTGGGGCAGGCTGAAGCTGTGTTCTGGAGATGGGGCTGGTTTCCTTTTTTTATTTATTTCTGGCAGAGCTAATTCATTATTTGCATATGTTTTTTTCTGCTGGATGGTCATCATTTGATTGTAAGTAAGTAATTTTTAGAGGACCTGGAGGTTTTTGTGTGTGCCTTTTTTAGAGTTCTTTAAATAAAAATTACTTTTTATACTTATTGCGCTTTATCTTTTTTCTTCTGCTATTTGAAGCAGAAAGTAATCCTGTATTATTATCGTAAACTTTTAAGTGTGCAGGTGTTGGATTCAAATGTATTGTGAATGTTGTAGCTTTGGTATAAACTTTCATTTTAATTTGGCAGTTGAAATGTCTTTCTAGTGCAAGCTTGGGCATGAACCCAAGGCAGGTTCTGTCATCCTAAGACAAATCTCTTTCTGTACATTATAGATGAATGAATAAATAATAATAGATACGTGATATTAGAGCTTAGGGAGGAGATGTATGCTTCTATGCTTGGTGCTAGGCAGTAGCTAGTCACGGGACTTTTTTGAGGGGTTACAGGTCTGCCTGTATCAGCTGTAAGTGTAAGGGGGCTCTAGGAGTGACAAAGGCAAGAAGAGGCTTTGGGACTGTCTGATACACTCTCACACTGTAAATGAATCATTGGCCTGTCCCAATATCATCCTGAATTCTTACTACTACTCTCTCCATGCAACTGATAAGGTTCTTCTTGGGAACCTGTTTGATTCCTTACTCTTATCTTCCCAGTTTTCCGCTCCCTCTGTATTCGGATTTCACCCACATACAGTACCTCAGGGGGCCATCCTTTTAATCGTCCCTGATCCTATATTAACGATGTGAGGAATATGGATGGGATCTTTGGGAGCTGAAGGCTGGGCAAAGTTTGGGGGGTGGGAGGCGGCCCTGGGATTATGCAGTCCGGAATTCTTACACTTCTCTTTGTCTTGCAAGGTGAATGCACTTGAATCGTTGGGGGGTCCCGTCAAGCAATACAAAGGCAACCCTTTTCGTGGCCGCCGCGGGGAGTGTGAGGCTCCAAGGCTGTCTCGGGGGTCTCCAGGAGAGGGTGCTGGGGAGGGGCTGCATTGGGGTAGCTGGGCCGATACTGGGGTGGGGGAGGAGGGTATCGCATCCAGCTCACTCCCCCCCCCCGCTCACGCGACTCCCCCGCGGGCCCTGCGCCCCCTCCCGCCGGGCCGGGTTACGCAAGCGGCCCCGCGCCCGAGGAGCGGCAGCGTCTGCCGGGCTCCCGCCCCCGGCCCCGCCCCGCCGGCCGCGGAGGAGGAGGCGGCCCCGGCGTGCAGCAAGTTTGGTCCCCGCGGCTGCGAGGCGGAGCAGGCGGCGGCGGGAGCCGGCCCGAGCCATGGCCGCGGCGGCTGCCCCCGGGCCGGAGCGGGGAGGCAGCGCGGCGGGCACAGCCCAGTGACCCGCTCGGGTCCGCGGGCCGGGCGCTGGGCTCGCGCCATGTGGGGCAGGGTCTTCCCCGAGCTCGGGGACGGCGGCGGCTTGCGCAGCTACAAGGCGGGTAAGGAGCCGAGCGCCCCTGCCGCAGGGACCCTCCCCGGCCCGGCCCGGCCGCCTCCGGGCATCCCGCTGGCGCCTGGGCACCGCGCGCGGCTCCGCCGCTCCCGGGCGCCGGCCTGAGCCGCTGACGGCGAGGCTGGGTCCGTGCCCCGAGCCTGGCCTTGGCGGACCCGCCCGGCCCCACCGCGAACCGGCCTCCGCGCTGCTGGCAAAACACGGGGCCGCGGGGCGGGGAGAATCGCGGTTGGGGGGCAGAAGGTCCCCGCCGCGCGTTTGCGGGGGCGCCTTTGCAGCCAGGCTGAGCGGTGCAGAGCGGCGTTTAAAGCAGCCATTGGAGCTGGGGCAAGGCAATTAGCTCGGGGCTATATTTAGGGCTCATCATAATTACTTGTAAATCTGCGACGAAAAAACCTCCCCCCCCCAGACACCTCTCTCCTCGTGCTGGAAGGGGAGAGAGAGGTCCAAGTTTGGGTTAGAGGAAGAAGACTTGCACGTCTCCATTTCTGTTGCACATGGCAAGAAAGGAACTAATTATAATGCATCTTCAGTCATGGACTATAGTTGAGTCAGCACTGCTACAGTGACTGGAAACCTCTTGGCTTCGTGCAAATAGCGATAGGTCTGGGCCAGCTGTGGTTTTTCGGTAGTATAACTTTTCAGGATATATGGTATGTTGGCTAAATTCATCCCTGATGTAAGTCCATTGAAAAATGCTTTTAAAATGTGAAAGGATAGAAGGATGAGAATAAGGGAAAAGCAGTTTTCTGCTATCAGTGGATTTATACCAGAGAAGAAACTGTCCTATTGTGTTCAGATGTGTTGTATATCTCTATTTGTAATTCAACAATGCAGTATGTGATCCCCTTGATTCTTCTTGTGCTGATTGCTGGAACCACCCTGTGTTGTATCTAGTAAGTCCCCATCTTTATTATTAATGTGGAACAGTTTGGTCACAGTGCTGGGAACACGCTGTACTTGGCTGTAGGGCATTTGAAAATACTATCCTTTGCAACATTGGTAGTTATTTTATATCTCCGATTAGCTGGATTTATGGATATAAATATAAACTGCCCACAGTTGCAGGAGAACTAACTGTTATAGATGATAAAAATGTAGTTTTTAAATGCCCGTATTTGTGTCATTTGCTACTTAGTTAGCTGGAACATAGAGGCGATGGACAAAAGCTGTCCTTATCTAAATGATCTGCTTTTCATTAATTCACCGTAGAAGGTGAAGGACCTACATTGCCCAAATGTATGGTTCTTGTTTTGTATTTGGACTACAACCAAAATTGTAGTCAAGTTTTTTAATGTTGTTTTGGCCCTTTAATGTTAGTGTCACTTTCATAACTGTTTCTGGCCTGCATTGAACTGAGCTTCTGCAATTTGCAAGATTTTTTTCAGATTGATTGGTATTTAGAATTGAATTTTTAGAGATGATTTTGTAGTGTATTGGTGTCATGTATAGGACAACTCATGGAAGCAAGGCTTTCAGGATTGGGCCCCTCTCTCTGAAGTCAAATAAAATAAGTGGACCAACTGAAGAGAGCTTTAGACCGTTTTCTAGAATGGAGAGCAAAATCATGCAGTTTTTTCTCAATTAAAGTTCCCATTTATTTCAGTCGGAGTTTGCTTGGGGAGGAGAACTGCATTGTCTTGCTTCCTAGTCTAGATTAATACATCATTATTAAAGTGTAAAGTTAAACTCTGCTCTCTTCTAGACTGGTGTAAATTGGAAGTAATTTCATTGAAATCAACCGACTGTGTTAGTTTTGAAATTGAGATGCATAATCCTAATTTTGGAATTGCAAAACATTTGTCTCTTTCATTAAATGGATACATAAATAGTTGGCATAGTTAAATGGTAATATTCTTTTTAGCAGACATATATTTGCTTGAAAATACAGGAACTGCTAAGACACATCTAGCAACTGCCCGAACCTCCACAAATAGTCCAATGTATGTCCACTATAATATGAAAGAAGACGCTGTTTATTGGTAGCAAGAATTATTCTTTTTTAAAATCTATGTACAACATAATTTATTAAGGTTTAGTTATTCTTTTTTTCTAGTTTCCTTTATTTTGATAGGAAAAATTGTCATATTCAACATAAAATCAAAGGAGAAAACCGTCAGGGGCATAATTTTTGGAAGGGCTGAGCGCATTTGGATTACATTGGAACTGTAGGAACTTGGCACTTTTGAGAAAGTGGCCATAATTATTTAAAATCTTGTGGTACAAACAACAGTACTTGGGCAGAGTAAAACATCAGTTAGGTTCACTAATTTAGGGCCTGATACAAAACCTATTCATGTTAATTGGAGTCTTTCTGGCCTCCTCACTGGGCTTTGAATCAGGCCCTTACTGGCTATGTGAACACTGCAGTCGTATCCTGGGATTCAATCTCAGACTCAAACTTAACTCCCTTTCTGTCTACACACAAATCGTGCTAACCCAGGGCTCAGTCCCAGGATCCTACAGGAATGAAGGGTCTGAGCTTGAGTGAAGCTGGAATCCAGAGTTCAAACCCTATTGCTTTGCAGTGAGGACTTGTGTTTTGCGAGTCTGCCAAAACTGTTTCACAATCCTACAGACTGAATTTCTTTGTCCTCAGGACAGACAAGTTTGGTGGATAGTCTAGTTTTCCCAACACTGCTACATGATCAAAGAGCTATGGCAGCCTCATTTTGGGAGGGTGCTAGGAAGTCTGGGGTATGGGTGGTTGGACTTGGGCCTGCATAATGCAGTGTAAATGCTGGAGCTGTGGGTTGGGATTCAGAGTTCAACAATTCCTAACTTGGGGTTACAAATGAATGCAAGATTCTCAAGCCTTAGGTTAACAAACCCAGGGTCTTGTAACTTGAGTTCTAACTCTGAGCTTACATTGTGGTGTATCCAATGTGTCTGCACAGGGAGGTCATTTAGTTGAGGCATAAACTTAAACTGAATGTTCTGTTTCTGTGTTTGAATCAACCAGCATGTATCCTTCAGTTCATGCACGGATGAAAGATTTGTTAATTTTTGTTCATAAAATATTAATTCCCATATTATTTATCCCAATTGTGTCTGTGAGATTCGAGCAATTATTTTCACTGTCCGATTTCCATCCTCCACTTTCCACCTCCTCCTGTAGCATTGTTCTTTTGGAATAATCTGAGGGGAATAAAAAGGGAATTTGCATTTCATATAATATAAGAGAACCCATTTTTAAAATGCAAATGTATAGGGTGGCACAACACAGAATAACAGAAGTATGGTTCATTAGGAAATGAACAGAAGATAAGTCAAGTATAACCTTTGAGTTCTGCTCCCTGCAAAAATATTTCCAACACTGACTGAAGAAACTGCTGCAGCTAAGTGTGTCGCTAGACAGTAGAGGGGAGCAAATGAAAGGAATGTAATTAGAGGTGCACAGCCATTCTGATTCAGAATTGATAATGAATGCTATTGTATTTTGCTTTTACCAGATCTGATATTGTGTTTATTGATACAAGGTATAAAATTGAGACTACTGAAATGGCATGGTGTCGTAAGATAACGGTCTCCTACTGGCAAACGAAAGTTAAGGCATTTATTTTCAAAGCTGGAGATACTTGCCTTATGACAGTGTGGCCTCCTCCAGTTACATATTTCTGTTGCACCAAGTGATTAGTATAGATTTTAATCTTTTTGCTGCATGTTGGTACAGTAGAGGTGCTGACTGTACCATTATTATAGCTGGTATTGCATTTTGATTGATTGACACATAATAGGTCTTTAACTGATCAGAATAGTTTATCCATGAAAACACATTAGATTGTGTTGGAAGTATATTCTGCATACATGGGAAGCTTTTTTTTTTTCCCCAGTAAAATATATTGATGGCTAGTGTTGTTCCCTTTTTTCATGAAAATCTCATGTTCTACTTAAAAAAAACAAAACTAGATAGAGTGTGGAACTCTATAACTATTTATATAAATGGATCATGAGATTTTTCTTTGATAGATATAAATTAATTTTAACTTTCTTAAAACATAGTGAGCCAGATAAGTTCTTGGATTAATTTGGCCCTGTGTGTATTAAATGTTCAGTTGTAACATAGAAAACAGAACAACTTTTCTGGAACCAGTAAAGTAATTGTCTTTATAGTAAACTGCAGTGATGCACAACACAAACACCCAGAATGCTTTGGAAAATTCTGAAAGTATAGCTGTCTTTTGAAGTCTTCACTCGCATCCTGTTTTGTTTCCAGATTGTTTTCATTCTGCAGTTTAAGGGAGTTGCACATTCTGCAATGAAAGTAGACACACAAGATGCAAAAAAAGTATGCACAAATCTGTAAGCAAACCTATGTGCCTCTTTATATCCAAGGATTAAATGGTTAACGTTTACGCCATGGGAAATGGTGCTGCTAAGCTAAAATTAATCTAAACTCTGTTAGCCCTTGTGTCTATTGTTGGAAAATCTAATAATAATTCTTAGAATTTATGTAGGTCATTTTCAAACCTCTTTAAAAACATTAACTGCTCACCTAACTCACAAGGCTTTTCTGGGTAAATTCCTCTTTATTTTACAGAGGGGTAAACTGAGATGCAGGAGATCAGTAACTTGCTGAAGGTCACACAGGGAGTTCTGAAAACTGGCTCCCAGTCCTATGCTCAATCCTCTAGACTTTGTTTGAATTGCCTAGGCAATTAATGACACACTTCAGGGTGTGTAAATGTTCATCTGCATCAACAATATCCACCAGACAACAATTATTCACTTAGACTGTGTGTGTTCAGTATGATAGAAATGGATGCAGGGATTTAGACAACTGCCTAATGATTTATTTGTAGCATGTTTATTACCTTAGATAAATGGGATCATCTGCGTTCATGTTGTCATTCAGCAACCAACACTGCCAGTACCCAGCCTTCTGGGGCCATGGGGCACTGTCCTGAGGAAAGTGAATAAGATTTGGCTACGTGCTCAACATTTGAAATAAGGCCGCTTGTAAGGGTGTGATTAACATCGTATAGAAACAGCTTCCTGAGTCTTGTGGCTTGTAATACATTAGGAATGTGGTTAGTTGCTTTGTTTCTCTTAGTTGCTCCCCTGAAGCTGCTTTGTTTCTCTTACTTCAACCATAGTCATAAGCTAGTATATATAAGAGTCAGCCTATTTAGTGATGTCATAATTAAAAGGTAATTGTGATAAGGTTGTAACTCATTGTGAGCTTTGAAGGTGTGACAACGTTCTGAATACAACTGCCTACTGGCAGTAATGAAACTTAGGTGCTTTGTTTGTACTGAAGAGAGAGAGAGAGATACTTGGCAAACTTAATTTAGTTATTTTGGGGGGTGGGAGGGCTGGGGTGGGGGGCAAAGATCCTATCACTTCATTTCTGTAATAAGTTTTGCTAGTCAGTTATTTGAGTTCAGCTACTGAAGATGTGATGATCTTCTAAGCCTGCAGGAAGGCAGGCATGCTGGTCAATAAATGGTGAGTTAATGTCACCCTACATAGAGTGGGCGTAGTATACATATTTATTGTAGATAAACAACAATCAGGTTGCCTTAGTACAGATGAGTGATTATCTGCGTTTACAAACTCAGTTAGGGGAATGGACATTGAGGAGATCTCTTTACTATCCCCTCAGTAATAATGGAATCTCAGTTCACTTCATTTTGGAGTGGTGGTTACTGCTAACTCCTTGCATCTCTCCGTAAAACTATAGTTCTTCAAAACATTAATTTTAAAGCTGTATATATTCAAGGGAATCTGCACTACAAAACACTAGTGTCTTAACAGTTGAATGCAAAGAATTGGTTCTACAAAATGCAAAAAGTATAAGAATAGCAAGTTGTTAATCACTGGAGTTTAACAACGTCTGCAGTCTTTTCAATTGAACAGTCACACTCAAAATTCCTGATCTGACCATGGAAAATGTTTTTTTTTTGTAATCCTATATATTTTTTAAAACTACCTAGCTAAAATGACTTTTTAAGATATTCTGCTCAGAAGCATCAGATTATTTAATAATAAAGTGAAGTCATCTCAATAGAAATCAGAGCTTATATTAATGGTTTCCCTGGGTGGCTATGTCTACACTAATAAAAGTGTGTGTGGGGGTGTGAGTATGTATGTGTTCAAGCAGATGTCATTAATTCATGTTAACTACTAGCATGTGTTAAAATCAGGAAATAGAAAAAGCAAATTGTAGTTTTAACAGCTGTTAGCTGGTGGAGATAAACCCAAACGGGCAGTTTAGGATTTACCTCGATGAGCTAGTACATGTTAAAATTACACTTACCTTGTCTCTACTAGGATTTTAATGTTTATTAGTTAACATGAGTGAGCTAATGTGTTCTCCACTTTTTTTCTTATTATGGACAAAGCTTGTGTCTCTGCCAAACATAGTGATAACCCAACTTGATAGAAAGTGCAAGTGTAAAAGATTTGTAAATCTAATGGTTCTGGAAGGACTTGAAGTTGTAGGAACAAATGGTTGCGCTGCCATTGTTGGATGCAGAGCATGTTTGTCACAGATAAGTTATTATAGGAAGAGGAATAGTACTACACTTGTCTCCGCTATCAACTGTTCTGCCTTCCACATTCTTTAGAAGCCTGTCTCTGCCTTGCAACCTGCCTGACGCTTGACATTGGAGGAGTTAAAACCACTTGTTAATTATTATGGTGGCCCACTTTGTACAGCTGTAGTTAAGAAGAGTTTTTTAGCATTCTGCCTTTCGTTGTAAAGTGTTCGGTGACATGCAGCTGTGCTGTGAATAGAAAGTTTACCCTAAAAGCTCTTACATATGTGGGCTAATCAGTTTAGTTTGGGGAAAAAAGGAATATTTTAAACATTACTTCCACTGTAACAAGTTTTGAAAATGTGCCATACACTTCATAAAAAGACTCTTACATTTACAGTTTTGGAATATAGATTCATAAATTCCAAGGCTAGAAGGGACCACTGTGATCATCTAATCTGACTTCAAGTCTAGCATAGACCACAGAATTTCCCTAAAATATTTCCTAGAACATATCTTTTAGAAAACATCCAGTCTTGATTTAAAAAATTATCAGTGATTGGAGAATCCATCACAATTCATAGTACATTGTTTCAATGGTTAATTAGTCCAGCTGTTAAGAATTTGCCTCATCTCCAGTCTGAATTTTAGTTTAACTTCCAGCTATATTGAAGAGCCCATTATTAAATATTTGTTCCCTGTATAGATACTGTTAAGCTAAATAGATTGAGCTCCTTGAGCCTTTCACTATAAGGCTTTCTAACCTTTTAATCATTCTCCTGCTCTTCTTTGAATTCTCTCCGATTTATCAACATATTTCTTGAATTGTGGTCACCAGAACTGGACACAGCATTCCAGTGATGATCACATCAGTATCAAACACAGAAGTAAAACAACCTTTCTACTTTTACACAGGTTGGGTCTTCCCTGACGGCGGCAAATTCACCGCCATCAGATCGTTTGCTCTGGATCGACTGAGCAGTCTGTGTAGACCCGCTCAGTCAATCCAACAAGCGACACAGGAAAACCACCCCGGTAAGTGGTGTAGCACTGCGTCGAAGGGAATGCTGTTTCCTTCAACACAGTGCAGTGTGGTCGGCGTGCGGAGGAGATGCTGCAAAGTCGATGGGAGATACGCAAGTGATTTCCATCAATTGCGTATCTCCCGTCGACTGCCGCCGAATCGCAGAGGTAAGTGTAGACCAGGCTTCAGTAGTCCCCTGTTTATGCACTCCAGGATTGCATTAGCTCTTTTGACTACAGCGTTGTCCTGGGAGCTCATGTTTAGCTGTTATCCACCACAACCCCCCCGTCTTTTTCAGTTTCATATGATAAAGGACATTTGTTTAAGCGGGGTGAAACAATGCACAGTAAAATGCAGCTAAAATCTCACCTGTTATTCCCCAAGTCTTAATTCATCCCACTTTATCTAAGTTATTAGAAAATATGCAGAGCCAAATCTTGAGGGGTTTATAGGCCCCTTACTTCCCTGTAGAGGAACTTTTTGCTGGCCTGAATAATTTGAGGAGGCCAGACTGGTGCAAGAGAAGCTTCAGAGCATTTGTTGAAACCCATAAAGACTTAGAAGTAGGGGGTGAAGAATTCATAAAAATGTACTTAGAGTTGTGATCAGCCCGTACATGTGTCCTGACCATTTGCTCTCCTGTAGCCGGCATTTAATTACCCCGCAAAGCTGCCTGTGAGAGGTTAGGTAGAAGGGTCTAAGGATTTGGGGTGCCCGTCAGCATTCTCCAAAATATCTGATTGTCTGTCAGCTGGCTCTGGTGTCAGGGTATTCGGCATCCTACTGATTTTCCAGCATTTGTCGATTGAGTAGCCCCCAGAGGCATGATATGGAAGGGACTGCCTCTTCCTCTCAGTGGCACTCCCCTGTGACCTCTGCTGCCATGTGGCAAGTATGTCAATACTGTAGAAAGCACAATAGTGCATATGCTACCAGTTCTTTCCTCAAAGAATTTCCCCTTTGAGGTGCAGTTGTCTCCGAAGTTTCCCCTGCTGCACAAACTCCTGCAGCAAGAGGATGAATCAGTTTTTATAGCTACAGAAGTCTTTCCAATAGCCTCTTCACACTGCTTTGATTCATCACTGCATCCTTCTGGTGATGTCAGGAAGTAGATATTAAGTTGCAGACTCCCACATGGAGGTCAAGGAATCTGAGGAGAAAGAAGGCGCAGTAAGGAAGAAGGACGATGATGTTAACTCCAGGGAGTAGAGCAGCGTCAGTGGTATTGACCGGTAGGAATTGATCCGGAAGAGTACTGTGTGAACGGGGGTTAGAGCTTTTACAAATACTTGGCTGACAAAAGGCAAGCTAAAGACTGAGTGGCACTCATGTTATAGTCAAAGGGAGGATTTTTTTAAGATGGGGCTGTACAGCAGGTGGTAGAGAGCTATGCAAGTTACCAGAGAAAGAGGGGTGGCTGGTGGTGTTAATCACTTTCTCTTCTGTAGCTGTCAGTGTAATCCTAAAACCTTCTGTATCTTTTAGAACTAGCAGCCATGGAGTTGCTGAGTACATGCTCTCCTTCTGCACCTCTACTGACAGAGGCCATGAAATTTCCAAATGCAGATTCATTTATAATGCATGGAAGCTTGCAATAGGCTTATAAATAAGCATTTTGTTCAATAGTTTTTGTCAGTTTTTTCATGATCTAATCTGTCACAAAAATTCTTTTTACTTATTGGAACAAACATAATTTTCAACTGTTAATTCATCAAAGAGTTTTCACATGTGGTATCCAAGCAGTAAACATTCCTGAGTCACTCAGAAACCTTGTCTGAGATTTTATCATCGGTTACCCTTATTTTTTAGTGTCTGGCTTAATCCTTTTGCGATATGGCATGTCCAGATGGTTTTGGAAGCTTCAACTCTTTCAAATACATTTCAGAGTAAACTGGGCATCTTTTCAAGATTGTTTTTCTTTAAAAGATTGCAGCTCTTCTTGGCTTGCTCTGGAACAAAGTTATCCATATGTATTGGCAATCCTGATCCTTATGAGACTTGTTTTTATAGTTGAGAATTAATGCAAAAGAGACTTAAATTTATATAGAATTCTATGACTCATATTAATCAAAGGATAAAAGCTTCTATGGGTAGAAACTCAAAGGGATGGTGACCTAGTAGACGTTGCATGAAGTGGTAATATTTTCCACTTTATTTTTAAAAATCTCATAATGTTCTGTATCTTCATGCACAGCTCCCATTGATGTAACTAGAACAAAGGCTTGATATGGTCATTAGACCAGAAGAATCATAGTTAAATCCGACAGACAATTTTACTGTCTGAAAAATCATTTATATAATTGAGAAGGAAAGAAGTAGCTGTTGGTAGCCTCGGGAGTACCCTGGGTAGGGTGAGGTGGAGTTGTGGGGAATATTTGCCATCAAACTAATCAAAAGCAAGCAAGACTTTTGATGCTGTTATTCAAAGGAAAACTCAATATGTTTTGCTCAGCTGCAGGAGGGCTTCCAGGCTGCTGCCATACAGTGTGTTTGGAGGGGAGCTGTTGAGTCATTGTCTTGTCTTGACAAACAAAAAGTATGTGTGTGTTTAAATCATCTTGGTTGAACACAATTAAAATGTCCAGTTAAGGTGCATGCTAATGTGTTTGAAGCTGTGTTATCTGTCTTTGTTGTAGCCTGGTTTTCCCCTGTGTCTTGACAGGGTGTTTCGATCTTGCTAAGCTAATGTGAGTGAAAAATAAACCCTTTTCTGCTTGTCAGGACTGGCCCACAGAGGACACTTTAGTTATTGGGCTGGAGTGGGAGTCCTGAAATGATTCTATTTCTGCTCTGAAGCCTGGGAGCATTTCTTCATGCATGTCCCTCATTCCCCCTCTGCCAGTGGTCAGCTCGGTTACTCTGGCTAGGTGCTGGGGAAAGGATTTAATTCCAAATGTGTTGAAGCAAGCGTAGAGAAAATTGGTGCTTTGTTAAAATTGTAGGGTGAAATCCTGGCCCCATTGCAGTCAATCTCAAAGCTCCAAGTGACTTCAGTGGGATCAGGATTTTGCCCCTTGTGCTCCGATATAGAAGGATCAAGTCCCACTTTTAGACCATATGTACTTCAGTGAGAGGTCCTGGAGCTTCCTTATGAACAATCTTGGGCCTGAGGCTGTTTTAAACACTGGCTGTGGTAGATCTTTAAGTGGATCATTTCTGAATATAGGGCATAGCAGAGCTGGTTGAAAAATGTGGAAATTCTTTCTTGCTTCAATAGAAATATCATCTACCTTTTGAAAATAAATGACCAATTGTAATCCACTTCTCTACATTCTGTTCTGATGTGGCTGTTATTTACAGTCAAGGTTTTTTATGTACCTGTGTTACAATGAGGAAGATGGGTGTGTTTGTTCTGTTCCTCCCTTCCCCCCCATATGCAGTGCATCAGAGTGGCAACAGTTCTTCTGTGATCCATTCTGTTATCAAGCGTGAGAACCCCGTATAAAGCTGCTGAAATTTTGTTGACTGACTCATAGTAATTGTGAATATTAAACTCCACCCTGCATATGGGGAGGTGGGACTAGCTCTTTAAAGAGAAGGAATTCAGGTGCTAGGACAGAGGACATTTTGGAGGAAAAACCTAGGAATGGCCAGGCTATGAGAGGACACCTGGGCACAAGTTTATATTGTGGTGGTGTTTCTGAGTTACCAATAAAGCCAAGCCCTGGGAAAGGGCTGTATTTGGACACTGACTTGGGGTCTGAGAGATCTTTTTTAATGATGGAGAAGGTACTCAGCTGTTCATGTACATTATGTGTCATTTAATTGACTTCAACAATTGGCTGCATACCCAGAGGGCCCAGTGTAGTAAGTGTGCACAAATACAATGTAAAACAAAATCTATAAAAGGCTTTATTATTAATGATATGAAAAGAGAGCTGTCTAGTAAAGCAATTTTAACTGATGTGCGCTCTGAATGTAAAAGGAAGGCTCCCCATCTGCAGTAATCAGATTGAATTGAGAGTGGGGTAAAGAGTGCATTGAATATGAAGACAGGGAAGTGAGCCAGCATAGCAGGCATGAGGTAATATATGCAGTCTTTTGTGCCAAATGTAAAATAAGAAACATCTGTAGTCTGTTTCTGAATTTTGCTATGTGCTAATATGCTGTATTTGGAAGAAAGAAAGGAACCAATATAAATATTATTAGCAAGTGAGGTAAAATCTTGAATCCACTAAAGTAAATGGCAGAGTTCTCCTGGACTTCAGTGGGGCCAGGATTTTACCCCGCTTGATAGGTTGGTATCAAATCTCTATAGTGGTCTGTGTCTGGATCTTCATATACTCTATGAACATAGAAGAATATGAATAAGGCCAGAAGAGACCACTGTGATCATCTCATCTATCCTCTTGTATAACACTGACCATAGGACTTCCTTTAATTTAATTCTTGTTTGAAGTAAAGCATATCTTTCAGAAAAGCATCCAGTCTTGATTTAAAAAATGTCCACATAAGGTAAATCCACCTTGGTAAGCTGTTTCAGTAGTTAATAACACTCAAGGGGGTGGGGGTGGGGAGGAAGAAAGAGAGAGAGAGCGCTCACAAATTGAATCTAATGGTTTCATATCACTCTTTAAATGTTCGTCTTCTTTGAACTAATCTCTTCCCAGAAGGGCTTGAAAACTTGTCACTGACCTAGTATTGTACAGTGGCTTGTGCATTTATAGAACCATATAAATGATGATTCTGTCTTGGATGCTATTTTAAGAACCATATAAATGATGATTCTGTCTCAGATGCTATTTTAAGATCAAAGTCAAACCATTGTATTTTGTATTACTCCTCCCTCTTGTCCCTGGTGGGTTTTTTCCTTCTCTGGAAACACAAATAGCTTAAAATCTTCATAGTTTCTTAGAGTTCATAAATAGATGTTCAATGTTATAAGAGAGAGAATTATACATTTGGAAATGGTTTCTAGGCGTATGTAAAGAATACTGTACATATAGCCATCTGTGTGCAATATGGCTTAATAGCATTAAGGGGTTCTAGAGACAACATAACACGAGAACTAAGTTTTTAAATAGAATACTCATATCACCAAATCATGAAGAAATTACATGAATCTATAATAATTTTGAGTAATAATAAATGTAATTAGTCTAAAATACTGTTTTAGGTGAATTGTGATTTAAAGTTGCAAGTCAGGGAATTCTGTTAGATAAGACTTTATACTCTTTTACTCTCTTCTCCTGGATTCCTCACTCTCTGCTGCTTGTCATTCTTCCCTCCCTTCTCACATTCTTATCTCTGTCCACTTGCTTACAGTATAGGAGGGTCCCTTATTACATGATCAGAAGATGAGCAGTAGAATACATGAATGTTTATTTTCCCTGTAGTAACAGAAAGTATGGGCATTTTTCATACAGAAGGCAGTATGTTATTGGACTGCATGTGTAAAATTGATAGTTTCCCTATGAAGTTTTTCCCATTGTAAAAGGGGTTTATAAAGAGCCATCTGTCTACAACTCTGTAAGCTCCATTTAAAACATTTTTTAAAAATCCTCCCTTTTGTTTCAGTGTCTTTCTGTTTTTTCTCTCCTTTCAGCTTATTTACTGTTCATCCTTTTTCTCTTTTTTTTTATGGTCATCATTTAGCGTTTAAGGCCAGCAGGGATCACTAGATCGTCTAGTCCCACCTCCTGTGTAGCACAGGCTACCAGCACCTGCATACGAAACCCAACAGCCAAAATTAAACCCCACTGTTAGAGCCCACAGAAGACTAGACTATTGTGTACCACAGACAGGGAGAGGAGAGGACTGAGGTTACAAGTATCTGAGGTCACTGCAATGGCAGGCAAATGATTAAGTGAGGTTTATCTAGATAATCCTGGTAAGTGACTGGTACCCACAAGCTGCAGAGGAAGGCGAAAAAAAAAAATCCCCAAGGACAGTGCCAATCTCACCTGGGGAGAAATTCCTTTACAGCCCCACATATAACGGTCAGTTAAACCCGGAGCATGAGAGAGAGAACCAGCTAGCCAGGCACCTGAGAGAGAAAATGTTCAGTACCACCTTAGAGCCCTGGCCTTCCTCATCCAGTGTCCCATTTCCAGCTGTTGCCATCCCTGATCTTTCAGAGGAAGGAGATTAAAAAAAAAAATTAATTCCTAATTGGAGAACTGCAGGAACCTTGTTAGATAAAATACATATGCTGAAATAAAACAAGATAAAAATGAAGTTCCCACTGCTGAATGTTTATTACTTGAAGCCTGCCCTAATGCCTTTTCCAGTGTCATAGGGAATTTGCCATGTGGGGTTGGTGGCCTGACATGCATAACCCACCTCTCCCATACTTTCTGATCATTTGTGCATCATAAGCATAGAAACACCTTGGGAAGGAGACAGACTACAGCAGCCAAAGTAACACTGTGGCTCAGTAGTGCTTTATTAATGAAGTTCACTACAGAGGTAATCTGACTGAATAAGAGCATGTGAATTTTAGTCCGTTTCCCTCTTGCCTGATGGTGAGTTAATGTAGAAGAATTCTATTTAGCTCCTCATATATAAATATATAATGTGTGTCTGCTGTTACTTTCTTGATCTTTGAAGTGTTATGGGGCAAGGCGGGGGGCCATCTGCATGTAGACCCTGTACTTCCACAGCAACTGCAGGTCCTAGCCCACTCTCCCCTCCTCGTTCTCTCTTTTAGCAGCTGCACAATCCTGGGCTCCTCCTTGGCTACGGTGGCCACTAGGCATGTCCTTGGAAAGGATATTGCAGCCTAGAGCTATAATAGCTTCTGCAGGGTGAGTGGCAATGCTGGTTACTCTGAGTACATCTCCTACCCCCTGAAGTGGACCCTGGACTGTCCAAGGAGGGAATAGAGTTGCTGAGGCCTCCAATTCTATCCTCCTTCAGGGACAAGGAGAAAACCGCGTAGAGGATTTCGCCATGCATAGTATAAGGGGGCATGATGTGGCCACAGGAATTTTATTAAAACTGGAGACAAAATGTCCCTCCACTCCTCTGTTTTGTGTACACTTCTGATTTGGGTGGGGGAAGGGAGGCATTTCTCAGAACAAAAACCTTGTTTAATTCCTTTTAAAGCCATTATAAAATGTGCAGGGGAAGGTGTAAATCAGTTCTCTCTATTGTGACTCTGAGATTCCTATTAGTTAAAGTCACAAGTCAGAGAGCTTTCATTAGTTGTAGTAATAGCCTATTTCACTGCTGATTTCTACAGCTGTTACATATAAATACGTTTGTGCCTCTGTGACTGGTGCTGTACAAACATTAAAAGACAGTCCTTGCTCGAAGAAGCTTCTAACCAAATTCCTTTATCCTGCAAGATGATCAGCACCTTCAGATTTAGTTGAGATCGGTAGGAATTGAGGATTCTTAGCAAAGTGCAGGGTTTGATTCAATTACAACTAATAAAGCTATCCTTTGTTATTTTAAAAGGTCATGTTTTATGCTAATTTTTTGTATTCACACTGGAGTGTCTGCCACGTGTAAGACACTTTGGGCCTGATTGTAGTGAAGTTAATGGAAGTTTTGCCACTCACTGCATTGGGAGCTTGACCAGGCTAATAAATCGTAATAAATGGCTACTAGTGAGTTATAAGAAAACAGTTTATAAAATGGAGGGCTTCTGGTGCCATAGTATACCACAAGAACTTTTCTTTTATGGCCTGGGATCCCCCCAGAATCCTGAAAGGGCTTGTTTTACAGTACAGTGTAAAATTGCATTAATATACTGTATAGATCTGCCATGGCTTTTTCACCAAATTGGAATTTTGTATTGTGCAGAAATGTGCCTTTTCTCTCTAGCTGAGAGTGAAGCTGTGCTTCCCTAATAATTTTCAATCCCCTTTAATTTGGGAGAAGTGAAGGAAGAAGTTATCTGATCAGTGTTGAGGCAAATTGAAAGTTGCTTGCAACATAGTTTTACAATGTTTTTAAATTTTTCTGAAATGCTAACATTTTTTGGCTTTAGAATAAAATTACTCTGTTTATGGAAAATGGTATGGACATTTCTCACACCTGAAAAGTTATGCATATCTGTTCTGAAGTATACCGGTACATAGAAGGACACAAATTTCATGCTTGTGGGTTTTTTTTTTATATTGACTTCTATATGTGATCCGTTAATTTATATGTCTGCTCTTGTGGAATGAGCCTTGTACTTTTGCGTACCTCCTTAGGAACAAGACGGTCTCTGCTGAAATTCTGTGTCACCTTAAAAGACATGTAGGAAGGGAGCTCCCAACTTGCCGGCCACACCTGTCTGTGCGCGCGCGCGGGGGGGCGGGCCCTTCTCCACAGTTGCTGACCACCTGTAGGGTGGGAGATATCTGTCAGTACCTTTTTGCAGGTGTGTAGAAAAGGAGCTTCTTTCCTGCTTTTCTTGCCAGTCAGCAGAGCTCCCAACATGCATGTTTTCTGAGATTACAAACTGCTTAACTTCCACAGGCCAATTTTAGTGCGGTACTGGCCACTTGATGGTATTGATCATATTGTAAGTAAAAACTGGAAACAGCCACTCTGCTATACAGATATATATAACATCAATATTACGGTGGGGAAAAAAGTGGAGATTGCCAAACAAATCTTTAATTAAAGAAAAGTTAAGTTTGTATGCTGATTCGACTACTTTGCTGTGCCAGAACCAAAGACAAAAATCCACGTGCAAACAGCTTCTCGAACCTGAAACATCAGGAAATCTGGAAATTAGTGGTTAAGATATTTAATCTCACATTGCCATTCGAATTTGTTCACTTATACTCCAGCCAAGCTGCATCACTCACCCACGCTTAACTTTATATGACTTGTCTATAAAGGAGCAGAAAGACTTATAACTAATTATACTGCATAATATTTTTGGTTAGACGATGAGCATAGAAAGAACCTGCTCCCAGGATATTCAGTCTGTCCTTACAACAGCAGGAAACCCTCTACATGGAAATGTTATACTGCCAAGTGGAAGCAGTTCTCCTTCTGGTGTCAGCAGTATGCTTACCTCCTGAGACGTTGGGAATCCCATTCATCCTGGAATATCTTCTCTTTCAGATAAACTCAAAGTCTTCACTCAGTTCTGTAAGATACACTTGACAGCTATTGATGCCTTCATCTCTGTGGTGAGGGCTGCTCAGTCTTTACCCATCCCATGGCTATGAAGTTCCTTCCAGTTTCTAAACATACCTTCCAGTTTCTAAACTGGTCCCCTGCTATCCCAACTTTCTCCTTTCTGCATTCATGCAGCCATTGTTTGGCTTCCTGTTTCCACCTATGTTTCTCTCTGGAAGTGGCCTTCCTTGTGGCCATGACAAGGATGGAAGACTTTAGCTGTTGCTTATAGTTTAGAGTCTAGGCGCATTAACCATTTTATAGTTCTTTATTCTAAAAGCACTTAAAATCAAATTCACTACACTTGGATTGTAAAACCCTTTTTGTGAAGGTTATTCTGTTGTGTGTGTATATACCTGCATACATTTATGCACAATTATATTAAAATCAACACCTGCTGCTAAGAAAGTGCTGATGCAGCCCAAAAGCTAGCTAGCTGTCTGTCTGGGACTCTAACTACTATCTGTGTGACTCTTTTTCTGTAGAAACTTTAAATATTGTACTTAAAAAAAAAAATGTTGAGAGAGTCTCTCAACATTCATTAGTCCACGTCAGGCTCTTTATACAGTTTGCTGTCTACTAATTTTATATTTAAAATTGCTCTTATATTATATATAAACACCCATGGTGGCAAGTCTGCATCTTACCCTTCATTTATTTTGACTGTTCAGCCTTAGGGGGCAATAATTAACAGCTCTTGATAAACAAAGCATATTCCAGACATATTCAGAATTCTGGGAGTGTTTGTTTACTGTGCCCATTGGAAGGAATTGCTACCTAATCTGACCATAATTCCAGTCTTTTTGAAACAGATTGTAAGAACACTTATTTGTAAATCAGATCATCTTCGCACAGCGAGAGAGAAATTGGGTCAAACTGGAACATATTGCATTATTATCTAACGTGTGTGTGTGCGCGCGTGTGTGTGTGCGAGAGAGAGAGAGAGAGAGAGAGAGACCTTCCTCCCCCAATTTGGCAAGATTGGAAATGTACGCTGATTGGCTGTTTAAGATAAGAACAGCAGGGTAACACACATGCACTGGCAGAGCAGTGTAGAGAAGTTACATATCATCTGCCCATATTAAGCTTGGCTCAGTTACATCAGTCCCTCACTTTCTCATATATCCCAAATTAGTGTTGAAGAGAAGTTGAGGGATATCAGACAGTACATGTGGTGTTCTTTTAAATACTCAAAGCTAATGAATTTTAAATAATGAATTGAATTAATTCAGCCTGTAAGGTTTTTTGGTTTGTTTTTTGCTTTAACTGCCTTAGTTTAGAATTGGGGCTTTGTATCTTTACACTTTAAATTGTAACCAATGCAAATTTAATCTTTAGTTCTTGAGAATATTTTTTTCCTAGGGACTCACTTTAACAAACTAGAATGTCTGGTTGCATTCTGCTTTTTTATGTAACAATTTATGGCAATGAAGTAAATTAACACGTGGAAAGCTACCACGTGTACAATAGTTACTCTAAATAATGGTTTTCATTTGCAAAATGAAAATGGCATAGTACCAGTGGCATAATAAGATAAAATAGTGATTATTTCATTGTTTCATGGCTAAGGCCCTTTGTTTTCAGTTTTTTTTACTGATATTTACCAAAAGAATGCATGTGTTTTACAAAAGCTGTTTGGTATTTATTGATTTTTTTTTTCCCCCTTCTCCTCTCATGCTCTAATTTTGGGCCACTCAACTATATGAAAATACTGATGGTTAAGAAAATCGAATCCATTAGCTTAGATAGATGTTTGTTAATAATAAATTAGTCTAAGTGTAAACACAAGGCTGTCTGTTAAATTAAGGCAATGTGGTAGAAGATGTATATCACACATGTGCATGCATATATGTACGTACTGTTAACAGACAGTTCATGAAATAAACTGCAATATTAAACTTCTTATGTTCAATACTTATATTTTTCCATTTGTTGCTTTTTTCCCCCCTGTCGTCCTACCCTCCACTATCAACCCTACTATTCACCTAGAAAACTTTGGTGGTTGTTTTTTTCATTTTGTTTAAATTATCTGGGAATTTCTGTTTCCATTTCAAATTTTTAAATGGATGAAAATCAGTGCAAAAAAAAAACAAAAACAAAAACCAACCAACCAAACCCAACATAGGGCCTTGTTCCTGGCACATCTGAAGGTTTAGACACCTGCGTAGTTACATCATTTAGATGTGCTGCATTCTTTAGTGGTCAGACTGCACCCGGCTCCTGCTAAGGTGTGTAAAAGAAGAGGAAGCTTTCTTCCTTCCATCTACCACCTTGGGTCTCCTGCAAGTATGGCTAGCCACAATAGTAATCCTTGGGCATGTTCACAGCAGGAAAATAGGTTGTTTCTTTCATTGTTGTTTTTTACATGTGTTCACATTTTAAAATGCAAACTATTTTCCTAATCTAGATAACTTTTGAATGTAGAGATTGCTTTTTGTATAAGCTTTGCAGTGGGCATAACGGTTGTGTACTTAGTTGATATGACTGGGATTTTTCCTCAATGCATGTGTTTTAGTGTTTTAAAGGCTGTAGTATGAACAGGAAACTGTGTCTTCCACTTTTAGTATTTGTATTTCTTTTCTGTATTTCTGCTTTATTAAAAGAGGAAGTGAAATGCAAATTTCTAAGAGGATGTTAATCTCTCAAGCTAAAGAAGTCAAAGACATTTCTGACTGAAGTCTGCCTTAGGCCAACGTTCTTCTTTTGCTTGGAATAGTCATGAGCAGCAATGGAGGCGAGCAGTGGATCAAATTGCTGGGAATGAGGTTGAAGGACGGATATAATAGTAATCCTCATCACTGCACTGAGTATGTTCTGTGGCTGGCAGGGGAGATACTACAATATATGTAGTGGGTGGGTGGCATGGCAAAGCTTTTCCTCTACCTTGGTGGGTCTGTTGCTTCCTTCTGGTGGTAGTTCAGGGAACCGCTTCACCCTTTAGTGTTCTTCCACTTGCTAGTGGTGGGGGAGGGTAATACAGCCTCTCTAAAATGTCTGCTCCCTGCTGGCTCCGAGTCCTGTCTCTGGTTCTCACAGGCCCTTGCCGCTTCACTGGGGCACTTGCCCCTCTGGTGAATGGCCAGTGGGGGGGAGGGGGGCCGATCTCACCCTTGACTCCAGGTCCGAACCCAGGGAACCTACAAATAGCATCCTCGAGTTGTGGTTTCAGGAAAGCTGATAGTTTCCCTGGGTTACTAACCCGTGGCCCTTGACTTAATGTCCATACCCTGCCCAGACAGGGTCCCTTCCTGGCTTCCTTGCCAGGGAAGGCTCTTGACCCCTGACAGCCCCACTGGGCGTGGTAAAGCCCAAACCAAATGTCCAGTTCAATCTTTCCCTTCTGGCAGGGTCTCTTCTCTTAGCCTCCAGGCCTGGGAACGGTCCTTTGCCCTCTTTGGGCAGGGTTTTCCCTCCCCCATCTCTGTACCAGCAAGGTTCTCTCCTGCCAGTGTTCTGCACCTTCTCCTAAATCCTCCTGGCTCTTGACAGCATCTTGCCTGTCCACACCCTCTGGTAGCTCACCTCACTCCCACAACTCCAGCCACTCACTTTCTCTGGAGAGGAGGCTTTTAACAAGTTGTAGGCAGGACCTTGATTGGCTCTAGGTGTGTTAATTAACCTGGAGCAACTCCTGCTCAGCTACCAGGGGAAAAGGGATTTGATGAGCCTGGGGCTGATGTGTTTGCCTTCTAGCACTTTCTGGTAGCCATTCGGTCTGACCCTGTCACAATGAGCATAGGTGTGCGAATGAGTGAGTTTGTGGGGAAAGACACACAAGTAAAGGAAGAGGATATAGAACAGTGAGGGGAGAAAAAGAAGGAAATGAGGGACACTAAGAACAACATAGGGAAAAGATGCACAATTATCTTTTATTAAGAGGAAATATGGGAGGTTGCCAGGAAAGGAATGGCAGTGTAACAGAACTGAGAGAGATGCTGAGTTATAATTCTAAAAATGTATTAGATAGTGGTTGACAGTATGCTACCTTTTCCTGGGTACAGTATTTAATTGTATCCCACTGTTGTATTCCTTAAATTGCCAGGGGTATGGCATTTTAGAGGCATGGTGGTATAAGTATTTTCACCATGGCTAGTAGGCCTATTAGATGGGTATTTTTTTTCCCAAGTCCTGTTGGAAACTACTTTATCAGTTCATTAGCTGCATTCTCTTCTCATTTGCATAGACACACACTATGTGCTTTGGTGTGTTGTAATGAACTAAAAAATTGTTAAATGATGTAAAAATATCTGTGCGGCATGTGAGAGAGGTTACTGAATGTGGCACTAACCCTGTCACTTTGAGAGTTCTGTAGCACTTTAAAGACTAACAAATTTAATTATTGCAGGCACTCGTCAGATGCAGGGAATGGAAATCAGATAAGTGGTATATATAGAGTCAAGGGGAAGGTACAACGAGTGGGGTAGTAATAGAAAGTCCACTCATTGTACCTTAGATCCTGTGATTATGAAGGAAACTTCCCACATCTAAACTGAGTGTAACCAATGCAGTGGCATCTGCCTGAGCTTGTAGCCAGCTTGAAATGATAGTTTTGAGCGATGTGAGCTGCTCCATTTATCTGAGTCTTTAAACTTTGAAACCTAATGCTGACCAGTTTGAAACTGTTAACACCAACATCTATGCTGATTTCATTTTAGCAAAAACATTCAAGCAGTGTCATTATCCTACAGTTTGAAATTACCCTCCTTGCATTGGAGTACCAAAAACTTGGTACCCAGCTCCCATCTTCTCCAAAAACTTCCTTAGTGCAACGCAGTTCTACAGTGTGTTGAGTGAATTTAAAACAGGAAACATGCAGTAATGTTTCCTATCTTGTAACAAATCAGTACAATTGTTGTTTATTCATGTTCATATTTAAATTACTAAGAGTATTGTATTGGTTACCTGAAGTGGTAGGGGAATTTCTAGTCATCTACTTTGAACTGCCACAGAAACTGTTGCTACCTAACCATTTAGGCCAACCTTGCATTAGGGTACAGAGAGTCCTGTAACTTTCTTCATTGCCAGATAGTCACTGTTGACATCCCTGGTCTGTATGTGGAATGACAGACTTCTGACTTCCTTTTTTGTAGGCCCAGATTACTCTTCTACAGGATGGTTACCTGGTACTGAATCACTGTGGCAGACCACAACCATTCCATCGAGCAGCCGAAGTAACCATATTAGAAGACACAGCATAGCTTCTGACAGCGGGGACACAGGCATTGGTACCTCCTGTTCTGATAGTGTAGAAGGTGAGTGAAGATTCTCAAATTCTGGAGTTATGTCTTGCTTAGAGAAAAAGAGATGAACTAAAGTTTTAAAGCCAAATGTATCTTAAAATATTTATCTCAACAATGTTGTTAAAGAACATGGAATTGCCAGTTTTTATGATTGGTTGAGAAATTGCTTTGGTTAGATCTTATTAACGTACAGAGGAGTTAAAACCCACACAGTGCATGACAGGGTTGTCTTCTGTTGAGTGGGAGTAAAGATAATTAAGTCACAAGACAGGAGGAAAGATGGAGAAAGGTCTCATGTCCTTTTTTTGCCTTCTGTTCAGGGAAAACAAATTGCATTTTAATATGGGACTTCTCATGAACTGGAATAATTAATTAAGGTTATCCTAAAGTATCTGGAGAGGATAAAACTAAGTTTGGGCCAAATTATGTCCCCGAGATTCTTTGAATTTGCTGCTATGACACAAGATGTGTAAGAGGTTCAGCCACTACAACAGTAGTATCCCTTTCCATAAATTGCATGAAGGGCTCTCCCTGGAGGTTAGGAAATGTGCATAGGCAGTGAATAGGACGAGAATAGGCTGGGCCTGCATTGAGTAGTGATAGGCTAGGGGGATGCATGTTCCCCTTTCCTCCAGCAGGGTTTTCTAGGTTTAAGGTAATGTAGGTTGGGGCTATGTTACTTTTTTCTGCAGGGTCTTTTTGTGCTTGGAAATCCCTTTAAAAGGAATCGCGGGACCACTGCAGCTGGGAGAAGGGAGGTCACATGGGAGCCTCTCAGCCGGTGTAGAGTCACAGGTCTCTGCATAAATGCTATTGGCCTCCTGAAGATGGCCTGTGATCGTCAGGATTTGAGGCTATAAAGCCTCATTGCAAAGGGGGGGGGCAATTCTTTCCTACCCATCCTACTACCCAGCATGACAATTGAAGAGGAGTTCTGAAAAGGAATCATATAAGAATTCTTTCTTTCTCCTTACTCCTTTCCTGGTAATCTGGTCCTGTATTAAGAGAGACTGAGGTGATAATTACTGTACAAAGAAGACATGTTTTCTGTTGGCTAACTGCGGTGGATTTGTACTCTGATCAGTGTGAGTTCTTAAGTCTGCTTTGTATCAGAGCTTGTTGGAGAAATCCTCTGTAATTGGGCTTACAAATTTACTGTAATTGTCAGCTCAACTGTAAAAAGGAAAAGTTTAATAAAGGTCACAACAACTGATAATAAACGTTATTGGGGAGAGGTACAAAGATTAAATTAGTCAAAAGAAAAAGGCCTACTAATATAATTCAAGAATTATGTACAAAATCCTGCATCTTTCGGGAACAAATTAGAGTAGCTGATGCAATTCCAATAGGATTGCCAGGCCAGGCTTGTCGTTAGACTCTCTATTTTAGCCATCTGCTGTCAATGTAGGTGCTAGAGAAATAGGCCTCAGGGACCAGAATCTGCAGAAAAGATATTTTTTGTGACAACTCAGCAACTTCTAGCAAGTCAGGAAAATTGAAATGAATCTACTTCTGAATCTGCTAACAAATCGAATTCTAAAGTTGAGAATTACAAAAATATATTTTGTTAATGTTAAAACATCCTTGAGTTTTTTCAAAATAAAGGGTTTATTTGTGCAGCGATATAAATGCAATACTATGTTGTCTGATGCAAAGAATGAAATCCAAGTCACCGTTTTTTTTTGAGTCTGTCTGGGAGGGAGGCCACACCCCTCACTATGGCACTTCTGTGGGGACAAAAGCTCAAAAGGGGGAAATGCTAGCATTCAAGGGCTTGGTCCCCCTCAGGCAGGGGGCTGAGCAAGCAAGCGGGCCCTGGGCCCTCTGGCAGGGGCATAGTAAACAAGCAGTCTATGGCCCCAGGCATGGAGTGAACACCACCACAGTCCAGGGGCTCACAAGCAGTCTAAGGGCTCTGGCTTTATGATGAGAGAGTTGCCACCCCCAAGGGTGGGTTAGCAGCAGGGGAAGGGAGGTAGGGAGAACCAGCCTCACCCTACTGCACTGGATCCCAGCCCAAGCCCTACCAGTGGCGGAAGGTTCTGCTACTAGGTCAGTGGGGCTCCAGTTGAAAAGTGCCAACGTGGTATCAAGCCACAGCACAACTGGACTGTAGTCTGATTCTCCTGGGCTGCTTCCTACCTCTCTTCCCTGGACTGTCTGGGCCTCGGGATTGTCATCTATTTCCCCCAGCTAAACAGCCAATGGTAACCTCAATAGCTCCTCGGTGTTCCAGGCGGCCAACAGTTTGGCAGCTCCTTGGTGTCCCAGGTGGCAGGCAGAGGTCAGGGTTGGGCACCAAAAACGGGGGGCGGAGGGACCTTCTCCTCCTCTTCCAGCAGCTCCAGCCCAGCTGAGCTAGAGGGTTTGTCCTTTTATACTTCCTGTCCTGCCCTTCTGCTTCTGAGTGGTGGGCGTCTTGGCTTCACCCACCAGGGGGTGAGCAGCGGTTCCTCCCTGTCCATCTCCAAGGGAGGCCACACCTTGTCACTACAATCTGTTTTTCTATTTCACTATTGCACTTTAATAATTTCTTAAAAAGGTGGTAAAATCAAATTTAAATATTTATTTAAACTATTTCAGGGACATTCCTTCTTTCATTCTGGAATTGTAAAGTTTAAAGGGATGCTGCCAAGTAAATTTTTTTTGGCTCCGAATTTTAATTTTTGGATTGGGGGGCAGAAAGAGTTGTTTATAACTCCCAAGAGGAAGAGAAAATCTTACTTAAAATGTAGATGTTCCCCTCCAGCACTGTGAGCCCAATCATGGTGGTGTGCTAATATATGAAAACCAGGAAATGAAACGGACCAGTTTAGTTTCATTGTTCACTGTTGAGCAAAGTGTATAGAGAGGAATGTATCAACTCTTATGTATTGAAAAGCTAACTAATGTGTTGAAAATCTGTTCTGCCTTAATTATTTGCTATTAGTAAAGATGTGTATTAACTATGTTTATCTTCACTCAGAGTATCCTTTTAATCTTTTTGCCAACAAATGATGATGGACATGAACTTGTTCGCTAATAGAAATCCTTGTTTACAAGGTTTTTTTGTTTGTTTTTTATACCAAATACCCACTGAGGCCAAATTCTTAATAGTATTTCTATCTAGAGTTGGGGGGAAAGTTCCAAAGGTGGGTACTCCCTCACCTGTGAGCTGAATTATTAAAAAATATATTATCTTATGGAAGCCTGGCATTTATTTAAAAAAAAAAAAAAGCCATTTCTCGTGACTTTATATAGTAGCTAACCCTCCAACAAAGATTTGTGGGAGCTTATTAGCAAGAAACCTCTGCTGGAAAGGTTTTTCTTCAGTGTGATGCACTTTTAGAAAAGTTTCTTCAAAGAACTGCAAAGAAGAGGTTTTAGTAGGAGACAGGTGCTTGAAATCTCCTGACATAAGTGATCAGTACCCCATGTTTGGCCCACACTCTCAGCTCCATGAAGGGTGAAGTGGGGAGTGAGAACCAAGAGAGAATACTCTCTTGTGGTAACCAAAGCATGAGGCTGAAGGCAGATAGGCAGACACTGTGGAGTCCCTCAGGGTTGGACTTGACCCTACTTGGCAGCTAGCAGATGCCAGAGTACCTCAGTGTGAAGCCTAACCAGACTGTTTGTTACTTTTTGCACACTTGTTTGTGAAAACAAGAGTCTTGACTAAAGGGACAGAAACCTAACCTAGGCGTGGCTGACTGTCTATCTCCCAGCTGGTGACTAGGGCAGCTAGCATACAAAGGCATACAACACCACTTTTCCAAGTGGCATCTCGATATATGTTAATGTCTGCATACAGCATTGTGTAATGTTTTAGAAACCATGGTGCAATTTCTCATCTTGACCACATCCGTTATTGTTCATTCTGTTGTACAATTCACATGGCCTGGAGATCAAACTCTCAGAAATTTCCAAAAAATATTAATGTGATGGAGACAACTTTTTGGGTGATGTTATGGTGAATGTTGCCACATTACAATTCAAACAAGATGTATGTGCATGTCTCTTAAAAGTGATCTAAAAATGTGATTTCTAACGCTTCTTTCTTCAGAGAAAGTTATTGATTTAGAGATGTAAAATAGGATCACCATTTACCTATGGTAAATAATAGTGTGAGCTGGTTTTATATATTGCTGCAACGGCCTAAGTCTCCCTTGCTGAGAACTCATTACCATCATTCTTTTCTAGCTACTAAATCCTGAAAATGCTTTCTCAAAACTAATATAACTTGTTTCCCTAGCAATTTTGTTTAAATTCTTCAAAAGAATAAATTTTCTCCAAGTATTAATTTCTTACTTCTGCTCCCTCAGAAAAATATACTTACCTATTAAGTGGTGACAGCATCACCTTTTAAATAAAACAATTTACTGTAGGTTTAGGTGAAACACACATTCCTGACTGTCAGGATAGATAATATCTATCCAACACAACAGAGCTTACTCACAGGAGTAGAGTATTGCTGTCCAGAGTGAGGCTTGGCAAATGGAGAGGAAGGAAACCCAGAAAAGAGAGGCTCAAGCACACTTTTTTCCCCCTTCTTTCTTGGCTTCCCTGTCCAATTGTGGAACTACTCCATCAGATTGTCTGTGACCTATCAGGATCCAAAGGCTCAGGGATTGACTGCTTTAACTCAAGATAGTGCATGGATTTCAGCTTCCAGCTTTGCTTAATGCCTAGCTGAGAACTAAGAATACACTAAGTTCTGAAATTAGTGTACACTGAAGATAATGGGAGCTAATGGCATTTGCCAGCTCAAAGTCTGTTCTCCGCATCTCACAAGATTCAGGCCTTTCAGCACTCTTACAGTTCTGTCATCTTGAGTTACAGCAAGATGGAGGTCTACGTTATGAATAAGATTTGGAGGTGCTGTGAGTGAACACACATCCTCCAACTATCTCTTTAAATAAATAAAGCTTCAGTCTTTAGAATGACGCTATTAGCTTCATCAGATCAAACGTCTTTCCTAACCCTGCACTAAGCTATGGTAAGTAGATACATTCATTAAGCCTTCAGTCATATAAGAGAAGGGAAGAAGGTTAGAATATAAGATGAGGAAGCTGCTTGAGAAAGAAGAAGAGAGGAAGTTTTGAAATAATGGAAACTGTAATTTCACAGCTGTTACAGGCTGTGGTACAAGGAAACATTGCTATTAAGTTAAATTAATTAGATGTAATAGTGACAAAGAAAAAGACCGCTCAGAATATGAGACAAGATCCTTTGGACCTCATCCTTTAAAACAAGCTCCTGTTCTATAGTTAACATTCCAGAAACGCCAACTTTATGCAAAGTATAATGACAGTACATCACATGCTAAATCTAGTCCTTTTAACAAAGCAACATTAATTAAATAAAATAATGTATATCTGGAGTGTTTTTCTGGATTACTTCAGAACTTTAGAAAAGATGCATTAAGGTCAAAATACAAAGGGGACATTCCCTTTGCTAAAATTGTGACACTCCTCTGAAAGGCCATTTCTGCAGATAACCAAGGACCATATTTTCAAAGAGCACGTGAACACACAAACATTTGTTCAGATTTGTATACAAAAATGAGAAGGGAACATCTATCTAATGCTCAAGTTTTCCAACTGGAAAGTTTATATAAAAAAACCAAAAATAGTGTTAATCAGAACACCTGCCTTCCCTTCCCAACCTGTGAACAAGCATGTCTTCAGAACTTGTGCATTCTCATGCCTATGTGCATTGCAACTGTGACATGCATGCATACAGCTGTGCTTTAAGATTTAGGTTAGACTATCCAGTTTATAAATATGTTCCTACCATATAGAAAGTCCTTATCTAGGGCCAAAATGTGTAAGCCTTCCAAAGCCTAGGATCCTATGCGTATGCACTTTAATACCTACTTCATGTACCCCTCATGTTTAGATGGTAGAAATCTGTTTCTGAATTGAGAAGTTATCTGTGCAACACTGGGAACAACCTTGCTCAAGTTGACAGATTCCTGAAAAAAAATTATCTTGGTTTCTCACAAAGAACCTGATCCCAAAGTGTATTAAGAAACTTAATTTGAAACTGAGTTTGAAAATGCTTAAAATGGTAACCGACTTTAAGGCTGCTAAAATAGATGTATATTAGAATAGCCAATACACACGATAACAGATATCAAGTGACACAATGTGGCATTAGGCTGATGGGTAGAGAGTGATCCGAAGTGGGGATAATACTGATGTTGAGGGTGGGAAGGAGACTGTTACTATGGTTTTGTATGAACACTGGAGTTTTATTTTTAATGTCTTATTTTTTGCAGTTATACATTTTAAATTCTTACTGAAGCACCTAAAACCTTGTACAGGTGTCTCAAATTAGAGAGAGAGAGGAGAGAAACTATATCTTAAAAATTTACCAGAGTTTCTTGCAGCAGAGGGCTCCTGAAGACTTATTTAGAGGCTTGTTTCTGCACTCCTTTTCTATTTGTAAACTTCTATAGATTTCAGTGGCAGCTATGCAAAGGTAGTGTGTGCAGCGTCAAGCCCTGTAATTGTAGTTTTCAAACCTTGCAGGGTCCTAGAGGCTGGGCTTCAGGCCAAATCTCAATTTCTTTACTGCAAATTAAATAGTCCTGCAGTCAGAGAATGTTTCCTAGTGTAAAAATGAAACAAAACACTTTCTGCTATGATATAGAAGTGTAACAGTACTTTCAGTATCACATGCAATACTTCCTGTGGTACAATACAAGAAGTATTTGGTATCTGATGGATAGAACTAAACAGAGTTTAGTTTCTAATCCTTGTAATTTAGCTGTCTTAATGTAAACTGTTCAGCAGGGGAAAGTATTTTTGGCAGATTTTAGATTAGAATCCACTGCAATTTATAAATCATTGCACCTTCTTTATGTACATTCCTGAGATCTCGTATAACTTTTTGCTATCATTACACTCGAGTATTTTTTCATAACTCTGAATTTTGGAGCTGAGGTATCAAAGAGAAGTTCTTACTTCAAATTCTGTGTTCTAGAGGCATTAGTGCAACTTTAATATTGGGGAGAGGTGGAACAGAGACTCCACTTCAAGTATACTAGACACCCCCAAGTACCTTTAAAGCTCACTTTTTCTTCCCTAATTCTGGTGCTGTTCTATTCAAGCTGGTTTCTCAGGGTTGTCTATGCTGCAATTAAAACCTCACAGCCGGCCTGTGCCAGCTGCCCCAGGCTTGCAGATGGAAGAAATTTAAGGTAACCGCAGAGTAAAGGCCTCTCGCTTGAGCAAATGTTTTAAACCCCTTCTCTCTGGCCACATAACACATCCTAGTCTTTTGGGACTCCAAATGACTGTTTTATTTCCTCAGACAAGGATAAGGCAGCCTGTGCTAGAAACCCAGTCATGCTGTCTGGTGAAGGGACTTCGGATGCAGCAACCAAAGTTGGTTCTTATAGAAAAAGAACTTGACTCAGAGGGATAGAACGGAATCTTTGGCTCATCTTCGGTGATGACAATTGGGTCTGCCAAGCCCACATTAGCTCTACTAATGTGACTGTCTCTTTCCTGACACATCATCTTCTACTTTGGGGATGAAAGAAAGCTAAGGAAAGGCAGAAGAGCCCCACTCCCTCAGGCCCTGTCTACACTATAAAGAGAAGTCGACATGTTAGACTGACTTACAGCGATCACATTAATTACTGTAGTGGGTGATGTCCACCTATCCTGCTTGGGTTGGTGGTGCACATACTCACCAGAAGCCCTTTCCCCCTACATAAGAGGGACAGTGTGGGGAGCTGAGAGCCAAGTCTCTCAGATCCGCTGGCAGATCTCTGCTTGGAGCCCAGCCACCCCACAGGCTCTCAGTGGGCTGCCCTCTCTCCACCTTGCCTACCCAGCTCCCAGCCGGGAGCGGGGTCCAGCCACCCAGGTTTCTCAACTCCCAGCCGGGTGCGGGGTCTAGCTGAGCTCTAGCATCCTGGCTCTCTTGCAAATTCAGGGGTCAAGCAGAGCCATGAAATTGACAAGAATGACAGCCAACAGGTGATGTAAGGAACAGACACTGCCTCACCGAACTACACTGATATAAGCCCTCCATCTCTCATTGAGCTGGTTTTATTATGTCGGCATAGCAGGGGAGTTACATTAGCAGGAGGAGCATTTCATTGTGTTCACCTTCACTCTTTTGCTGACAAAAGCTGACTTTTGTTGTCAAAACTCTATAGTGTAGAGCAGGCCTCGGTGTAAAAAGAAAGGCATCCAATCAATGCACATTGTGGAGTCCTGCTCTTGAGCAAAACCTTGAAATATAACAAAAACAATGAGTCCTGTAGCACTTTAAAGACTAACAAATTTCTGCAGGCATTAGTCTTTAAAGTGCTATAGGGCTCTCGTGTTAGTCTGTATATAGCAAAAACAGCTGCCCCTCTGGAACTTGAAATAAGTGGTAGTAAATGAGTCTGTGTCCAGATTGACCATGTGACATTTGTGAAGTGAGGTATTGAAACTCTGAGGCCTATTTGTGATCATCTGCACCTTTCTGACTCTCACCTGCAAGGGTGATCTTTATATCTGCCGGCACAGAGCAGACAAGGGTCACTGAATTCTAGATGCACCATTTGCACAGTTTGAATACTTCCAGACATAGGTAACTGGCACCACCTTGTTCATGCATATAATACATTGCAATCATGTTGTCTGAGAATCTACAGTAGTTACCCTCAGACCTATGAGGAAAAGGATTTGAGGGTCAGTCTAATGGTCTTCAGCTCCTGCAAATTTTTTTGGAGCCTAGACTTAAGTTTATAGTAAAAAACTCAATGTGATTCCCCGATACAGAATCATTGAGAATATGCCTTTCGTTAGTGTTACGGTAGCTGCACCGTAGTTCAGGTTACATTACAGACTAATTTTGACAGAAGGATGGCAAATGTTTTGTGAGTTTTTATGAAAAGTGATTATAACCTTTGCCAAATTATGGATGGCTTGGTGTACATTTTGAAGTTCTGAGGGTACATAACAAGCAGTTAAAATAGCTGTTTGGGTATGTTTTTTCCCCCCTCCCCACCCCTGGGGAATCTCTCTCTTTTGGCTGGAGGGAAAGAAGAGTGGCCTGGGGGTGGTGGGACCAACACCACTATCGCAATAACAGGAAGTGTGTCGCCATCTGAAACCAATACATTTTGATTACATGGGGGAAAAAATGTTACTGAGAGACTGCAGTATGGAGAGAGAACGAATGAAACCTGCCCAAATACTTCCATAGCTTAAGAAAACAGGAAAGTTTGGAAACAGGAAACCAAGAGTAAAAATTCCCATGCCATTCACTTTACTTATTGACTATAGCCCTGAACTTCAACCTAAAAAACTATTCAACAGCTCTTCACTAACTACTTCTATCACATCCATCTTTAAATACATTTGAGAGCTTCTGCAAAGCTCAATGCGGACACCAGAGCCTAGGTCTGTGTATCTCACTGTGAAATTGTGTTAAATCATTCTCCAGTCTACAGTGGACCAATCTAGAAAGGCGCTCACAATTATTCCTGTAGTTCAAGTAAAAGTCTAAGCTAAGGGCAGTTTCAAGTTTTTCATTAAATCCAAGTTTGATGAAGTACAGTACGTAATGGTTCGGGGATATATGTTGGAAACGGAAGTGACAGTCTTATGGAGCATGTTATGGTAGCGCTGTATATAATATGAAGGTGAAATTCTTAATTTTCTTTTAAAAGTTTCTTATACTACAAATTTCCTACTTTTTTATAATAAAAACTAAATGCTTTAAAGTCTGGGGAATACACACTTAAGGGACGTATTTGAAATTTCCTGTAGAAAACAAGTGTTTCAAATTTTTTATACCTAATTACACCAATTATACGAACAAAATGCTGTGTATGATCAACACTAAGTCTGACTTTATAATAAGAGAACAGTGGAATCTAGAAATGTGAATGATTTTTTTTTTTAGAATCAATTTTGAACTACCTAGAGTTTTTGGAGAAGTAAACATTCCATAAACAAACTGCAATCTATTTCTAATCTTACTAAATTCTACTACCTTAGATTATTAGTATCTATAACTAGTACAGTAAGTCAGATTTAAGGTAGGTAATACACTGCAACTCAGTATAATTAAAAGGAGTACTGATATAAAAATTAAGCGCTGAACAAGCCTGAAACATTGAATATTAAAAATTTTGGAGGGGAAATTTCAAGGCATTAAAGACTAATGATCTGAAATACACATGTAGGGTTTTTGGTTTGGTTTTGGTTTGATTTTTTTTTTTAAATCCTATGAATAAATTATGATGAGCAGGTTGAGAGAAGAGTAACCCCTCGGGTTTTTTTTTTTTTAAGTAGTGTCCACTACCTGCTGATGGAAATAACTTCCAAGTCCGAGCTGTGTGCATTTGGCTTGCATACCAGATTCAAGGATCACATTGGTAGACTTGCAAGGGTGGAGGACATCAGCATAAATTATAATGGTCTAACACTGGTGAATAAGACACATTTGATTTTTATAGCCTGGAACTGGCTAGCTCCATGGCTTGAATGACTAGAACTGTGACATTTGTTCAGTGTCCGAACTGAACTCAAAACATTTACATACTGTCGAAACAAAATATTTCATCCCAACTCAAAACTTGTTTCAGACATTTGACAAAAGCAAAGGAAGACTAGATTCACAAAACACCTTTTTTGGAGGGGGATGTTCTGGAGGAAGAGAAGGTGGATTACCTTTAACGTTTAGCCCACCCTTCTGGGCCATAGGAAACAGGTTCAATTCCACTCTGCCTGATGTGGAGAAGTGATTTGAAGTTGGTCTCCCACATTGCAGAAGAATGCCCTAACCACTGGACTAGTAGATATTCTAGGGTGGATCTTTCTTAACTTCTCTGACAGAAAAAGTTCCACTTTGTATCAGTAATGTCAGTGGAGCAGGGACTCAAACTTGGATCTCCCACATCCTAGCTGAGGCGCCCAAACTACCATGATATAGAGTCACTCATGCTATTTCCCTGGCCAAATGAAAGCATAGTTCAAGTAGGTTATACACCAATTTAAACAAAAATTCATTTATAACGAACATTAGCTGCATATCCCGTTACTTCAGAGTGAATATAAGCAACAGTAAATAGAGCCTGCCTACTAATGGATTGCTGTATGGTCCATGACCATATTTCAGACTCTCATATTATGCTTTCACTCTGAGCCAGACTCCCATAGGGAGAACAGAATATCAAAGTTGAAATGCAGCATGTGTACAGGAAAACAGAATCCTCCCCTCTGAGAGAAAGCTTGTATAAAATATTTTCTCATTACTATAAAATCCTTAAATGTTCCACATCTCTGATGAAACTCCTGTGATTACGTGACCATATGCAGGCTAAATACAGGTTTATTGGCTTATGTTAAGACTCTTTTTATTGAACTGCCAGTGATCAAAATCTTTTAAAGTACTTATTTGCTTCTTCTCTATTTGGAACTTGCATTATGTGAAGGGGGGAAAAACACTCCAGGAGAGATTTTTGTATTGAGATTTTATTTTCTTGTGCCGTTTGGTTGAAGTAATATTATATGTGTTTAGCCAGAAGATTTATGCATAATATTTTGGTTATGAAAACAAATATTTGTGACAGATGCCATGTATAGCATTATTTTGCATTTCTTCTGTTGAAAAAAGTGATTAGTAATTTTACGTTTGATAGCCTTTCCCAAAAAATTTGGTTGTGCAAATCAGAATAAGTGATGCTAAACCAGGAGTTTTCTGGTTAACTTATTTTGTGGTCATAATCAGTAACTGAGACTTTAAAAATCAAAAAACAACCTCGATTTCTTGGTGCATGTAAGAATAAATGTGACTGGTTTAGGGGGGAAAAGAATGACGTGAGGGAAGACACTACCTAAATAATATATTTGACTTCTCCCTAGACAATAGTGATTCTTTGTTTTTATAAGTAAAAATTAAGCATCAGGGAAGGCCAAGCTATGTTGAACAATACTTTCTGCAACTTGTCAGCTTAGTGCAGGAAGCACTAGGATTTCTTTCTGAAATCTCAGTTATAATCAACTTGAGGTCATAAGAGAAATCAATTTTGTTCTATAAGCCAAACTGTGATTACAAAGCAGCCCACCTACTTACCATTCCACTGACGAATTCATTCTTTATTGCTGAAATCATCCTAAGGGCCAGTTCTGCTCCCATTGAATCAATGGAAGCTTTTGATGGTCACTTGAATGAAAATAGAAGCCCTCATTTTTGGCTCACACATTGCTCTCTCTTTGCTTAGTGAACATCCAGTACTCCAGCAAAGGGCAATAGTTTTTTGTTTTTGGTTTGTTTTTTTCCCCTGGCAGAGTGGACATGAGGAAATGTTAAGTATATTCTCTGACATCAGGTTTTTTTTATTTGTTGCTTTTACAGGTTCGGGATTCTTACATTTGTACCATCTTTCTCCCTTATCCTGTGCATATCCTTCAGGGTTCTTTTGTTTCTTCTGCACTTGGACAAGATATAAAGATGTCACTAACATGCCAGGCAGTCCGGGAAAGCTTGTAGACCTGATTGCTGAAGAGGTGCACGAGGGGTTGCAGAGATTCTTCTCACCCACTGCAACTTCATGCCTCTGGAGAGAGTACGTTCCCATTTGGGAGCACAGGCTCTTCTCCCATCTAATGCCACCTCTTTTCCAGCAAGCAATAACTTCTTAAAAGGGGGCAGTGCAGAATGAAGGTGGAGTTCTGGCCCCAAGTTCTCCTGTAAACGGGCAGCAGAGATGTCAAGATATGGTGTGCACCAATTAAACGTGTGTTGGACCTGGCGCTGAGCTCCAAGGAGGAATTCTGGATGAATCACTCCTCCTTGGGGTCCTTGTTGCAGGTCAACCCATCTGTACCTCATCTGGCATGTTCCATGCTTTAAATGCCACAATCTGGCTCAACGTCTCAAATGAAAACTTCGTAAATTTACACATTGGTGTAAGTTGCTCCCCAGAATGTCTAAGGTGCATATGTCTAAACTGCTTTATCAAAAATAATTTAGCACAATTTCTGTCAACATCTGAGATGGAAATTGTGTGAGAAACTTTTATATTTATTCACTTAAGTATTTATTTTTGGTGTTTCTTGACAAAATTATGCATGGCTCAGCAATCTAGCATTCTCTCCCGTATCTACAGCAATCTAGATATTAAAAGAGCTGGCCAGAACACAAACTTTATTTAATGGCTCTTACTGTGTAGAACAAATACACTTCCTTGTATTTGAGCAGCTACTGCTAAAAACACAGCATAATTTATTATTGTTGATATTGGCCCATGAATCACAAGACTGAACATCCTGTGTATGTTTAGTGGATCATGTGAAACATGGATAGACTATTAATGGTACATCCTTGTGCACCAACCTCAGCTCATCGGCATCAGAGGCTAAAAATAATTAGTATTTTTTATATACAGAACAATTCTTGTAGACTGACATTAAAATTAGGAGTTTGTTTTCCATTCAAAATAAGATTCTCAGCTTTCTTATTTCATTGCAGGATTACCCCAGAGATCCCAGTCAGGATTGTGGCCCATTGTGATACATGCTGCACAAACACATGCAGACACACTTTAACTTTTAATTGGGTGAAAAAGGCATTTTAAAGTAAGCTTGCTCTGAAAAGCAGCACTATAGAAATGTTAACCTTCTTATGCTTCAAATCTGCTTCCTGTATGTAGTCAGAGTTCTATCTGCTGAGGTTAGTGTCAAAAAGTTGTCACTCTTGTTAGTACTGCAGAGCCAGCACAATGATGACTGAGCTGGATTCTGTTCCTTCTTGTGCATCATCAGTAGAACTATTTATTCAGTGGCATGCAATTGGAAAACGTATTATCAGTTGTTTTGCACAGGTGTGAGTGGTTGGTTTGGCCAGCAGAATATTTTATTGTTAGATGCCTGTGAAGAAAAGACTCCAACTGGATTTTCAGTGACCAACTTGAATTTGTAGCACTGGCAATAAGAAAAAAAAAAAAATCTTTACTTGTAAAGTGAGCATACTTGATTGAGAAGTGAGGAGAGTGTGCCTATCTCAAAAGCCAGTGACATGAATACTTACAAAACAGAGCTTATTTCTGAATTCCCAAAGAGAACTTCTTGGAGAAAATTGAAGGTGTTTTTTTAAATAAACTAAGTTTCAATTGCGTGTAAGGAGAGAGGGATTTCAAACTCCGTTACTGATATGTATCAAAGCAAACACTCTAATAGCACATCAGCCATTATTGGCCATTAATAAGTAGTGTGCGTGCGTGCATACACATGGGTGTTGTGTCTCAAGTGTACCAAACCTGAAATAAGAAGATGTCATTGTTACAAATGCTGTCATATATTTTAAGTCCAGTTGTGTTCCTTTCCCTACCTTCTCTTTGTCTGCCTTTGTAGACTGTCAGCCCTCTGGGACAGGTACTGTCTGCCTGTGTATTTGTTGAGAACCTAGCAAATGTTGGGGGCTTCTGCAATCTAATTAATAATAGTAAGTGAAACACAAGAAACAAGGAGACCCACAATGACATTTTTTGTAGTGGCTTTTCTGAGTGGATCTGCATTCTAAGGAAATTGCAACCAACTGATAGGACTTTTATATATCCTTCCTGTATATACTAACATTTTGAAGTGGTAGGTTATCAAACTTTTAATACACTGCTAAAATTATCAAGCAGATGATACTAAGTTATAAATGGGAACACGTGAACAGTGTAGGTTTTTGGGACCAATCCTGCTGTTTCTGCATATATAAAAGTCCCGCTGATTTAAGTTGTTCGTTTTTTTTAAGGAAAGTGAATGGGAGAGGCCTCATTGTGTAAACTCCTTCTGTACTAAAGTGCACAAAACCCTGGAAAGGAAAATTGGAGGATTGAATTTTAATAGGCAATTAAAAATAACTTGTGAACTCAGCCAGTCATTCAACTTGAGGAGGTGGCAGGCATAGTTATAACAGATAGTCAGAGCATTATTAGATCTGTGGCCTACAGTTGAAATCAGAAGGCAGTTGGCTCAATGCCAGAGACGCTATTAGTTCCTGTTGGGTTAAAACAGTCCTGGATTTTGAGCTTTTCCCCTCATGAACTGGAGTCCCAGCGAGCATTCAGGGACCTTGGCCGTCAGGCTCCTCACTCTGCTCTGCGCTTCCAGAGATAATTCTGGTGCACCTTGCCAAACCACTTGCTTATTTCTCTACCCAGCACAACTGCTAGAAAGACTTAGGTGCCGATGGTTCTTTCTTATGAGGGGAATGGAGTGGGGGAGAGCTGAGTGGTATCAGCTGTGGTTGCATAGTCTGACAAGGGAAACAGTGGCTGCTGCTGCTTTTACAGGTGGGAAGATGAAAATGGCTCAGCTGAAGGCGAGGGGGAGCTGGGAGGCTGTGTGTGTCTCATAAGTACCTGGAAGAGTACTGGGGGCAGCAGCAGAAGCAAAGAGCTTTGTGGAAGGAGGTAAAGAGGGGAGGGTGCAGAAAAACTTACTGACTTATGTAAATGGTGTAAGTAGAGCCCTGTGTGGATACAAAACTTGTATCTGCATCTAATCTGTGATCCGCAAAAATTATCTGGATGGATATCCGTGGATATGCAGGCTCCAGGTATAAAAATTACTTTTAAAATGCCTCGACTTCTCGAACAATAGGTTCAAATCTGAGCAAAATGGATGAATTCTTTCATCCTTCCAATATACATACATCACAAGCCATGCAATATACTCCGGGGTGGAGGTCTTATGTATAAAACCATAAGTGAGGCCCTGTTTGCACTGCATGGACACACACGCCCACCTTTCTTTAGAGATCTACGTGAGTTTGCAATTTTGTGACTTTATTTGGAAGTGCAGTTGTATGAATGGGTATTTGTATACTTGTTTGCTGCTTTCCACATACCCCAAATAAACTGGGTATTTGAATTATCCCTGGCAAAATGTTTGACGTGTTGACAGCTATGTCCAATGCAAGCACATGGATTTATGCTGATCCTTCAAAACTGGATCTAGCAATTTATTCTAATTCTAGCTTTCATTTGGTTGTGCCATAAACTAAATGGTATTCTGCAGCTAGTTTCTTTCTATTCAGAAAAAATTGCATTTATGGTCAGAATTAAACAAATTAGAAAGCAAAGTAATTAAAATAAAGATGCTAAATTACTAACTGTTAAATTCAGGCTTCAATCTTGGCTGTGATCAAAAAAGCTGTGCTAAAAATTATACTTTATTATTCTGCTACTTACACTTTTTTTTTTTAAATCAAGCAAACTGTATCATCAAATGACCCTCAGTAAAGACCTAATCTAACCAAGCTAGTGCATTTCCTCTCTCTATTAGGGCACCGTAGCAGAGAGCCGTTGCAGGGAAGCACTGCACCCTCCTTGATACAACAGTAGCTCTAAGGAGAACAGTGGGTGTGCTTCCCACACTTGGGAACATACTGAATAGATCCACAAATAGGCCCCATTCCTTAAGTAAGTGCTGAGGAGGCCGACTCGCACAAATCCCTATTTTAACAAGTTGTGCTCCATGCAGGCGCACAGGTTAACTTGCATGGCCCTCGCCGCAGGATTAGGGCAGTGGTATGGCTCCATGTGGCCAAAACACTGTAAAAGATGGAGTCAGAAGGCTTTACCGGCTGTTGTTCCACGCAGGACTCTGAAGGGAGGCAGATATTAATATTAAATATTGGCACTGTTGCAGATCACTTTCATGCAAGGAAAGCACCCTGATGCTACTCATGTTACTCAGGATAGAATGTTACGTGGTTTGTGATTTAAAAAAAAAGCCAAAAAACGCAACGAAAATAAATCCTTTTGTTGTGAACACAGAAGACCTAAAAATGGAATTATGGAAAATAGTCAGATCTGCGCATTTATCTCAGTAAGTATGTTCTATCATAGAAGATGAAGGTTGGACGGGACTTCAGGAGGCTTCTAGTCCAACCCCTAGTTAAAGCTACTTTGCTGATTACTGGACTTGAAAAGTAACTGTTTAATTTGATCACAAAAGTAATAGGTTGCAGATGATTGACTGCTTTGAAATTTCTTCTGCATGCATGTTAGTCTGCAACTGTACTGAGGACTGGAACGCTGTCAAGAAAGGAGTAACAGGATTGCTTGGTGAAGGGGAAGAGCTAGGGAACATTTTTCATTACTTCTCAGTTTGAAAGTAATGGATTTTTTGGAACTTTTGGACCTATCCTGAGCTCCTCCATGATTGGGTCGAGTTAAGAGTATTGGAACTTGCCCAGTCAGGCTCTATATTACTTTTAAAAGGTAAATTGATAGTCTGGGCCTAAGTAACGGTCATTAGATACCAAAACCCATTCTCTAGTATTTATTCAGACTGTATGTCCGCACTTCTTAATTCACTGAAGTAAAAATGGGATCTCAAAAGGAAGCTGGTTTAAGAGATTCAAGGAAGTGGAGTTACCCTACAATAGATTGAAATTCCAAAGAAAAAAGGAAAATGTTGAAACTAAAACAGAGACCAGAGAGTGCAGTCTGGTTACTTGCTGGGAAGGAGGTGTCTTCCTGGTCTGCATGTTGTATTGATTTCTGGTTTGGACACTGCAGGTCTTTAAGATTCTGTCATAGATTATTATAGTTAGATGACAAACAGGCTGGCTGGAAATCAAAAATGTATATGTAGCCCAACCTGCTCATTTGTTTTCTACTGGAGTTCAGAAAAGAAGCCTCATTTTTATATTACACTCCCTTGGCAACAGTTAAAAGTATTATACAGAATGGTACCAAGACATGCTTACTCCTTAGCAAAGGTAAACTTGCTGTGGCTTTTGTTAAATAGGACACAGAATGTAGGAAAGAATTTTGTGAGCATGTATGTCACTTGTTGCATGACAAAAATCTGCTACTAATCTAAATGATTGAACAGGTAAGAAATAGCAATAAGCATGGCTGGCTCTCTGGTTTTGAGGTAGTGCCTTACATTGATTTATGCAGATCAGCTTTCACTTTGCAATTTTGGTCTCCCTCCCTACAACTGGGAAGAGGAGGTAATATATTCAGTCTCTAGTGGAAGCAATGGATATTTGAATTAACATTGTAGTGAATATGAATGTGCTTAAAAGGTGACTCTTTGCGTGGTTTAGGGAGAGTTGTTGACCAGTTCGATAGTTATACTGGGGAAGATCCTTAAGCTCCAGTAAGGATATAAAAGGCACGTGTGTGGGTGAGAATTTAAAGTGTATGATTTTGATTATTTGTACTAATCATTACTGGTAATGCTTGAAAGTGAAGTTTTGTGATAAAGTTTATGCCGTGGTGTTGTAGCTCTGTTGATTCCAGGATATTAGAGAAATGAACTGGGTGAGGTCACATCTTTTATTGGACCAACTTCTGTTAGTGAGCAAAACAAACTTTCAAGCTTACACAGAGAACAGAAGTTGGTCCAATAAAAGATACTACCTCACTTACCTTGTACCTAAGTAAAGTTACTCCAGGGTGTGTAACTCAGCATTGCCTGTCTTAATCATCTGGATATTTAATGAACAGATGTTGTTTTTTCAAAACAGCATGGTTTGTGCTTTACAGCAGATCACTAGGACTTGTCCACAAACTCCTATTACATTTTGCTGCAAGCTTCGTAATGGCCCTACAAGTTAAAGGTCATTGGTTTATTTACAAAATGTTTTGTTACTAGTGTATACTTTGCACTGTAGCTTAGTAACCTTAGTAAGATTATGAAGTTGATTGATCTAAGTGGGAAAGTCTCAATAGTTGTATCCAAATTCTCTATAGGAAAGTTAACAGTACTCCTAACTTGATCAGATCATTTAAGAGGAAACAGTTAAGTTTAAAGGGCTAACAAGTATATTTTTTCTACTATTGTTGCTTTCTTATGACGCTGGTGTGTTTTTTGTTACTATATGACATTGACCTGGAACATAAATACAATGGAATGAATTCTCTGGTCCACTTGGGTTGTTTTGCAACTGATAAGTGGCATAAAGCAGCCTTAAAGTGCTCAAGATGGCCAGTAGAGAATTCATCCTGTGCAAAGTTGCTCTCTGCTAGTGTATAACGGGCAGAGGTAACCCTACTTCCGTCTACACCAGCCCATGTTCTCCTATCCCTACATAAGGGGAAGGAGGAGGTGGGTGGAAGTGGGAAATGAGTGATACTCGGTGCACTGATCTACTACATACAATTGATATTCAGCTAACATAAGGTCCTGCAGGAGCCTTATACAAGTAGGGTAAGTTAGGGATTCCCCTGTGCATTAACTGTACTCAGATGTAGTGGAAAATGGGGGCCATTATCACCAGCAGTGCTGGATTCTGAATGGAAGACTAAAATTTAATACCTGGTGTTTTAAGAAGAATTTTAATCTTAGTGTGTATGGACTGGTATGACTTCCCTCAACGCCCTTCTGTCATGCTTCTAAGACAGTGTCCATTTTCGGTCAAGACTGGTATTGTCTTCTGCAGAACATTTGCTTGGAATAAAGTAGTTAGACCAGGCAGCATGTTTATCAGTATGCAGGAAATTGTTTGAAAGAACATGTTAAGTAAGTTCATATACAGGCATTTTAGCTCTCTGGAATTTATCATTTCTACTATTTGATGTTCTTTTTAATATAAACTAATCTTAGGATATGATGCCTCAAGTACCTTTTCCTATTTTAAATTAATAATGGAGTTGGTGATGTTTGACCAGATTCTGATGCATGCATTTTTCCACTATAAAACTTCAAAAAACAAACTTGTAACTTTTTTTTTCCAGATAGCAAAGTGTAGGGTGGCAATTGGAAAGGGGAGCAAATGCTTGCATGTGAGTAAATGAACATACTGAACAGATTAAGCCAGAGTTTGAGACAGTGCACAAACAAGAAGGTATACAAAATAGTCCTGTTGGTGCTTACTGCAGTTAGGGTTACCAGTTCTCCAGGAATTAAAGATCAATCTTGAATTAAAGATTGTGTCCTGATAAAGCATCCAGGAATATGTCCAACTAAAACTGGCAACCCTAATTGCAGTAGACATATAAGAAGTGGGGTGTGGGAAGGAAATCGATGTTTATCAAATTGAGAATGGAAAGCCTCAATACTACAAGAGATTATTTTCAAGTTTATGTTGACTTAATCGTGTAGTCCTTAATTTGGGTCAGACTGGCATTGAAGACCATGAGAATTGTAAATAACGTCTGTAGAAGTGGGTCTTGAGAAGGACCAAACAATTGTGACCCTCTTTAAAATCTGGAAACTTAGTCTTTCCATGGAAAAACACCAGAAGTTTGTTGTTTTGGTTCGTGTTACGTATAAGGAGAAAAAACACCCATGAATCAGATGCAGAACAGCACATTTTATGGTGCTCACTTGGATTTATAAAGGTTTGTGCATTTATTGTCTAATATAGCCTCCAGATAACTAATTAGTGTGGTGATTAATGACTTCGCTAGGAGTGGATATTCCTTGTCCCTGTAACATGGGCAGAACATTCAACATTCTTGTACCACATTACCTCCTCTACCCCCTCAACTCCACCAATTATGCTAGCCTCAGTACTCTGCTTGTCCATTTTTCCCATGACCGCTTCTGCCTTTTATTCATACTGCTATCAGACCCAGCATACCCTTGAACTGGTCTGCAAGGCAGCAATCCTCAGATTCAAGTCTTTCTGTGAAATCCACTTCTTTACCAGCTCTGCAAATAAACTTAGTTAGAATGGGGGTCAAGGTGACTTGCGTGATCCATTCACAGAGTTTAATTTTACACTGTGGAACTTGCAAGTCAAGTCAAAAATCCATATGGGATTGTTAAATCAGTGCCCCAGCCTATGTTGTTTCATTTCCACAATGATGCTGCAAAGCAAGCAGTAGCAGGACTATCATGGACCACGACCATATTTTGTTAAAGATCATGAAACCAAAGCAGAAGTACAAGATGACGCTTTTCTGAATTAATGGGCATGAGTGAAGCTAAAAAGGATTTCAGATGTCAAATATTTTTACCTAGAATGGCTTGTGGGATTCCAAAGGCAACTAAGACACCTGTCTTTTCAGTGGAAAGATGCAAGAAATAGTCCCAATAACAGTTAAAAACCAAAAAGCTAACATTTCTAAAATCGCTTTTAAGCAATAGTGATGAGTACAGAATACAGCAACACTACTCTTTAACATTAATATTGCAGTAGAGCCGAGAGGTCTCAACCAGGTTAGAGCCCCTTTGTGCTTAGGCCCTGTATGAACCACAAATTAAATGACAGACTGTACCTTTGTATAAAGATTTTCATAGCATTTGTTTGAGATGACCTGCATAACTTCCACTCCTGGCTCCCTACTCATAAATATATGAGCATCCCAAACCCATGCTATTGAAACACTTACAGAATCCACACCGACTTGCATTGCCTGTATTCTATGTCTATGCTACTGAAATTCTTAATACCGTATTGTGTTTTAGCTAACAAAATTAGATTTTATATTGGATTTACATACTGCTCTAATAGGATTGACAAAACCTCTTGTGTTTCTTTGCCTTGTCCTCTGCAGAAAATTGTATAAACTGTCAGCAGTTTAGTGATTATACACTAAGCATGTGTGTAATGTTTTGGGCATAATTTTTATATGAAGACTTACTAAAGAGTAAACAACAAAAGTAGACCAAACATTATAGTAAAAAATGTTAATTATTTTTTAAAGGCTCTTTTTATGTTTGCTATTTAGAATTATATGTTTATCAGACAAATTCATTTTTTGCCTGCCCTATATTTCACCATTACAGTTTTGACTTTTCTATCATAAAGTGAGATTAACAACTCAGAATTTAGAAGGATTTTATAAAATGAGAAGCACATTGTTTCAGTTTATCAAGAGACATTTGCGTCCTTTTCTCTTGTGCCCTTAAGCTGAAGGGCATCAGGAGCCCACTACCTCCTCTGTTTCCTGAGTGATGATGTAAAGCTCTGTCTCTGGCTTCTAAAATTGCTACCCTGTGCTAAGTTTCAGATTTCACCCTTCTAGCTTGGATGTGGACCGAATGCCATTGCAATTTGCTATGTTAGGGATTTGCTGCTACTATTAGGTAACACAAGAAAACACATGAGAGACTGCACTGCGCAAAATGGCTCTGTTTTTTGTCCCAAGGGTGCAAGAATGCTTCTAATTATTAACATGATTAGAACAGAACGAACATCTCATTTTTCTGAATCAGTCATAGCAAAATGATTATCTAAAATGTATCTGCACTGGTGACCAGAGGGTTTGACTTCATTTTAGAGCTAGAATTCATATTGTGGGTCTGTATCTTCTTTTCTCCCCCACGCACCTTGTATGTTGAAGAATTCATGTTCATTGTGTGATTAGAACAAGAAAGAAGATGCAAACCTGGGCCATTGTTATTGAGTGAAATTTTATTTCTAAATTTGGGAAAATATTGTGCTTGTGGAAACATTTCTGAGATTTCCGTGGCGGGATGTTAAGTGGAAAAGTAAGGATTATGTATTTTTGTGTAGCATAAACTACTTGGAATAAGAGTCTTGGATACCATGGTGATGAGCTCTGTAATTACCTAGTGAATTTAATAGTGAACATTGAAGTCTTTCCATTGTCAAGGACATCCATTAAAATGTTCCCAACATTCCCACTTCTGATTACAAACTTACCCCATACATCTGCTCCTCCCACTAAAAGCAAACAGCCCCCTCTGTCTGCCAGTCCTCACAATGGAAAAAATCCTTTTAGAAATGTGTTAACAAACAGTGTTTGACTATCACATGGCCCTTAGTATGGACATGGACAGTCAAGTTTATAAAAATGTTAGCCAGTTGTGGTTAACCCTCTGCTAGCTAAAGCAGTGGTTCTTAACCTTTCCATGCTCCTGTACCCTTTTCAGGAGTCAGATTTGTCTTGCATATCGCTGAGTTTCACTTAAAAACAACTTGCTTACAAAATCAGATATAAAAATACAGAAGTCTCACAGCTCACTATGACTGAAAAATTGTTTAGTTTCTCTTTACCATATAATTATAAAATAAATCAATTGGAATATAAATATTGTACTTACATTTCAGTGTATAGTATATAGAGCAGTATAAACAATTCATTGTCTATATGAAATTTTAGCTTGTACTGACTTTCATTAGTGCTTTTTATGTAATCTTTTGTAAAACTAGGCAAAAGTCTAGGTGAGTTGATGTCCGCCCTGGAAGACCTCTGCATATCCCCGGGGGTGCATGTAGTCCTGGTGGAGAACCACTGGGCTAGAGAGCTTGAATATTGGGGAAGGAGTACTCAGAACATTGGTAGTAGCATCTATGTTAAATTTGTGATTCCTTAAATAAGCACACTGAAGTGAGTTAAGAATGAAGTTTGTACCTGGTAACATTAGGGATTCAGTAAGCACAAATTAAATGCATACCCCCAAATAAAAAAAAAAAACTCAAACCAGTAAAAGGATCAAAAAATGCCTCCATGGCAAAATAGACGGCTTGTCTACATTCACATTTATGCCAGCAAAACTTTTATCGCTCAGAGATGTGAAAAAAATACCCTGCTGAGCTACATAAATTTTGCCAGCATAAGGGTAAGTGTAGACATGTTATGTCAGCGGGAGAGTTTTCTCCTGCCGACATAGCTACAGCCGCTCATTTAGGTGGTTTTATTATGTTGGCAGGAGAAGTCTGTCCTGCCAACACAGCACAAGTACACTCACGCTAATGCCGGTAAAGCTTATGTTGCTCAACAGTGTTTTGGGGCTTTTTCCCACACCCCAGAGTGACAAAAGTTTTTCTAGTATAAGCACGAGTGAAGAGAAGCCCAGATTAGAAGAGGCGGTTAGAGGCAAAAAGGCATCCTTTAAAAATTGGAAGTTAAATCCTTCTTAGGAAAATAGAAAGGAGCCTAAACTCTTTGGCAAGTTGTGTGTAAAAGTATAACTAGGCAGGCCAAAAAAGAATTTAAAAGCTACTAGCAAAACACAACACATAAATTAGCAGCAAACATTTTTTTTAGTACATCAGAAGCAGGAAGCCTGCCAAACAATCAGGTGGGGCTACTGGACAATCAAGGTGTTAAAGGGGAACTAAAGGAGGGCTGTTTTGGAGAAGCTAAGTGATTTCTTTGAATCAGTCTTTACTGCAGAGAATGTGAGGGAAATTACCACACCTGAGCCATTCTTTTCAGATGATGATAAATCTGAGGAACTGTCCCAGATTGAGATGTCAGTAGAGGAGGATTTGGAACAAATTGGTAAATTGAAAAGTAATAAGTCACCAGGACCAGAAGGCATTCACCCAAGAGTTCTAAAGGAACGCAATATGAACTTGCAAAACTACTAAGTGTTGTATATAACCTATTTACATCAGCCTCTTTAACAGATAACTGGAAAATAGCTACTATAATACTAATTTTTAAAAAAAGGTTCCAGAGGCAACCCTGAAAACTTACAGGCTAGTCAGCCTAACTTTAGCATCAGGCAAATTGGTTGAAACTATAATAAAGAATAGAATTATCAGACATATAGATGAACATGATTTGTTGGGGAAGAGTCAACATGCCTTTTGTAAAGGACAAAACATGAGCTCACATATACGTATTAGAATTCTTTGGGGGTGGTCAGCAAACATGGACAAGGGCGCTCCAGTGGTTATAGTGTACCTGAACTTTCAGTTATCCTTGACAAGGTCCCTCATCAAAGGCCCTTAAGCAAAATAAGCAGTCATGGGATGAGAGAAGGTCCTCTCATGGTGTCAGTAAAAGACAGAAAACGAAGGATAGGAATAAATGGTCAGTTTTCACAATGGAGAGAGGTAAATAGTGGGATCCCCAAAGGATCTGTGCTTGGTCAAATGCCGTTCAATATATTAATAAATGATCTGGAAAAAGGGGTAAATGGTGAGGGGACAGAGTTTGAAGATGATACATAATTACTCAAGATAGTCAAGTCCAAAGCAGACTGCAAAGAAACATAGGGATCTCACAAAACTGGGTATCTGGTCAATAAAATTGCAGCGGAAATTCAGTGTAGATAAATGCAAAGTAATGCATACTGGAAAACATAATCCGAACTATACCTACAAAATGATGGGGGTCTGAATTAGCTTTTGCAACTCAAAAAAGAGATCTTTGGAGTTGTCATGGATAGTTCTCTGAAAACATCAGCTTGTTTGACTGCTGCTTCACATTGAGCAAACAATGTTAGGAACCACTAGGAAAAGGATGGATAAGACAGAAAATATCATAATGCCACTGTATAAATTCATGGTACTCCCATACCATACTGTGTGCAGTTCTGATTACCCTATCTCAGAAAAGATATATTAGAGTTGGAAAAGGTACAGAGAAGGGCAACAAAAATCATTATTGGTGTTGAACACCTTCCATACAAAGACAGATTAACAAGACTGACTGTTAAATTTAGAAAAGAAAGTATTTTTAGGGTGGGTGATGTAACAGAGGTCTATAAAATCATGACTAAAGAAAATGAATAGGAAGTCTTATTTACCCCTTCCCATAACATAACTCAACCCAATAAAATTATTAGGCAGTAGGCTAAAACAAAAGGAAATATTTCTTCACACAACTCAGTCAACCTGTGGAACTTGTTGCCAGGGGATGCTGTGAAGTCCAAAAGTATAACTGAGTTCATGGAGAATAGGTCCATCAGTGGCAATTAGCTAAGATGGTCAGGGATGGAACCCCATGCTTTGGATTTCTGTAAGCCTTTGACTGCCAGATATGGGGATGGGGTGACAGGATGGATCACTCAATAAATTGCCCTATTCTGTTCATTCCTTCTGAAGCATCTGGCACTGGCCACTGTTGGAAGATGAAACATTGGGCTAGCTGGACCATTGGTCTGACCCAGTATGGCTGTTCTTATTTTTGTGAGTCATCTTTCCTCCTCCAGTCAATAATGAATCAGTGCCCAGTTTTGGTCATAGGGAAAACTTTGCTGTTGAAGATACTGAGATGTCAAACAGAGGTCCTAACCTTTTGCATTTACATTCTAAAAAGGATGCGGATGAATCCCATGACAATTTTCAAAAGGGTAGGCTAAATTAATCTCCAGGCTTTGGCTGGCTTTCATACTGAGTGATTTAATTTTGCATATTTGAGACTACTGCTGTAGCAAAGCTACAGTATCTTTCTTCACTTCTTCCTACTGGACCAAATCCTGCTAATCCTTGACTTCAGTGAGACAGTTAGAGAGCAAGGTGAGCCAGATTTGGCACTGTTGTTTAAACAGCTCTGTTTTATGCTAGAGAGGGTTGTGTCTCTGATGGACAAAGTAGTTCCTGGTAAATGAGTTTGGAAAGTGGCTTCAGATCTTTCTGGATGAGAAATGTTGTGTTAAAGTAAGAGCTTTACTGCAGTAAATTAGCTATACATTTCTTTGCTCTTTTGATTTGAAGTCCATCTTGTTGATTCCATTTAATTCATATCACTTCCTCAAATGTTTGGTAACATCAAAACAGTCAACACTCTAGTATTGTGTCATTGGTGTGAATAGAGGGAACAAAAGAAACTTTAGTTTCTTTTTTGAAAATGAACTACAGACAAAAACAGTGGAGGAATGGCAAAACACCTTGACAGTTTTCTTGCAATAGTTAAGAATATGGATATTCAGACTAGGAAGAACTTGATGGGGAGAAAAACATATTGATGTTATTTAAAGTGTGAGTAGTTTGAAACAGTCTTAAGGCTGCCCAGCAGACCTAGGATCTAATCCTGGTCTGAGTGAACTCTGGGAGTTTTGGTCTGGACTTCAGCGAGAAAAATATCAGACCGTACATTGTTCTGAGTTCATTAGTACAGCTCTCTTCCCAACTGCTATCCTTTTAGTTTGACATAGTCTAGATTTAAAATCATATTAGCCTTTCTGTGTTTATCGTTAACATAGTGTCTGTTTCTTCTTCTCTTCTCCTTCCCTTATTATTGTAGATTTGATTTTCCAGACCGATTTCAGCCAATCTTCTGATTTGGGGACACAAGTGTGCACTGGTCTTTCTTGAAATTGGGGGTACAAATATCATCTTAACTAATTGACTTACAGGTGCAAACAGTTAGATGTCTGTCTACTACTGTTAGTGCCGAAAAGTTGATGCAGACAAAACCATTGCAGGTGCAAAACTGGAGGAAATCACTGAAAATCAAGCCCCATAGATTGCATATGTCTGAATTTTTCAAATTGTAATAAATATGCAAGCATTTGGCAAGATTTCTACAAATGTCTAAACACAAGATGATTTTTGAAGGTGAAGAGAAGGGTAGAAGGAGATGTGATCTTGTGGCCTGAGCTCAATCCAATTTGTAAGTGTCAGAAATCCCATTAATTTAAACCGGAGCAAGATCTAGCTCTAAGAATAGCACAAGCATTAGGGTCACTAAATCTTCCCATTTGGAATGAATGTTTTATTTGTATTTGTTGAAACAATTGGCTGACCTTTCCTGGAAAAGCTTAGTTCAGCCTTCAATATTTGTAACAGGATCATAGAAATTTGAGTCCATTCTCTTGGCTGAGAAAGGATGTGAGGATAGTACACTGATGCTGCCATAATATTGTGTTGTAGGTCCACGGAAATATGTGAAAAAATAAGAAAACCACTGTAGACCCACACAGGGATCATGGATCTATTAATCGTTCTGCATTTCTTACAAAAAGCTCTACAGGCATGATACAAGGACTGAGTATAAAGACTGATTAAGTGCCTGTCTGCCTCAGTATTGCTCATATGTATGTGTAATCGTCCCTGACCCTCCGGGGTCAGCTTCTTCCATCTAGAGGGGAATTTCGCTCTCACTGTGCGCTACCACGGAGCGCAGTAGCCTATTTGCCCCCGGCCCCTGGGCAGGGCGGGCAAGCACACGAGC
>ML675604.1:47224853-47294387 GCA_007922155.1 Mesoclemmys tuberculata
TTTGCCCCCGGCCCCTGGGCAGGGCGGGCAAGCACACGAGCCTATTTTGGGTCTCTGGGTACTTTGGGGGCAAGGCTAGGGACGGAAAGGGGGTGCAGGAGGGGGATGCAGGCCCACCCGACTCCACTGCGTCCCAGCCCAGGGCCCTACCAGCGGCAGGAGAGGACCGCCACTGGGTCGGCGGGGATCCGGCCGCAACACGCCGACATAGGATTGGCCCCAATCTCGGCCACCACCTGTGGCCTCCCTGGGCCAGTTCCTCCCGCCTAGCCCCGGAGTACCTGTGTCCACGACCGGCGCCCGGGAGCAGAGGGCGAAGCGGCGAGCGGCAGGCCGGCCAGGCCTTCGTTGTTGGCGGGCGGTAGGTCGGGCCAGTCATCGGTGTCGTCGGCGAGGGGTAGCTCCTCTAGGTCACAGGGGCCTGGGGTTTCTTCTGGGCGTCCTCCGTCTCCCCACGCCGGGGAGGGCTCACCCGCCTCCGGCAATTCCTCGCGGTCGGGCCCGGCCTCAGGCGGTCTCTCTGTCTCTCTGGGGTAGTGGTCCGGGGCCCAGCTGCAGGGGCGAGGCAGGTCCCCCGGCTGGTCCCCTGGCTACTGGGGCCGGGGCAGCGGCCCCCGGTGGGTCGGGTCGGGCAGCCCTGGCGGGTCCCAGGGTTTGGCCGGCTCACCCCAGTCGTCCAAGTCTGGTGGATCCAGACTCTCCCACCCGGGTCAGTCAGACCGGCTTAGTTTGGGCCTGCCTTCGGCTCCTGGGTCAAGCCCAGGCGGCTGCCTCAGGCAAGGCACATCTGCCTCAGCCAGGAGCTTCCCCCTGACTGAGCTCCCTGGTCTGGCTTTTATACTTCCCCCCCGGGCTCCTAGCTCCGCCCCCTGCTTCCGGGTGGCTTGACCTGCAGGGCCGGGTTCTGTCCACCAGGGCGCAGAGAGCAACCCTCTGCCCCAGGCTCAGGAGCAGGCCCTAGCGGTCTGCTACAGTATGCTATTGAAGAGATTTAGTATGTATTTTTAAAGAGTACTTGTGTTGTGAAATTGACAACGCTTGAGACCAACGTGCAACTTTAAACTGTTTTTCTGGGTTTTTTATTAGCCCTTTAGAAAGTGGAATTGAAGTGTGTGCGCATGCATCCATCTCTGCATGTTTGTCTCTGTCTCCCTTTTAGAACTTGTTACATAACAGTCGGTCTGTGGGCCACTTACTCCAGTACCTCACAGTGAGCAAATGTGCAGTAATCTTTTAGAGATTGTAGTGAAGATAGGATTTTTTTTCCTAATCTCTCTTCCAGTACCTTTTAATTATTAACTATTATTGCTTGGGATATGCTTATCCATATAATTGTCATTCCCTCTTTTTGAATCTTGATTGTAAGTTCTTGGTTCCTACAACATAATGATGATGAATTTCACAGACTAATTTTCTATTGTGTGAAAAATGTTTCCTTTTTAATCAATTTTTGAATTCATTAACTTCCTTGTTCTAGTGGTATGAGAGTGAACTAAAGCTCCTGCTCCTTCTAAACCATCCACTATTTTATACGTGTTTATCATGTTCCTTTTATTTGTCTCTTTTGAAGGGGAAACAATCATGTTCTCTTTAATCTCTCTTCATATGAGAGGTTTTTCCATCACAACACTCTTTAAACCCTATATGCTTTCTAAAATGCAGTTTCCTTAAAATATAAGAACATAAGAATGGACACACTGGGTCAGTCCATTATCTTGTTTTCAGACATTGGTTAATGCCTGGTGTGACCCTTCCGTGCCTAGGGTGGCCATCTGAAAATGCCAAGGTCATGGCAAGCTGTGAAAGGAAATCAGATTTTCCCAGCACTGATGGCTGACACTGAAGTCAGACTTTCCATCCAGCCACAAACAATGCTTCTGATTCCCCACACTGGTTACCAAGAAGCCAAAATAAAAACATACACAGCCCTCTTTCGCTGCATTTCAGTCTCTGGCTCCCAATCAGCCACTGGGTCCGGTAAAGAGACCAGTTATTTAAAACTCTATGCTCTTTACCAAAAATGTTTCTCCTGACTCCAAAGGGTCAGCAACAGTACCAGATCAATATAAGTTTGGATCTTACCCAAAATACCATGCTGCCAGCCAATCCTTTAGTAACTAAAACTAAAGGTTTATTATAAAAAGAAACAAACAAACTATAAGAGAAATGTTAAAGGATTAAAGCAATCCGATACATACAGATTTCAAAGTCCATATATATTAGGCTTCTAGTAGAATTGTGGAGTTTGCAGGCTTATATAGTCCCTTTGGTATGCATCCAGTACCTGGATGGGTCTCCATCCTTTGTTTCACAGCTTCAGTTCAGTTGTAGATGAGATGATCCAGAGGCAGGCTGGAGACTAAAGACAAAATGGATCTTGGACATCTGCCTTTTATGTCCTCTAGTTTTTGCCATGCTGCTTGTGGAATTTTTACAGGAACCAAAATGGAGTCCAGAGTCACATGAGTAAGTCTTGGTGACTCATCAGATATATCCCTGGCTTTTCTGCCTGGGCCCCTTGTACCTGTGAAAATCTTAATGGGCCATTAAGCAGGCTATTGCTGCAGCCATCCTGTCTGGGACGTTACCTAGACACAGCACAATTTGAAATACAGATATATCAGCCATATCCATAAGTTCCATTACACACACAACACATGAACATAAACATCATTCTCTTACTTAGCACATTATAGCCTTTCTTAATAGTACCTGGCATGGCACATCTCACATGAATTACTATGATTTTGACATATTGATGTTAAATAATAGAAACTCCCCCCTCTTCCCCCATCCAGCCAGCGTGACACTTGGTGCTTCAGAGGGAATGAATAGAATGGGTAATAGTAAAGTGATCATCACCTGTGTCCATTCCAGCTTCTGGCAAACAGAGGCTAGGTACACTTCAGAGCGTGGTTTGCATCCCTGTTCATCCTGGCTAATAGCCATTGATGGACCTATCCTCTGTGAATTTATCGAGTTCTTCTATGAACCCTGTTTATAGTCTTGGCCTTCACAACATCCTCTGGCAAAGAGTTCCACAGATTGGCTGTGCATTGTGTAAAGAAATACTTCCTTTTGTTTGTTTTAAATCTGCTGCCTGTTAATTTCATTTGGTGACCCCCTAGTTCTTGTATTATAAGAGGGAATAAATAACTTATTTGCTTTTGAGGTACTTGGGATTTTAATATTTCCTACTGATGTCTTCCTCAATACTCCTTTGTGGGTCTCCTCCCACTTAACCGATGAGACTGGCCAAATTATAGTTGAGGCAAGATTACTTGGTTTGGCCAGAAATATTAGGGATGCATTTTTCCTACATATTTCTATAACCATTACTGTTTGTAATCTTTGGGGTTGGTCCCAGAAGATGGCTGCACAGTCAGTGAATAAATGTCAAGGATTTCTGGTAAAAATAATCAAAATATTAATTTTTAGTCAGATTTCCAAGTAAATAAGATAGACCATATCAAAGAAAACTGTTCATGGGATTAGAGGATGCTGCTGGTTTTGTGTCTCTTTGGCTTAAGAACATATGCTTCTTTACCTTTTTAAGAGTGCCCCTAAAATAACTTCTTAATATGTTACAGCCCAGGCCATGTTGTACTTTCTTCAAAATGGGCAACTTTGCCTGGGGAGGGCTTGTTCCACTAGAAACATGTTTTTTCCTGTCTAGTATGGCTTGTCAGGACCTTTGTGCTATCTTCCCTTTAGCTAAAGCTGGATATATGGTCAGATGCTTACAGATAGAGAGGTTAAGGGCCAGGTTCTTCTCTCTGATCTGCACAGGAGATCTTGACTTCAGTATTTTGCTGTTTCGTTGTGTAGAACTTCCATTCTATCACTTGTATTTGCTAAGTGTAGTGCAGGAATTAAATAGATACACAAGCAAGTATGTTGAAATTTTTTGTTTTTAATTCTGCTTTTGGGAGGGAAGTTGAGTAATTCTCCATACATCCTGAACAGGTAGCTCAGGGAGGGTACACCGTGCATAGCCATGTCTACCAATGATGTAGTTTTCTATGTTTAGTCCTGTTTCCCTGAAAACATACAGGATTCTAACTGTTGTTCTTAAGCATCTACTGGAAAAACACAGGGCAATATCCCTCATCAAATTGGTTATGTACTAGGTGCATTAATGAGGCAATTTAGGATGCTTTAGATATTTGCAAATGTTGGTCACAGTTGTTCCCTTTTTGCAGCTATTTATTTAGACTTTCAGTGAAGAGGTAAAGAATGTGTGGTAAGTTTCATCCAAATATGGAAGAGTACATATTCCTTGCCCTGATGAGCCCTGTGTTAAGGAGTAGGGGGATAATGGTCACAAAAGTGAGTGGAGTTGGTGTTGTGAGGCAGTGACTCCTCCCAACCCCCCCCCCAAAAAAAAACAAAACAAAACACAAAAAACCACCCAAAACCAACCAACCAACCCTGTCAGTTGATGCTGGAGTTGGGAATTCTGTGACCGTTGAACGGAGATTGGGCTAGAGTGAGAAGCTCTTGCAGCACACATGAAATACCCTGGGAGGGGCATGATAGTCTTGTTTGACACTCCTAAAGACTGGAGGGACTTCTTCTATGGCTTACATGACTAGTTCATTCTCCATGCAATACTTGGCCTCTCTGCCAAGTCTGCCACTTAGTGCAAAGTGTAGTGACAAGGTTGTAATGTGGGAGCTGGAACTGAGCTCCACCAAAGTCACTAAAGGTGACATGCACATGTGCAATCACTCAAAGAAAAATGGTTACTAATCTAACCACCTGTTGCATGTGTCCATTCTGTGACCCTGCCTCCTACACCTCTGCATTGGCATTTCTGGAAAGAAGGAACTGAGGGGGCTTGAGGTCGGCTGGGCCCTTTATATCTACACCAGCGGTGCACTGCAGCAGAGGGCATTTGAGGTGCCCTGATGGGTACTAGGGAGAGAAAAATTTCTAACAGCTGGGCAGCGTGTGAACATGCACATAGCGGAGTGGACATGTGCAAAACATCTCAAAGAATAACAGATACAGAAGGCCAGTAATCATTTTTTTCTGTCCTTATGGTTGTGTTGAAGACCTTTGAAACATGATACCTAAAGTCTCAAAAACCCATAATCCAAATTAAAAAAAAAATGCAACCTTTTAAAAAAGTCATCTTATGATGATAAGGTAAATCTCAGGATTTGGAGGAGGGAGGCCTTAACTCGTAATTTTTGCGTGTTTGGGGTTGGTGTTGCTATGCACAGATGTCCAAACCTGTGTACTAGTAGCCCAGCAGTGGAAGGCTGATTTTCTGAAGGTATCAGTATCTCAAGCTAACCTTTTGCTATTGGTACATGAGCATGCCAGTGTTACAATATAGCATCAGCATTTCAAAACTGTATTTGGTGCAGTTGATCGTGTCCGTTCTCGGTTGTCCCTTGTAATTTGTATTCAACACTGTTCATGTGGTTAATAACAACGCTGTCCCTTTGCAGAGGTGCTGAGCAAAGATATGGTATCTGCAGAGCTGTGAATAAATTTGATCATTATCAATATAAATATTTTTCCATCCGTCTGTGTGAACTGTGGATGTGACATTTACCAAAAAATATATTTCCAATCCTTTCAAGCCTGTCAGTAAGCTGCCTTATTTTTGTTGTCCAAACTGAGAGAAACGCAACAGACTGTGTAGCAGGCAGGTAAAATCTAGGATCCTTTGAAGCGATGTAGTGCTCATCAGATAATCTACATAATTTTCTTCCTCAGCATTCAGTTCTTGCCAGAATCCTGCTATTCTCTTCCCAAAAGTACAGTCTTTCTGAGGAAATAGTAACAAATTACTGGCTTCTTATATGGCTTCAATTAAGTAGGGTCAGACTGCATTGATTGACATCTGCCATATTAAGGTTTCATATAATATCATTTTAGAGTGTGTGTTCGTCTTTGTTTTATAGCTATATTTGTGCTCTCAGCAAGACTAACATCTACCTATAATTTCACATACAGAAATGTTCAATTCCTATAGAAAACTGCAATGAATCATTGTGAAATTTCTGGAGGCAGTCACCCAAATGGGTCTTGAAGCTTTGGATGAGATGAATGGTAGCATTTTGGAACTGATTTAGCAAATCACCATGCAAATTACAGCATATATAGATGGGGATAAATGCATTTTCTGATGGGGATGTTATCCTCCTGTTTATTCCTAGATATCTTTCTATTGTTCACATATTTGTACTGTCTTCCCTGCTGTCCCTTTCCTTTGGAATGGTCCCCAATGGAAAGGGGCAGCATGGTGTTTTATTTTTTCCTATCCAGCTCTACTTACTTTCAGTAAATTGTAACACTAAAAGCAGAGAGCAGATCATTTTTGTAGATGTCTTCTCAGGGTTCACCTCACTATAAAAAAAAATTGTTCTGTTCTATGTAGGTTTTGATGCCATGGTTACCACTATAGTATCTGAGTGCATTCCAGTAGTGCATTAAGTAACGTGACTACACATCTTCACAAGTTTGCGCTCTCATCACTGGTTATATGGCTTCTCATTTGGAACATTGCTTTTTCCATGTTTTTTTAGATAAAGGGACTTTATTAATCTAAAAATCACCTTTTCTTCTAAAAGGTGTATATATAGTGTTTTTAAAAATCCTCAAGATTACTGGAACAAAAGGAGATTTGGAGGGGGAGAGAGTCAGCATTTTTCTCTGATTGTTTTTTTTCTTTTCTGTTTTTCTTTCTGTATTTGATATGTGTATAGTCCGTTTTACTGCTTTGTTGGTGGTCATTTGCATCACTCTCCTGCACTGATCATGTTGGGGCTCACTTGAAAACTCTGTGCCCAAGCTCTGCAAGCATTTGTATACCAGTAATGAGCAGCACCAACACTGATGCTGAAATTGAAAAGGCAGTTGGCAAGGGTGTGAACAGAGAGAAAGAGGGGAGGTGAGGAGAAAGTGTGTGAAAAGTATTTTTTGTGGCATTGTATCACTCTTGGGTCAGTCCAAAAGACCCTTATAAACAAAAGAAGGGAACAGAAAAATCATTATAGAGCTATTTGAAAAAAATACAAAAGATTTTTTTTTTAAATCGGGACAAAAGGATGCTGTATCACAGAATTTACTTCTAAAAAATTAGTCATTTAAATCATGTTGAAAACACTCCCTAACTGTTTTGCTGTATTGGAATTACACTTAGATGTAATTCTGAGTGTGGGTGTTTGATTTGATTTGATTTTTATTTATAACCAGAAAAAGAAAGGAACACATTTATGTATAAATAGCCTGTTCACAGTGTACTAGTAAGACCAATTTACCCATCGACGGTGTTACTTTATTTAAACATGTTTTTAATTTACTTGCTGAAATAAACTTTAAGACCTAAATAATGGTACATTTTGAGATCGACTTCTCTTGTGTAGATGAGTTGGATGAACGGATGCGAGCCACAGCCCTGCTTTTCACTACAAGCAGCCATCAATCACGGAGTCAGACTCAGCAGAGGTTATTTATAACTTGTTTCCACTGCCTGTGAGATAAGAGGAAACTTACTCTTGCACTCACCTGATCTTTTCTTTGATGTCTCTTTGATCAGATATGGGGATATGAAATCTCTTCTGTGACTGTAAAGAAAAAGATGGTGTTGTATCCGTCCTCTTTCACCTGTGATGGCTGCTGCTTTTAAAAACAAAAAAATCTGCCATCCATTCCCCTGATTAAAACCTCCCTATAAGATAAACAGCTGGATAAATCCAATTTAATAAGAAATACACAATACAATCTCTTAATTTTCAAAATACTTAACTCTACACAGCTATTTTTGCTCTCCTGTGAATAACCTACCCTTGTGGAGCAGGTGTTCTGGAGTAAAACTGGTTCTTTTTATTCTTTTGAATGCCCCAGGGTATTGTTCAATAAATGACAGCTCTCTGATTTGTCTCTATGCCTGCTATGTCTCGCCTCCACCCCAGAAGCCCCTTTTAGATGACCTTCCAGTTATAGGCATAATATGTAGGCTCTTAATACAGACACAAAATATAATGTGTCCCTCTGTATGAAGAGCCTCTTAAAACTGGTAGTAACCATCCTTTTGTTGCTATTCAAGTTAAGATTTATTTTCAAGAAAACTCAAATATGGAGGTTGGATATGTTGATTAGTAAAAGAAAATATTTAACAGGGACAAATAAGCAACAAAACTTGTGTGGGAACCATACTGAAATTCTTAGATTAAAAGTTTTAAATGTGTGTATTTACAGCCAATGTTAGCAGCTATCCCACTGGCTACTGAATAGGAGGCATGGCTGTGGTTTCTCTGTGCTGTGGGATCCACAGCTGCCATAAAGACTTCTGGGGCCATTGATAACCAGTATAATGTAGAGCTGTCTTCTAGTTGCTGTGACCTGTGCTAAGGGACCAGCCTGATGCACGACTGGTCTCGGACTAGGGGACTACGAAGATGATTTAAAGGCATCTTTGTATTCACTCTTCTCCTGAGTTGCACTGTGCACTCCCCGTGCTGCAGCTGAGAATCTGGAGCCTTGGCCTAATTTAGTGCTAAGTGAACTCCATGTGCTATCTCTACGCCGCACTTAAACACCTGCAGCTCGCCCATCTGAGTGGTCTCTGTGGTGCCCTGGCTGCGTTGGGAGACGGGGCGGCCGCAGAGTGGCTACTGGCCGGGCTAGTAGCACGCCAACCCAGCCCCTCAGTCTGCTGGCCCCCGCCTGCCATGTTTGAGAGGGGTGGGGTTGGAAGAGGGGAGTGGCCGCCACACGGCTCTGCTTTGGGGCAGGGAGCTGTGCAGCATGCCACTCAAAATGGTCACGCATCCCACAGGTTGCTGACCCCTGTTCTAACTGATGGTTTTACCCTGAGAGGGAACTGTTGGGGAGCCAACACAGATTGGAATACGTATCCATTGCTTATCTATACTGAACCTTGAAACCCTTTTTTTGGCATTGCCACTAATCTGCATAGGCAGTTATGTAATATTGTATAATTTGCTTACAAGCATCCTCAAGGAGTAGCTTTGATTGATACATTCCCTCCTCCCCAAAATATATATGGGTGTGCCTTTTGAAAAGTCAGCTTTTGCCGTGCTGAATCCCGGGAGTTCTGCCTGTGCTTCTCAAATATCTCTCTGAATTTTTTGTTTCATCAAAAAATTTTCTTTGCCTCATCTCCCTGGTCCTGTCTCTTTTAGAGTAGGGTTTGCAAAGCACAAAATATTGTCAAGTTTACATTTTATAGCTGATCATTTCTTTTAAAAGATGTTTGTTCAAATCCATTGACATGATTTGCTTTTGAGATTTGCGTTTTTTTTCCAAGTGCCCCTATTTTTTTTCCCTTTAATGAGCAGAAAATGAAAGATTTTATGCTGGATCCTTTCATCATATAGATATAGATATATAATCAATGTAGTACTCCATTTTAAATATACAGTGTAATGTGGTGTAATTTGGATGTATATCATGTTAGATCGCATAGTTTCATCTTCACTTGGGGCATAACTTCAAACCGTATTGTAATGAACCATGTGTATATGCAGGACAGTGAGTATCTTAACCAGGCGTCTCTTCTCAGAACGCTCATTTTGTGTCTTTTATGTGTTGGGTGCTGTGCTCCTGAACTCAGAGGGGCGTCTGTTTTGCATTTTTCAACCTAGCTAGGTAATGGCTTCTTAAAAAAAAAAAAAAAAAAAAAAAAGTAGAAATTCTCTCCCTCACCCATGCTTCAGCAGGCCCACATGGCAGCAGCATTTCTGGTATGACCACACATTTATGTCCATGCTTAACTCTTAACAGATGTGATTCTGAGTGCGTCATCTTATTCTTTTCCCCATTAGTTTAAAGGAACAACTCTACAGTACAGCAACCAAGGCTAGAACTATCACCTTGGCAAAAGTGTAGCATAAAATTGAAGGTTATATGAGGATGAATCTTGAAGCACAGTGATGATGGTTTTGAATACGTCCCTGGTGGTGATTCTTCTGCGTAGCATTTGTGAACGCTAGGGGTCAGGAGACATTATGAAGAGAATAGACTTTAGAAACAAGAAATACGATGTTAAATGGTGCTAACATCACTGTTTAGACCAGTGCAGCACTGTTACAAATAGTAAGAAAGTAAACTTTCTCTGGCATGTCCTCTGCCCGTGCTGTGTGTTTGAGAGGGATGGGTAGATCTGAATGTAGCAAGGGAACTTATATGTACTGAGCAAGCCCTATGCAGAATGATAATAGAGGTAGGTGATTTACTGGTTCATCTATGATATTGGGGTGAATAAAATATGATTTGCCTAGCTAATCAGTTAGGATTTTCAGCTTAATTCAGCTAAATTTTAGCTCGCATACTTAATTTAAAGAGAGGGGGTAGATGCTTGTATTTTGAGGAAAGGACTGAAGAGTAAGCTCAGTGTAATTGGGATCCTTGCCACCTACCTAATCGCAGTGCCATATAGATCATGAACTAACAGAAGGAATTATGGAAATAAGTGAGGTGTGACTCATGGCAAGAAGGGAGGTGTGGTGGGGTGTACGAGGCATTTGCTGCTCCCTTTGGGGGACCAATGCTCATTGGTTCCACCAGCCAGCTGATTCTGGGTAGCCCAGGTAGCTCCTAAAGGACCTGGAGTTCTTTTTTTGAAAAGGACTCCATCTTTGGGTGGAGTGCAATGAGGGCCTCCAGCAGAGAGCAGCAAATGCATGGTACGCTGTCACATAAGGTCATTACAGAGCAGCGTAGGAGGGCAATGTGAAGTGGGTGCCAAAAAACAGTCACTGTTAGGTGGTACATTTAGACAGTTTGATGTTGAAAGGATATTTCTGAGGGTGGTTGTGAATCTGTCCACCATATACAGGAGCTCATTGTTCTTGATTTGACAGTCTATTATTATTATTTCCTTCTTTGTGCTATGCACTCATACTATCTTTTCTCCCTGATTCTCAACTTCTAGCAATCCAGGGTTTCCTTCCTCTCTTCCTGAAGAATCTTCATAAAGTGTCTTTTCTGCCGTCTTCATTTTCTGCAGGCTGTTGACAAGCTTTAAGGGTGAACTCTTTGTTTTCTTCCTACCTCCATTTTTTCAACAAGAAAGCCCTGCTGAGTATTGGTGGCTACACTAATATTTCATCAGCTCTCTTAGTGTACAACTGATATATCTGTAGGCAGATGGAATTTCAAGGAATATAAAAAGAAATGTAGCAAAATCAGCCTAGTTGCGATTTTTTTTAAACCGCATCTGAGCAGCAACATGAGTTACAGGCTGTGAGCATCTGTTGATAAGCTTGTCTTTAGGATTTTTGTGTTTTGTGTCTTGTGAATTGTGTGCTTTGAATGACTTGCCTTTTGAAACAAGCCAAATAGTGATTTAAAAAACCCCCATAAAAGTATAAAAAGTGAATGAAACATTGTAGACTACATCAAATATTACAGGGAGCAATTTGGATAACGTGATGTATTGATTCTGTCTGTTTTTAAGGTAAACAAGTTCTGATCAGCACAATGATCATGTAATAACTTGCTCTCTGCCAGCAGTTAGTTTGCTTCATTTTCGTAATTCGCTTTTAGAAATGGCCCTTATCAAAACTGCTTCTTCTTTCAAGAAACCATTTTGTTAAATTTGATTGAAGACCTAGAATGTGACGTGTGTTTAAATACAGCAGCGATAAGCACTGTCGACACTTCTTTTTATCAGTAGTATTAGTATTTTATATGTAGGTTTAGAGGATAACTTTTAAAAACTCTTTTCCCTAAAAAGTCAAAACATGATTCACTTTGTTTTATAAAAGGTTTTATATTTAGCAACTAGACAAGGGTTCAGGCCTACTGCCTGTAACCTTTGTGAACATGCTTTTGGAAGCAAGGGAACTCTCATGCAAGATCAGACGCTTTGTCCATCTAGTTCAATATGTTGTTTCTGACATGACCGATAAAATGTTTTGGAAGACAGTTCATGCAAGCCCATAATAGACCCACATGGAATGGCCAGGCCAATGGGTAGAGGTACCCAAACTGGGGGGCGCACCCACCTAATGGGGCATGTAGGAACATTGGGGGGGGAGGCATGACAGGGCCCGGGGCAGTCCCCCCAGGGGTCGGGCGGAGGCGGGGGGCAGGGAGGGAGCACCACCCAGCTCCACTCTGCCCAGAGATCTGTTCCAGTCTCATCCCCCTTAAGCTGTGGTCCTGGCCCGGCCCCAGCCTCCGGCCTCTGCATTCAGCTCTCTGTCTGTAGTCTTGGGCCCCTGGCAAGGCGCCGGCCTCAGTCCCTGGTGCCTGGCCTGGCCACAGGCCCCTGACCACAGCCCCTGGTCTGGCTGTGGCCCCTTGGCCCCCCCTCCCAGCCTCAACACCAAATCACATCCTTGCTCCCAGCCCCAGCTGGGGAAGGTCCAGATGGGCAGGGGGAGTAGGATGTAAAAAGTTTGGGGACCACTGCCATATGGGAAGTGTCGTCTTAACCCCTTGTTAGTTAATTAGTAATAGGTTTGTGCTATGAATTATTTTAATCTGAACTAATGAAACTCATTTACCATATAAATGTATAATCCTCCTTCATATCCTGCTAACCTGTTGCCCTCAATGAGTTCCACCAGTTTGTGTTGCATTTTAAAAACCATAAATAAATAAACCCCCTTCCCTCCTTATCAATATTAAGCATTTTGCCTTTCCATTTCTTTGGACGTGCCCTTGTTTTTTATAAGGGTAAGTAAAAGTACCAGTTTAGTTCTTCTACACATAAGAACATAAGAATGAACATGCTGGGTTAGACCAGTGATCCCTCTAGCCCAGCATCCTGTCTTCTGACAGATAATCAAGTGATCCATCCCGTGGCCCATCTCTAGCTTCTGGCAAAGAGGCCAGGAGCATTTCATTTCTTGCTATATACCTTTTATCTTGTCTCTTCTCTTAACTTAAGCAGTCCTGATTGTTTCAAATTATCCTTGTACAGAAGTCATTACACACCTTACTTTTTTGTCTCTTGTGTCTGGACTCCTGTTTTTGTTACGTACGGTACTTATCTATCATACATCTATTTATATTTTTGGGACGTGCTTGTTTGAAGGAATGTGTATTTAATTACAACTAACCTATCCTTTTTATGTTTTTTGGTATGCTATATTTTGAAAGTAGAAGAGAGAGAGACTCCAAAGGATGTGTGGTGCGGTACATATGTAAATTATCAAAATAGTCCCACCATTAGCAGCTTTTTGTTGAATCATGCAATACATTTTTGCTTTCAGAGAATCAGTCTTTTCCACGGTCTTTTGTTTGGACTGACCATTTGCTTGTCTAGTTTAAGGTCCCCCAGCTGCTTTGGAGTGGATTATCCCTGCCACATCAAAGCTTTGCAGTCCAGCCATAATCATCAGATAGATGAAAACAACGGAACACACGTGTCTTGTGGCTGCAGCACTAAGTTTGAATTTTGATGAAATCCCTGCCTCTAGTTCAAATTTTTGGTTGTCCTCAGCAATTGTTTTAGAGGAGGCTTTTACAGGCTCCCACCCCCTCATGAGCTAGATTTGAAGATTTATTACCGAGACTGAGAGTCATGATTTGGCTCTTCTTACATCACTTGTGGCTGTACCACAGAGCTCTAACTAGCTGACAGTTGCAGCAAGGTTGGGAGAAAAATTCTGAGAAGCTGATGCTGTGCAGTGACCACAGAACTTCTGTACGCTCTAACTTAAGAGTTTTTTTTTTTTTTAAGCAAGCTCTTAGGATAGGGATGACTGCCTTCTCTAAACCTTCTCTTCTGATTGGTAAGAATACTTCTGATTTTTATAATAAGTACTTCCTTGGATCAGAGAGGTAGTTTAAACTCTGTGTGTGTGTGGTGGGGGGGGCAACTTTTTATGCCTGCATTTTCTTCAGTGATCAGAACTTCCTAATTATAGCTCGGATAAAATGCCAGACTTGAAAGCCTCTGATAGTAGGAAAGGCCACTGATTTCAGCAGCACTGAAGGGGCACATCACATATAGTGTTTGCTCTTATTAAAACTGGGGAAATCAGTTAAGCTAGCAGTTCTCAACCTTTCCAGACTACTCCTTTTCAGAAGTCTGATTTTTCTTGCATATCCAAGTTTCACCTCACTTAAAAATTACTTGCTTACAAAATCAGACATAAAAATAAGGAGTCACAGCAGACTAATTCTGGAAAATTGCTTAGTTTCTCATTTTACCACAAAATTTTATTAAAAAAAAAATTGATTTGGAATATAAATATTGTACTTACATTTCAGTGTACAGTATATAAAGCTGTATAAACAAATCATATGGACATTTTAGTTTGTACTGACTTTGCTAGTGCTGTTTATGTAGCCTGTTGTAAAATTAAGCAAATATATAGATCAGTCGATGTACCCCCTGGAAGACACCTGTGTGTCCCTAGGGGTACATACACCCATTGTTGCAAACCATTGAGTTACGTGGTTGCTCTGGCTTTTCTGAGAGAAGAAAACCCATTGTACTGGTGGGAAAGCTGTGATAAATAGCGACTCTTACTCTGTAAATGAGGCCTCTTAAATAACTGGTTTTACTTTACATCTAAAAAGGCAAATTCAAGTTGTGTAATGCTTTAGAATTTTCTATATTGACCAGTATAGTAATATCAAAGCACCACATATATATAATTTGTAGCCTTAAAATTACATCTAATACGTTTTAAAACAAACTATTATGGTGATAAATGAGTCTCTCCTCAAATAAGTTCCAAATTTTTGCTTCTGTTTCCCTGTTAAAAATGTGCTCACAAACAGCTAATATGGTGCTTCGAAAATGTGTAATTCAGCTCCCTGCCCTGCTTTAGATGTTAGGGTTATCAAACATAGCAGGAAAAACACAGAAATCTGAACATGACTTAGCAGGTAAAGAATTTAAGTTCTTCTTTAAAGGGACCCAGGTAAGTAGTTTGGGACAATTTCAGATTTTATTCACTAAATAAATACATTAAAAATCTATTAGTAAAGAGGAATGTTTATATGAGATAATTAATAATTTGTATGTGGTTGGTGCCTAAAAGGACAAGCAGAGGGAATGCAGTGTTGGAAGCACAGGGATACTGCATAACAACCAGAAAGTATTGTGGGTTTTTTGCTAATTTCAATCTTCATGCATTCCCTCGAAAACATGTGCAATGCAATTTTTCATTGGTATCACTGAGGTTGCAATTTGGCGCATATTTCCCCTCTTGCAATTGTTTCTCTCTGTCCAGAAAGTGAGATGGGTAAGAATTTCTAGCAGCTCCATCCCCAGGTCATAGTTTAATATATGTATTGTATTTGACTCAGAAAGTGACACGAGATTTCCTTTAGTTATTTTAAATCTGTATTTTGGTTTGCCTAAAAGGACACTATCAATATAAAATATTTTCTTATGCTGTGTCATAAACTTTACTAAGCAGGCGAGGAGTACATTGAGTATGTAGGAGGATAAAAAAGCAATGAGCTTCTGGGTCTTCTCTGAAATGAGAATTCTGCCTTTTTTTCCCCCTTGGGACTAGGATTTAGGTTGTTCCCTTAACTTTCATCTCAGCTGTGCAAGTGATGAAATTAAACATAATTCAGACTAGGTAATAATTAGTGCATATAAAATACACTCCTGTCCAGACGCTGGTTATGGTCTTTTCACATATATAAATTGTAAGGTTGATTAAGTCGTGATGCAGGAGATTCTAAATTCCAGTTTATCTGTCTCTATGATTTGCGCGGTTTGGGCAGTACTCTTTTTGTCATGCAGATTTTGTACACATTAGCTAGGTATTTTGGGGACTTTTTTGGCAGGCGTTAAGAAATTAGGATAATTGAAAAGCAACTCGTTTTATCACATGCCACATGGTACAATTATGATGTTTGAGAGGAAGCCCACTAATCTTTCTGTAATTTTTCTTGTTATATTGTCCCTTTTTTATTAGCAAGAAAATTGTTTCACGGAGAATTTTAATAATTTCAATAATACCTATTAAATTTTAGATAAAAACTGATTAAAGAAAATGGAGCCTGTTTGATGAAAAATGCTGAAGTCTGAGTCAAAACGAGAGTCCTGTAGCACTTTAAAGACTAACAAATTTAATTTCTGCAGGCATAAGCTTTCGTGGGCTGCAGCCCACTTTGTCAGATGCAAGCAAAGTCTGAGTGTTGTTTGGATTGTGAATTTGAACATGTTGCTAGATGAAGTAGTGCTTTAATTCCTACTTTTACCCCTGACTTTCATAAAGAAAAATTTGTGTTTTGGGTTGAGTCCTTTTTCTCGGTGGATTATGGCTGAATGGAACCCAGTTTTCATAGCCACAGGAAAAATACCACAATTTAGGGTCTTTGAATTTAAGGAATGTTGTTTCTTCTTGAAGTTGCTGGCTAGCTGGGGTTTTAAATGGTTAGCGCAGCTCAACGTGTTTCTGGTTCACTGCACTAAAATTGGATTTCAGCCAATGGAGGCAAGCAGTAGGCAGGATATTCCTTCATCCAAAAAAGAATTTGTGAAGAGGAAGTAGGATGGGGAAAATTGAGGCAAGTCCTTTTCGGTCCCAATACTAGTGCAGGGAATGAGAGGCAGGAATAGGAGCGGGGAGGCAGAGATCCCTAAACCATAGGGGTTCTCCTCTATCCACCTCCCCTTTATTTTTTTTATCCTGCAGGTCCCAGGCCACTTTCCATGATAGAGCCGTGCAAGGAAGTTACAATAGTCCTGTAGATGTAATCTTTCCTATTTTCTTACATAGCCCTCTGAGGTGTGCAGGAACAATAAGGGCTGGCCTGTAAATGGGAAGGGAAGTAGGAGTGTTGAGGGTTGGGAGCTGTTGAGGGTTGAGAGCTTCTTGCTATTTAAGTTTGTAGTAATAGAAACTAGGCCTTTCCTAAAGCTCAGCCACACCCATAAGTAGCTCTCCTATTCCCATCTGCAGAGTGCTGGTTCATGTTAACTGATTTTCTCTTGAATGTTGAGGTTGACCCAGCTAGTGGCTCCCCAGGACCTCTGGTACTAATTGCAAGGGTTTGGAGAAACTGAGGATTCTGAGGAGAAAAAAAACAGTGAAGACTGTACCCACTTCCTTTTTTGTCAGAAACGTTACCAAATAGTCTCCTGGAGTTTAATTTACAGATGGTTGAGTGAATAACACTTTAATGAGCTTACCGTGTGGAACAATGTGAGTCTGTGGGTAAGGTTGAGCCATGTGACTTAATGGATGCTGGTGAGAGGATTAGCTGCTTCCTTCTGGTTGTCTACAGGCTATGATACTACTAAGGCCAGTTGCTGGCTATGGGAGAGCTGTCAATCAGATCCCAGTAACCTCTGCTTCACCTCTGTTTTTCACTTACCAGTCTAACTCTGAATAGTGCCTCACTGATGTCCCCTTTATGCATTTTGATATTTCTGCTTGGGGTTGGAGATGCAGGGATAAGTGCAAGAAAATGACGGTATGATCCTTTTATTGTATAGACATCTTTTTAATATATACACAGTATCCTGCCCCACACAAAACACTCCTCTAAACTTTATAGTGAAGTTGGCTAAACTGTATAGCCCACCAACTCAAACTGTAAAAAGCAAGGAAACCATGCAGTTATTCACCACCTCATGTACACTCTGTTAATCAGTTCTTTGTCTCTGCTGCCTTCCTTATCACGTGTAGCCTGAGCATCTTCATCTACATCACAAAGAGCTAATGGGTATCCTCACACGGTGGCTACGTGTGTCAATTATTTGTTTAGGCTTGGTGTGGCCTCTCTAAACTCTGCTGTGTACAGATCTACATATAGTTTTGTGTGGGTAAATAAGCAAGATGTAGTGTCACCTTGCAAATGGTGGCTGCAAGATAATTGATTTTTTTCCTGTAATGTTTAGGGAAGATTATGTGAATGATGTTTGGTGTTGGTATTTGTTTTTAAAATTTATTTTTATGTAGAAATTCCAGAACTGAAATGTGTTTTTTTTTTAAAAAGAAATTATGTAATATGCTCAGCGTTAAGCATGTAAATACAACATTCTAAATGAACTTTGGCATATATACCACTCGACCATCACAGCATCACTGATCCTTTACAACTCCACTTTCTCCTCCATAGTGTGTGTACAGGTGCACAGCTGTTTTACTGACCAGCCTTCCTCATCCTCTACATGTCATGTCTGGTGAATCAAGAAGGGTTATTGACTGAGAGAATGGAAGTAGCTGACAGAACTTGGCAGTTTCATTGTAGAATCTTGGCATAACTCAATTATTTTAAAATGAATTAAGGGAATAATTCTGTGTGGTTTAGTTTTAAAATTTCACAAGTGGTTTATTTCCAATATGTTGCTTGTATGTGTGAGGTTGAGAGGAGAGTGAGAGAAATTTGGAATTTTTGATCACTGTGACAGTTTAGCACTTTACATTAAATTAAACAGTTAATATGTGGATGAAAGAATTTTTAGACCTTCTTTAAGTAACATTTTCAATACAGCTTTACCTATAGAGTTGCTATTGATATCTTCTTAATATGCAAACAATCAAAATACTTTCCTCACGTTTAGAGGAGAGTCTTTAGAGCCTAAGTAAAAATTCTGGCAACTTTAGGGTTGCAAGGAAATATTTTCATCTAAAACATTGGAAACCTAAAATAAAAAAATAGTAATGAAACTGGCCGCTCTACAGCATTTTCATTATCCAAGCTGTGCAACATCCACAGAAAGGAAACCAATTTTTTTAAAAAAAATAAGGTTTTTGTATTTATCATTTCTAATAGTCTTGGTGTTGTGAAATGTGTTTTTAATGGTTCGGTATCCCATTAAGAAATTACTAGAGGATATGCCTGCTGCTTTATCATTTCATCCTGAGTTTGACTTTGATCAGTATTGCTGGCACAGCTTATTGCATTTATTTACATGATAAATCTTTTTTTTCCCCCCCCCAGATCATTCAACATCAAGTGGTACTTCCTCATTTAAGCCCAGCCGATCACTGGTCTCTATTCCCACTGCCCATGTGATGCCGTCTAATGTCAGCTCTTCACTTTCCAAACACAGGGAAGCTCTGAAGTCTGATGGCTCACAATGGAATACAAATCTTTTACGGTCAGGAGGAAACAGAAATCAGGGTATACTGGACAACTCTCTTGACATGAAGGATGTGAGGCCTGTAAGGAAATGGTCCTCCTTGTCTAAACTCAGCACACCAGATAGCTGCAGTCAGGATGAAAGTGTCCTTTCAGGGGACTCCAGGGCTAGTACTGACAAATCAGGGAGAGACAAGACCATATCACCGCAATTAAGAATAAATGGGCCAAGTTGCTTGCATAATAGCATGGAGCTGCTAAAAGTTGAGGACAAAGAAACTGGGAAAAAACGTTCTTCTACATTTGATTGCAAATACAAATTTGAAAGTTGCAGCAAAGAAGACTTCAGTGTATCAGACTCCTCAAATAGGAGACATGTCTTTGATATGACCTACAGTGCCTTACCTGAAAGCAAACCCAGCACAGCCAGCTGTGAGGCTTTTGGGCATAGATATGCAACACTGGGAAAGCAGGCTATGAGTGGGGTACCCATTCAGCCCTCCGTGAGGACTCAGATGTGGCTTACAGAACAGTTGCATGCAAATCCTCTGGAGTGTAGGACTGCTGATGAGTCATATGGTTTAGCAGCTTTGCAACTGCAGCAACTTGAAGAATTTACTACAGGAAATGAGCATCCAGTGCAGGTAAGAATAGAAATTTGGTGTTTGCTGCCATCAGGTGGGCAGTAAGAGACACGGCATCAAATATGATTTTATTAAATATCTCAGGTGGGGAAAGTATTTTGATCTCACCCAAGCTATTGTTGGTTTTTAAACATTTTGAATAATAATTGAAAAACTAACTGCATTAGAGCATCATTATTTGAGTGCCAATAATGTGCTCCAGTTAATTAACTGCCAGCAGCTGTCAATTATATTAGACAATTTACCCAATCTACATATGAACAGCATATATACTTTTTGCAACTGTGTAATAGACAGGGCACATCTAGTCACATTTTTGTTTAATTCTAAGAGAGGCTTTAGTTGAAATGGAGTGATTTCTGCTTGACTGGACTTTGTCATCTGAATTTATTTATAAGGAAACTGTTTCTCTTTGGCTTAAAACAGATTCAAGTAGGCCATGACTGCAAGAATGGTTACCTCATAAATGTTCCTAATATCCTCATTTATAAACCAAACTGATGATTAACTTTGAGACTTTCTAGTCTGTTCTGTTTTCCTGAAACATCTAAGTTTTCAGGATGGTCCCCCTCTCTGTTTTGGGTAAAGGTAAGATTTAACATTGCTTAACAAAAATAAAGCAGTACATGCATTACCATTATTATTTCAAAACTCATCCATTTGTACGCTTGTCTGTATGCAAATACTGATGCCAACACAGCTCTCAGAGTAATTTGGCTTTGAGGACCGAACCAGCAGAGGGAGCGCAAACAATAGGTATCTTTTTGGCTGAGCTCACAAGAAACTTCTGCTCTTCAATTTTCAAGATTGTAACAAATCTAAGATAAGATTCTGTTTTGAAACTATTTTATGTTGTCCTCTTTTAAATTCCCTGCTTGTACTTTTTTTGGAGTCTGTTTTTCAACAACCTTTATTTAAAAATTCAGTTTCCTATGTCAGGCTATAGCATTAGGGGAAGTGTTCTGAACTGCCATGCAGGGGACCAGCATTCGATGCTTAGCTACTTAGCTCTTGTCCACGCTATGAACTTATATTGGGCTTTGGGGCAGTGCAGTACCTATTGCACCAGGAGAAACTCTCCCATCAGCATCACTAGTGTCTTCACTCAGCCATGCAGCTGCGCTGCTGTAAGTGTGGATAAGCCTTTACTCTGACTCCTTTGGCTAGCATAGGGTGGGAATGCTGAGGTACTGTACACAATTTGTTTTTGTCTAGAGTACAGTAAGGGAATTGCTTAGCAGCCACACTTCCACAGCTGATTAATGGGTGATGTCTGTGGATACCATTTCAAAGCCTATCTGGTCTCCTTCAAGAGAGAGGTTGGAGTCATGGACCACATGAGGAATACTGGAAGAGAGGGGAGTTGTGTTTAAGGGAGCATTTGCAATAGCCTAAAGCCTTTTAGAAGCAATGTAGCAGTGCTTGAAGGAGGGAAACCAGTTTGTTTCTTTGAACACTTCAATGAGAACTTCGTGCTGTTTTAAAATCTTATTGCAACAACCTTAAAATGTTTCTGCAATAAAATTTATTTGTAATGCTTTTTTACATATTCAATACTGTCTGAAAAGGATTTGCTATTATTTCTGAAAAATTAAAAATCTTGCAAAAAGTGGATTTTATTTAAAAAAAACAAACAAAAAAACAGGTAAAGCAGTGATACTATGTACAATACAATAACACTATGAAAAACATTCTTTTCCTTTTCAGAGTATGAAGTTCCATTTCGTGACACTAGGGATCATTTTTTGCTGATGGTGACAACCTTTTAACAGTGCAATCAGAAACTTCCAAACAGATGGCACATATGTGCTGATTGAAATGCAGTGATTTTTAGAGCAGACATAGGGAGAACCTACATATGCTGTTTCTACACTAAAACAAAAAAAATTATAGCCAAATATATTTTATTCCATCTATCATCCATGTTAACTTGCCCTGATCATACAGCAGTAAGTATGTGCAGAACAGTTGGCCTTTTTAAACACATTCTGTACTCAAGACTTTAGGCTATGTGGAAAACATCCTTTATATTCCATATGGAAACTCAAAAAAAAAAAAAAAAAAAAAGGTGCAGTGGGTCAACAAATTGCCTCTTTACATTTTACTATGAGGGGAGGAGGTGGATATTACTTTGGAGAGGTTACAAGATGTGCACCTGAGGCTATAATATCTACATATGTGTTGTGAAACAAATTTCCCTGGAGATTATTAGTTTTTAAGTGTTTCTCTGATACTCAGAAACATCATGGAAGTGTTCTTGAGGTTGCTCTCACAGGCATGTGCTGTTCTGAGAGCATGCCTCTCCTGAAATCTTTAATCTATGCTATAAACAGACCTCCAAGAGGCAGAATTTTTTTTTAAACATAAGGTTAGCGTTGTCTTGGTGAGCTAGAAAGATCCACATTATATTCATGTGCCATCAGGCATTACTCTTAATTGTTCCCTACTTACGCCTGGTGTTCCAGCACGCAGAAATGCTATTTTTAGATCACTTTTCCACAGGAAAGGGCTGCAGGATTAAGCATCTGTTAGGACGAAAATTTGGCCTCACATGCATGACCAAGGCTCTCATTGATTTAACTGGAAGCTGTGCATAAAATTTGGAGGGAAGAAAATGTTCTTTAAGACTGTGAAAGGTTTGACCATGACTATTTGTGAATGGTAGTTTCTGAAACTTTGGTACTATTGATACGGAGCTGAATGTTGTGCAGCAGCACTAGAAGTAAGATTTAAAATGAAAATACTTTTGTCTTGAAAACTGCAAAGAGACTACAATAAGAAATGTTTCAGAAGGTTGTAAACCTGTGTATTAGTACTGTGTACTGGGTATCTTTGGAAGAATTACCTTCCTTCTCTTTTAATATACAGTATATTTGTGTGCTGGTGAGAAGAGGCTTCTTTAGATTGACTTGTATCTGTCTCCGGTATTGATATAATGGGGGAAGCCAGGGTGGCTTTAGCTGGGCTTCATGGGTTCAGTTGGACACACAGAAACCTTGAAACCAAGGATGCAAAAGCAGCCTGCAGGAGTAGCGGGGGGTGGAGCCTTGTTTGCTTCTTTGCACAAGAAACTGTGTGTGGCTCCATAGCCTGGGCCCTGCATGATGGTGCTACCATTCCCAGCCATGGTCATTGCAGCACGAAGTCAGAGCTACCCAGGCCCAAAGAGCAAACTCTGTGGGGGGGGGGGGGCGTGTGTGTGTGTGCGCTGGCTCATGCTAGCCTTCTCCCCAGTTTGAGCAGCTGGGTCTGGGTGATGAGTGGAGCCCCCTCCCTCACCACTTCCTGCACAGGGTTTCACTGCCCTGAGTAACTGGGATGGGCCCCAGGGTGGCCGTGTAGAGAGGAACTGGCCCTGTACTGAAGCCGGGCCAAGGCCCTCACCGAACACCCAACTGCTCCCTCCTCCCCCTCCCCCTCAGCACTCTCATTGTATCATGCTCTTCATGTATTTATTTATATTTCATTTTGTTTCATACCACAATTACCTTTGAGTTTAGCATAGTGCACCAATTCAGTTGCGAAGCTACATCTGCTTTCCCCTTAATTTGGCTGTTTACCAGCTTCCATTAATGAGGCGCTTACCCCTACATAGGTTAATATGAGAGCTGCTCAGGAAATGGGATTTTTGATGCTTGGGAAATTGAGACATTTCAGAATTATTTTTCATTCCAAATCAGAATGGAAAGTCCAAAATATCAAACATTTTGCTAATCAAAAAATTTCAAATTGTGAATTGGAAATATTCAAATCATTGTTAAGCTCATAAATGTAGACAATCTGGTATTTTGAAATTAGACCATTGTCTTCAAATTAACATTTTGAAATGAAAAAATGTCAACTCGTAATTTTTTCCCCCACTTTGGTCCCACCCAATCGAAAAATTGAAATTTTTTCTCAATTAGTATTTTCCTGCAGAAAATCTCCATTTTAATGAAGGAGAATCTTCAGCCACTTTTCGTTTCATTAACATTAATTGTTGTTCCTCATTTGAAGTTGCTTTTTATATTCTGTTCATTGTGAAGTAGGTGGCCTTGAGATTTTATAGGGATTCAGTTTAATACAGTATGTGGGATTGGTTTTGAATACATGCTGATGGATGATTTGTAAACCCAAACCAAATCCTGACTCTTTTTATTCATTAAAAATATCGTCTCTGTTTGCTACAGAAGGTGTTACTCCCAAAAACTCATACAAATGCATAGTCTGCCTTGTTAAAATTGTATGTTTCACTATCTGTTTCAAACTTGTGTAGTGTCACTTGTCGGGTTGTTGCGTTCCTTCCCAGAAGTAGCTACATATTAGTGGAGAGTGGCAAGATTTTTGTGTGCTTTGTTTATAAAGTGATTTGGGATAAGAAGTGAAATATAAACACAACCCATAGTCATCATTTTCCTTTTTTCAAATGATTTCTTTTGATACAAACTCTTAGTTAGCCATAATTGTTTCTCTATATATACACAGTACATTCTAAAGTGGTCTACGCACCATATCTTTGAATAGCCATTTCATTAAAAAATTATAGCTTGGTTGTTCCTTTTTGACTGTAGTGAGCTTTGGGTCAGTTTGTATGTTTGGGTTTGTATACTTCATGTTGTGGTTATGTGCCTGCTTAGTGCAGCTCTAAAAGGAGAAGAAAAACATGGAATGAGCATGTTTCTACAATTTAGAGCCCTTGTATGTGAAGACACAGACATTTTAAAAAAGCAAAATGCCCCCCAAAATGCCAAACAAAATGTGATAAAGTGCTTATAATGAAGTAGCTGGGAAACTTTTTTCTCTTTAAATCATACATTGACAATCGATACAGGAATTGATGATAATATATCAGGATAGAAGAGCTATTGACTTTACAGCTTGTTGCTATGTAGGTCTTTTTGATTTTTGAAAAGGCTATTTAAATATTTATTGCACAGACTTTCTTCATTACAGTGAAAAGCTTTAATTGTAAGCCTCCAGGCCGTCCCATCTACTGTTGCATGAATCTTTGAGCAGACTTCAGAGAGATTGAAGTAAAGCATGGAAACTTGATAGTGTTTTCTATTTTATATTATCTTGTTATTGCTCAAAATTTTAAGCTTAACAGCTGGTGATTGGTGAAATTCTTTCACTAGTGATGCATAGTAATAGCAGTACTGGCTGCTGATTTTTTTTCTCAAAAGCTGCACTAAATGGCATGCCTTTTTAAAAAGCTGCCGTTAATAAATTATTACATGTTAATATTTGAACATGCATTACATGTAGCCCGCTGGTGGGATTTGCTTTTGAATAGCCACAACAACATTTCTGTTTTTCTTTTCCATACATAATCTGATACTTGCCCTCCTCAATCAGCTTTAGGCATCTCCCCTGTCCTTTCCAGGCCTGTGTTCAGTTTCTGCAAAGAGGTCACTCTGTGAAGTTTCCATGATTATTTCTGTTATCCGCTTTGCAGAGAGTGTACTCCTAGAAGACTTTTGCCTTTAATTCTTTCTTGTTTAAATGCAAGCAATCCGTTTTATACCAATGACAAGAGTCCAGTATTGGCTTAGATACAGTGTCTTTTTGCAGCCAGCACAGAACTATACACTGTTCTTCCCCTTTGGCAAGTATGTGATGGTTTTGCTATTAAGCTGTTTTGCATTAGAGTAGATACATAAGCATATAATATTCTTACAGTTTATATGATGTTAGACACTTCTCTGTCTTGTGCAGTCTTTACATGTTCTGTTCAGGTAGTCTGAAGTGTTAAGTTATCATTTCAAAAAAGCAGACCCTCAAGGAGATTCACATGAGCTTCACAAGGATAAACATGAGCACCAGAACCATAACAATAAGCAGGAAATTGAGTAGCAAGTTGAGGCCTCTGTTGTTAGCAAGATCCATACTCTGCTCTAGTCTGACCTCTTGTGCTTGCAACTGAATTCTTGATTGTAGCTTCTGCAGGTTCAGTTGCAGTAGTAAGAAATTAGGATTCGGATGTATTTCATCCTGTGTTCTGTGTTCTACCTGTTCTCAGTTTCTGCCACCTAAGAGAAAATTGTTTGTTCACAATAACAACTTAAAATCTTATGACTGCTAACGTTAATCCTCTACTTTCTGTAAAGAGCAGCTAGTTCAGCAAGATAACTTGTTTGACTTACTGAGATCTCCTGTTTCACTACTGCTCTTCTAAGGAACAGATTTATAGTGGAAAAAATGAGGATTATGTAGCAATTAATATATTAAAATGAAAAATGTGCGTGGTGCTGTTCAGGCAACTCTCGTGTCAAGGTCACTTATGCAATGTACAAGTCATATGGGGCTGAAATGTCCCTGGAGGCCGATTACATTTTAAAAATTAGCGTTCTTCCAAGAAGTTTTAAGCTGCCAAAATTTAAAAAAGTGTAAAAATTCCTAACATGGGTCAAATGCATCTTTGCAAATAGGGAAATTTTCTGCCCTTCTAAGGTTTTCAGCATTGTGCGGCACAGTGAGTAACTCCTTCTTACTTTTGCCAATAACATGTTCTGTAAGATTTATTGCAGCCTTGCAAAAAGCCATATTAAGAGCCTAGTTTGAGTTGGCACAGGCTGCATCTTTATTGCTTTTAATAAACATATACGCAATAGTTTATTTAAAAAATGTAATAACTTAGCAATTGTAAAAACAAACATAAACAAACAGGATTGCTCAACGCTACGTATTAAATGCTGCCAAAAATTCATTTGGAAGGTAAGCCAGATTTTTTTAGGATGGGAAGGAAGGCTGTTTATGGTTGTCAGATACATAAAACTGATACTTTTTGGCATTTTTGTACCTTTTAAAAAATAGCATATCTGATTTTTATAAAATAAACCGTCTAAGAGTATGGTGCAGATATTATAAAGAAACATTTGACCTTTGTTTAAACCATTAAAATACTTTAGGTGATTAATAATGAGAACATTGATCTTGACAACATTCTCCATACGTATGCCATTCTGATTTCTTTTCACACCGTGGGCATAAAAATAGGTTGCCTTACCTTCCTCTGCCCCCAAGAAATAAATTTTAATATATTTGGTTTTAATCACAGGCTTTTGATTTATTTATTGGGTTCTGCTAGTACCTACACTATTTCTAAAATATCATGACATTTAAAAAAAATGTGAAATTATGTTACAAACTTAAAGGGTAGGGCAGACTGCGGATAACCATATTTCTATACAAGTGCTTCTTATCAGTGTTTCCTGAACGTTTTCTAACTTAAGGGCTAGAGTCTCATAAGTACTATTTAATGAGAATCAGAATCTGGCACTAACACTCCACAGGCCAAATTCATTCCTAATGTAATACCAGTAACATCAGTAAACCAGCACAAGGATCAATTTGGCCTTATCAAAAATAACATCTAAACAGATAAATTCATTCTCCATTTTCTGGCATACAGTGTACGGCTGAAGTGAATCCTTGGTCTGTAAATTAATGACATGAGGGTGCAGGTTGTGTGTGTAGCGTGCGTGCGTATTGGTGCATCCACAAGTAGGTGGAGCCTGGTTTACATCAGATGCCCATGCACCGTGGATCATTCTGCATTGTGAAGTTGTTGTGGAAGAACAATGTAATTTAGGCCTTTTCCACATTATCTTCCCCCCCTCCTCCCACCCCCAAGATTTCCCATTGAGTGGTCTGGGAACAGTAGTGGCAGAACTAGTATAGAAAAGATGAAGGTACCTGATGCCCTTTTAACCGGGTTTTAACTACCTCTTGGCTTACACTTGATCTGATGCTGAAATGGCCAGATTTTCAGCTGGTGTAAAATGGTAACATCAGTTACACCAGGTGAGGATCTGGCCTAAAGACTGCAAACCAGGGGGATCTTACTAATTTTTTTTTTTTTTTTTAAAGCATAATTCTGGTCCTGAGTAAATTCTTTCCTGGGACGGAAATGCCATTGACTTCAGTGGAGTCGTGCTAGAGTTAGGGGTTACTGACCTTTGAGTGTTTTTTTGTTTTTGTTTTTTGTTTTTTTTTGAAGGACTGATCCAAGATTATTGCTATGTTTCTTTTCTCCTTATCTATGTGTAAAATAAACTAGAAAAACATTATGTAATGTGCAGTAAAGCAATGGCAGCTGATTGAACACAGAAACAAAACCTCCCAAAATCCAAAGCTACCTACTGTATTTAGAATTTGTATTCACTCTTTTCATAAGAACTGTAGTGTACTTCAGTTAAACTCACTAGATTGTTAGTACACTATGAATGAATTAAATCTGTTACTTAAAATTCATTTAAGCATACTAAAATAAGCAAATAGTTTCACTAGTCAAAACAAACAGCACTATAAGTAATCAAAAAATCTTTATATGGCTTGGTTATTTCATGTGAATTTAATTTATTACTAGATGTTAGAATTAACTCTTTGTTCTAAACTGGATTGTATTTGAATGTTGCTTCCTTTTTTATTAATATTTTATCTTTGAATGTTGATTTTTAAAAATAGAAGTACAGTAAAATCTTGTTTTAAATATCAGATGATTATACAAAGAATAAGGTATTTGTACCCAAATTTGAACAAAGGTTTTACCTGTCTTTGGGTTCAGCTGATATTTATGGTATAAAGTAAGATTTTGGTATTTTCTTCATATCAACAGTATCTCAAGACACAAATATAACCTTATAGTACACGATATAGTTTACATTGTTGCAAAATGCTAATAATGTTTCCAGTTTCTTAAATTATTTTTTTCTTTTTTAAAAGGTTTTTTTGACTCTCTATTTCATTTTTATTTGTACCAGTGTTTGCCTTCTAATATAAAAAATTGACTCCTCTGAAGCCTATTATCCCAACAAGGAGTTCCCAGAAAGCCTGGATTGATCTTGAGGGCCTAAGACAAGGGTGTCAAACTTCCGGCCCATGGACCGGATAAAGCCCAGCAACCTCGTGGCGCTGTACTCTCTCGCAGCAGTGCGCGACACCATGAGATCTGTGTACTCTGGCAGCAGTGCATGGAGCACTGTGTGCACAAGACACAGCGCTCCAAAAGGCGGGAGAGGGATAGTGTGGTCTTGGGGCATTGTGCAGTACTACAATTCTTAATCCTTGATCGATTCTTTTAATCATAAAATAGTAGTAGATGTAGAAGTGAATATACTGTGGTTTTTATATCACTGATATCTAGCAAATAAAATATAATACTGCATAAAATGGTTGTGCATAATATTTTGATTTATGATATGTATGGCCCACTTGAAGTACATTTAATTCAAATCTGGCCCGCCATAGCAAATGAGTTTGACACCCCTGGTCTAACAGTTTTCCTTTTCAAGAAGTTTTTCAGTAATGTTAAATGTTGGGCGTTTTTAATATATATATCTATATCTCCACCAAAGCAAACTAAAACGGGAAACCCTATATCCAAAAATCAATCATTTAAAAATAATTTTAAAAAAGACTTGTAGCTTTGGCTTTTCCCATTCCCGTTCCTTCTGCAGGAGCATCCCAACATGTTGCAAGCAGATCTTCTAAATCGGTGTTTCCCAAACTTTTGTCTGCCGTGGCACACCTTGATACCTTTAATTATTTTGAGGCATGCCACCACATAGTCTCCAAATGAACTCATGAATATTCATGAGCTGATTCAGAACTCTTCAAGTAGTTTTTCAAAAAATTGTGTCATACCTGCTCAGACCTGATGGCACATTGGTTGGGAAACACTGTTCTACATGGTTATTGTACAGCTACTAGAATCCCACTGAGAGATTTTGGAGCAGGACTGGAAGAGGTGGAATAGAAAATGAGATCACTTAAACATTGTAATTATGAATAATGTTTTTATAGTCACATTAAATTGTATGTTATAGCACATCTTGTTTTTGAATCCATTGAAATTCTACCTGGACATTCCAATAAACAAATTTTAAATAACAGTAACAGTTTTTGCAACTAAGAATTATATGGATATTTGTTTCGAATTGTGCTCCACTGCATTTACAATTTTTCTAAAAATGAAGAAATAAGGCCATTCATGCTTTTATTGTAACGGAGAGACTAGGCAGAGGGGACACACATGCTTTCATGTGAACATAATATTATTTTAAAGTAACTTTTGAACAGTGATTCTTTTACCAGTCTTCAGCAGTGCATTCAGAATTCTAACACGTTCTAGAGATGTGAGAGGCAGTATTGGGAACACTTTCAAAGCAAAGATCCTGGAGTTGAAAAATAGCTGAATCCATCAGTGCCCATATTGGCAGCTGTATAATAGCTATCTTTTTATTGTCTGTAGTTACCAACTTCATCCTATCCCTCTTCTGTCTACATATCTATCAGCCTTACCTAGGTAGGGCACCGCCTTGCTATGGGTATGCTGGCTTGCACCACACCACATACTAGGCTACTTCCTCATTCTGTTTGACTTCCCCTTGTTTCACTATCAGCCCCTGCTCTTGTAACCTTAATCCCTGGGGCAAATTATTCTCCCCTTGAGGTTTGCATGCAACTCCCTTTGACATCAAATAGAAGTTGTGTGCACAGAATACAGTAGAATGGAGCCCTTTAAAAATTAACGCTGTGTCTTTTTGACTGATACCCTAGATTCTTGAGTTTTTCTCACTTTAAATGCTGCTGGAATAGATCTTCTGAATATTAAAGATAGGCAAAAAAGGGGGGGGAGAGCTGTAATGTAATGCATCATAACCCTTGTCAATTGAATAGTGACTTTTAGTATGAAACTGATATTTAACTTCAGTATTTCAGTCTTAGTGAATCAAACACACTTCAGTTTAGTGTTTTGCTCTTGAGAGATCAGTAAATCCTCTATTTCAGAGATTCTCAAACTTTTTTATAGTGTGGCCCATATATTAATAGAGAGGTAATTATGCAAACTGCTTCCCTTCCTATACAGCATAATGTGGGCCCCCTCCCTTGCAGTTGCATAACATCCCTTTGTAAAACGGGTACTGGGAAAAATATTTTTGTGTCCAGCTGTTCCATAATGTTGTTTGGCTTCTGGAAACAAGAAGAGAAAGCACTATGTGAACAGCCAACTTTCTGCAGACTATTAGCAAGGGCTCCAGAAACCACCATCATCCATGGACCAATTTGGGAAATACTGCTTTTTTTTGTCCTTGATACCTGCAAAATATACCTTCCTCTGAAAAGGTATGGTATAAAATTTACAACATAATGACAAATGGGTGGCTTTTCATTCTAGACCAGTGGTTTTCAACCTATTTACCATTGTGGGCCACGTATGCAGTTCTCTGTTATGTGGGCCTCATCCCCATTATATATACTGTCTGTATGGCCCAAAGGATGTCACATGGCCCCCAGGTATGTGCTGATTGGGCTGCAAGTGGCCTGTGGTTTGAGAACCATTATCATAGACAATCACATTAGAAACATCCCTAGTAATCTGCTGGGAGCAGGCCTATGGTTTGTTTTTTGTCTATTCTTGACCATCTTGATTTCACGAGAAGGTGAATTTGGTTCGAGTACCGTACTGATGAACTGCCTCAAATAGAAAGGGTTTGAATAAGTAATGCGTTATCTTTTAAAGAAAATCAGTATTTTTCCTTGTACGGTATCCATCGTAGGTAAGTTTGATCAGAACAATGGGAATGACCTGACTGCAGAATAAAAAACCCAAATGTTATGTTTTATTATACCAAAGCCCCCCTGATGACATAGATAAATGATGAATTTCCTGTGCTTCTAATGTAAAAGGAATTGCATTTCTTGGTGCAAATTATGGTACTTGTAAAGTGTGATAGCTTTAGCAATTGATTATTATCTATCTAAAACAAAAGTACCTTGACATCTCAAGGCACATTTTTGGCTTCTAACATCCTGCTTGTTTACCAGTCAACTGGACACACTGAGTGAATACTGTTTTCTTACAAGGATGGTTGATTCTTGATATACCTGCAAAAGCAAATTAAAAATCTCTGCAAATGCCAGTTAGTTTTAAAATAATATGTCTGTGGAAGCAAGTTCAATATGCTTGTCAACCCTCCAGGATTGTCCTGCAGTCTTCCAGAATTAAAGATGACTTGTCGTATGTTGAAACCTCCAGGAATATATCCAGCCAAAATTAGCAAACCCTAATCACAAGTCATGTGAAAGGAGTAAGAGACTGAACTGAAATTTTGGCATTAATTTTCTTCCCATTATTCAGTTCTAAATACCTTCCTTAAATAGGGGGGAAAAAGAAAAAGAAAATTCATATCTGGGAAAAGGTTTCTTTAAAATAGCTTCTACTTCATTTTTCAGGATTCTAGTTCTAAGTTGTTAGAACAAGCTGAATAATTTCAATTACCAGTGTAAAGTTGTAGCATCTTGAAGTGGAACCGAAAATGTTCTGGAATATAATCAAATCTAAATGTGCCTGTGCATCATTTTGGATTCATCTGGGCTTCTATAAGATATTAAAATATATCTCCAATATCTGAAAAGATTGACAATGAAATTATAAAACATGCAGTCCCAAAAGAGTGAGGTGGTTATTTTGAATATTTTAGTTGACTTGGCTGAAACACTAGTTGAGTAACACAATTAATGTCCTTCCTACTTCCAAGAAAAAGGCACAAATATATAACATTCACATGGGCTGCTTCTTAACAATGTGAACAAATAAGTTAGTTTTGTAACAATAGGTTTTAAATCATTGTTCAGTACAGAAGTGCTTTTTAATATGTTTACAGTGGCAAGTAAAAGAATGGTGCAGTGGTTGATGAGACTGCTTTAGTCCAAGTGCTAGACCTGCTCACATAGGTATCCTTGCCTTGGGAGTTTCTTGTTTAGTTCTTCCCCCCCCTTTGGTGTCACTTTTCTTATAGGGTAGTGCAGTGGGAATCAATCAAAGAAGCAGTGGAACTTCAGAGAAGCATCACAAGGATACAGATAAGCAAGAGGCATATTAAAATAAGACAAAAATTGACAAATAGCTCCTGGAGCTTTTGGCGCGCTTGTGGGTTCACCTCAATAGTTGAGGCTCTCCTCATAGCAGAGCGGGTTATGTGCTGGACCTTCTCCATGGCAACAGGAAAGCAGAGTGCACAAGTCAGAGGTTTTAGAAGTGCAGGTAAAAAACAGAAGTTGGCAGGACCAGTGCAAAGTGCTTATTATCTTCCGTTTTTGTTTTAGAGAACCTTTGTGGAGCTGGGAAAGCAGGAAAGTGAAGAGTTAGAAACACAAAAGTAAACGTGTTTTTGATCAGTGTAAATGCAGATTATATTCATGTTGTTATAGTGCCTGAAAGAAAAAGTGAAGTTCCTTTCCACAGTGTGCTGTACATTATTTTCACTTAAAAAAAATCTGATTTTCAAGACAATCAGACTTAGTGGAATTGCACGTGCAACCTTATGAGACATGTGCTGAGCACCTTCAGAGCTGAGGTGATGGCCCTTTGTGAAATGGGACTTGAGGATGCTCAGCACCTGTCAGAATCTGATTCCTTTCAGAGCCCATGGAAAGCTTCCCCTGTCTTCAGTGGGAGTTGGTTCAGGCCAATTAAGAGATAGGATAGAGTGAGGCGATTCTGATTCTTTTTCCGGTTGTGTCAGCGACTATTTATGTGACCTAGAACAAATCATTTAACTTCTCAGTGCCTCATTTTGGAGGGGAGTGGAAAATCTAGTCTTGCTAATGCATTTTCTTTCCAAGCAGCAAGAATTTCAAGTATAAGCAAATGCTGTGAAGCACTTGATATGTATCAATACTAAAGGAATTTCTAGTATAAAATTGTCTTAAAGAATAGTCTGATACATAAGATCTTCTCAAAGTACTAACATTCACTAAACATTTCACACCCAAAGGCAGGAGGTACGAGTGCAATAATGCACAGGAAAATAAACTTTTTTTTAGTCTGTCCTGTCTGTCTGTCTGTCTCTGTCTGTCTTTAATAAGAAATAAAGAGAAGATAGGTGTACAGTGCTTTTAGGAATGCAAGTTTAAAAAATAAACCCCCAAAGCATACCCGTCAGGTTCTTCAGGACAAGGGGCTGTCCTTTAATTATGTGTCTGGCCAGGACCTAGCACGATGAGGGCTTGATCCATGGCTGGGGCTAGTAGGCACTACAACAATACAAATAATAGATTGTATTGGTGATAACCTCAAGCTGCTCTAGGATAAATACATTTATTCCTCATAAATTTTTCTCCTAGGGTAGAATTTGAATTTGCCCCTCAGTGTTTATATTTCATATATCTTTATGTAGGCAGTGTTGCATATTAGAGAGACAAGGTGGGTGAGGTAATATCTTTTACAGGACCAACTTCTGTTGGTGAGAGAGACAAGCTTGCAAGCCACGCACAGCTCTTGGAAAGATACTCCCACAGCATCACAAAGTAAAATGCAAAGTGGAACAGATTGTTTAGGAATTAGTATAAGACATTAGTACATATTGTAAGGGACCGCTCAGGGGTGCTAACTACTTATGCTGAACAGTCTGTTCCACCTTGCATTTTGTTGGAATGTTGTGAGTACCTTTTTGAGATCCGAAGAAGGAGGGTCTGTGTGGCTCAAAAGCTTGTCACTCTCAGCAATAGAAGTTGGTCCAGTAAAAGATATTATCTCACCCATCTTGTCTCTCTCTCTCTCACTTTATGGGAGATATTCTTTCTTTGCTCATGTCCCAAATAAGTTTATTGATCACCATTCTGTTTTAAGATACATAGGCTCTTGCCATCCCATCCACTTAGGGTGGAGGAAGATAAATACTTAGCAATGACCATTCTACAAATAGCATCATGATTGCTGTATGAACCATCCTGACTGTAAAAGGGGGTGGATGGCAAGCACATTCCACATGGATGCCTCCTGGTCTGGGAATTTTCTTGCTGATCTGGCTAAAAGGTTTCATAAGAAATATCATACAGAGAACTTCATGAAGACTTTCATCCTATCTTTTCTCTTCTCACAAGTCTGTCCACAGGAGAGGTGCGTAAGGGGCTGTTAATTCCTGTGCACTATTGCTCTATGCCGTGACCAGGATCTGTCTTCTGCATCAAAGACTCCAATAGCATTTCAAAAACTGACTTAAAAATCAGATTGCACATAGATCTATTAATAGCTTTGGTTAGTTGAATGTGTTGACATCTTTTCCTAAAATTAGACTACGCTTTTCATACTTTGAGCTTCAGTTGTTTTTAATTTTCATGCAAACACAATATATGACCTCTAGAGCATATTTTAGTTGCTACTTTAATTTTTCAGCTTTGTTTGACTCTATAAAGATGGAAACAGGTATAACATAAACACTTAAAGTGCTTGCCAGGCATGTTCTATTGAGTTGTTTGCCTGGTCTGTTTTACTATTGTGTAAGTGCAGTAAAAGACGTGCAAGAATTCTCAAATGACTTGACTGAAAGTTTATCCATTCTTGTAGCCTAATACGGGCTCAGATATACTAAAATGTTTGTTCTGTTCCAGAGAAGGTACGCTAGTTCAAGTACTAACGTATTGGTGCTGACAAATAAGTGTGTTCAAGCAGTGCATAAGATCGACACTTCAGACAGCCATTCTTGCTGAGAATTACTTCGTCACAACTTGCTGTGCCATTATTTAATGGCCACCACAATTCAGAAAGGCACATCACTTAGTGAGGTCATTTTAAAAAATGTTATTAGTGATATTTTTAACCATTGGAAAGAGACAGGGAATGTTGCTGGTGAAATGGTCATTGGGCCTGATTCTCATACATCACTCTGGTAGTGTAAAGGAGCCATGAAGTGAGATAGTGACATAAATGAAAATATGTACATTTGTGTTTAAAAGATTCATATTTTGAATGTTCTGGAACACTGAGATGTAGAATGTTCAGAATTCAGCAATTAGTGTTGCTGTGCTAGAGAAACTATGTGAAGTTCTTAAAAAAGCATGGGCAGAGTTTCAGAAGCAATTTTGAGTGTTCTTTTCTTCTCCCTAACTAATATGTCTTTGTGTGGTAGAGGTTTCCTGATCTACAAGGTGCTTGGTTTCAGCTAGCAAATGCACACCTTCCTCATTAGTCTTCCCTGACTCTCATCAACCACCTGGGTGTGCATAAAGAGAAACAGAGTCAGTAATACAACTGTGTATGGATAACAAACAAGGTTGAAAGGTACAGTCCAATACTGTATCATGAAGAATTGTTTCATTAAAGTGAATGTCTATTCTTGCCATATATCATAACAGCATAGAAATGCCCAAGGTCACTGGCATTAATATTTTAAGTCAACGCTATGATGAAACCTTGCACATATGCAAAAATGTATCTTAGAAGAGTGGGAGTTTCAGCAGGAAGGCAAACTATATCTGAGATCTTATGTGCCAATTACCATTGTGTTCATGTGTAGTATTGTCCTTTGTTGCCCAAGAAACAAACTTTTCGCACCATTACCGAATAGGTATGTTCGCTGACCTGGAAGATGTGGCATGCACACCTCATTGTTTCAGGAAAAGGCCGCATTGCCAATCGTACATGCTGGCATGTAAGGGCTAACTTACACTTGCTGTCTTACAGTGGTTCAACCGATTGGTCACTATTTGGCTCCTTGCTGGCAAGTGATTACTGTAGTGATTACATGTGGTTATTTTTATCTGTTTCTGGGTACCCTTCATACTGAGAAGAGATATGTGAAAGAAGTTTAAAACTGTAGTCCAAATACTTTCCTGGTGTAAGTATATTGCCCATACTTGGGTCACAAAGGATAAATTAGGCTCCACTGGAAATGCCACAGTGATTTATTTTATTTTTTTTTAGACACAGTTTACCCATTTCCTGTCGTATGTTTACTAAATGTGGTAGTCATACCAGTGAAATAAAAGGGATTTGACGTGCATGTTTTTTTGTCATCCCACCTAACCCAACTATCTTATGGCATGGAACAGTAAGACAGGCATGGGAAATGAAAAGTAAGTGATCAAGCATTTGTAATTTCACTTTCATAGCATGACACAAAGTAGAAATCCTAGTTGCTTCCTTTTGAAAATGGACATTTTAGTGTCCATAATTACCACAGAGCAAAAATGATGATGAGTTGTGTGATCAGTGTCTGATGCATATTTGTGGAAGCTGCTATCTAAAATAATCCAGGATACAACATACTTTTGGATAAACTGTTGTTCCTCTGGTCTTTCTTCATGAACATCACATTAATCCTAGTTAAGATGAGATGCGTTCTATAAATTCAGGTGAGGAAGAACTAAAAAGTCACAATTTTTATTTGCCGGTGGGAAATCAGTATCAAGAGCAAAAGAGAGCTAGCTCAGTATTAAGGGTTAAACACTGATCATTAGCTGTGGGAGTGCAGATCTGGAACCTCCTGTCACACTTAGATGTGCAACAAATATGCAGCTCGACGAGGAATTTTCAGAATGCAATTTGCTGCTCTGCTCATGCACATAAATCTTCAGGTAATGTGGAGACCTGCCCATTGATTTCCCTTCCTGACAGGAGGATTTTGCTCTATTTATAATTCCTTAGAAATGTATCTAATCCCAGCATATGTAACCTTCTTTTTGAGCCAGTGACTGTACTAATCTGTTTAATTTTGAAAACCTTGTATGTCCTCCTGAAGTCTTTTTTCAGTCTTGGAAGAAGGGGGAACGTTAACTCATTAGACCACTAGAGGTCCTCGGTCTACTGTTTATGCTCCATTAAGTTCAATAAACGTGTTCATAAATAAAACGGAACTAGATCATAGGTGTAATGGTGCTGGAGAGGCTTATTATGGTATATAGCAATTTTCTGACATGGAGCAATGCTCTTCCAGTGGCTCATTGGTTCTTTGGTCACTAGCTGGATTTCTGTATATCCATCCACAGTGTAGGAGCTTTCCTGTACCACTGTTCTACGATGTAGAACCTCTGGTCGGAGTTCTTTCTTATTCTGTCTGATTAAGTGTTTCAGTTAGAGAAAGGTGCTTGGTTCTGATCAAAGCAGGCCACTGTAGGAAAGTAATAGCATTGTGGTCCACTAAGTTGTTCCCACACCATGAGTGGGGCAGACATGTGATGGGAGCAAACTGAACATGAAAAGAGGGAAACTGAATCAGAGGGAAGAGAATGGATAGAACTGTACAAAGGATGAAGGCTAGACATAAAATAAATGTCATGGTAGGGGGATCCTATAGATACCTAACAGGTACATTTAAAAAAAAAAGCCTAATTACTCAATGTCTGCTACAGTTCTGGTTGTACATGCATAGCTTCTTGTTTCTGAAAGTCAGCCATCCTGTCTAGTATGGTTATACTTACTTACCATCATTTAGTAAAGTTAGTTTTGACCTTTCTGTATATTGAGTCATTAAAATGGATTTTGTAGTTGACTCGGTTCTGTGTTAAATTCCCAGCTCTGCCACAGACTTCCTGTGTGATCTTGGGCAAGTCACTCGATCTTTCTATGCATCAATTCTCAATCTTAAAAACCTGGGAAATAATACCTTTTGCTTTTTGTTTGACTTGTCTGTTTAGACTATAAACTCTTTGGGAATGGATCTTGTGCATGCTCGCTCTCTCTCTCTCTCTCTCTCTCTCTCTCAACATGTGCATGTGCAGCATCTAGTACAATGGGTATCCAGTCTCAGCTGGGACTTCTAGTTGCTAGTGTAGTGCTAATAATAACAGAAATAGAAAGCTAGTAAGGGAAAACTGAATTGACGCAAAGATAGAGCAACGAAAAACAATTTTTCCTTGATAATCTCTCTCTAAAAAGAATGGTGTTGGGATGGGGAGGGGGTGAGTTCAAGTGTTTAAAAAGTTTTCTGATGCTTGGAAAAATCCCCAAAGGCTTACATGTACAACTGACTCTGCTTTCCAAAGTGCGATCTGTCGCTCACTTCCACACTGTCTCCTGGTTTTTGGGAACAGAAAGTTATTTCCCTTTGGGCCCTTGACTGGCATACATTTATTGTTCGATCTTACTCCATGAAAAATGAACAAAACAAAGGTGGAGTTTTTTTTATTCCTATGTAGATATGTTGTGAACATTTGTCACTTGCTGATGTTCTAAAAACTACAGCAATAAAGCACATTTTTGCTATTTGTAATTATGGGCCCATCTTAATGAGCTTCACATATATCGCTAATCCTACATTAAAGTTATGTTCACAGATTTCCTGTGGAACAAGAAATAAAGTATCCAAAGTAATTAAATTCTAGAGCAATAATGTTGTACTACACAGGATATGGTAAATTTGTTTCTAGATGTCTATAAAACTCATTAATTTTCCCCAATGCAGTATGTACAAAACTCTGTCAATATTAATAAGGAATCACACAATTAAACAAAAAAGCAGATAATTGCTTTTAACTGTAAGTCAAATGTAGTTTTTCGCATCTGTTTAAAACACTTTTTCATTTGTCACCAATACTTCTGTTACTCAGCTTTCTGGGACATCTACAAGATGGAGTATAACCAGTGCAAGCTTTTTAGATTATGTATATATGATGAGCTACATTCTCACCTAATGTAAATCAGCATAGCTCCACTGAAGCCTGTGGAACTATATTAATTTACATCACAGGAGAATCTCGCCTGATGATAGCCGTGGATGCGTTTTTATAGAGTCTAATACCAGCAACTAAGTGCTGTAGTTCTGTTTGTGTGCGTCCTATATCCACGGTATAACAACTCAACTTCTTGTTTATTTCTTAAATATAATTACTGTAACTCAGTGTGAGCAAATCCCTATCTTGGTATGAAAAGACAAATATTTGGTTTTAAATAAAAATATTTAAAAGGAAAATAAAATGCTATTACCTAAGCGTCCTGAGACATATGCCTCTTGCAGGCAAAATGAGATGTACTGCTGCTCCCCTTCTGGAAACAACTCCTATAACAGAATAACATAGCCTTCAGCTACTTATCTGCTGCAAAGTTTACCTTAAGAACATCAAAGCATTCCAGGAATAGAGAGTTCAAACTGTACCTGTTCAAGTTAGCAGGTGGATGACAGGTACAAATACAAATGTCTAGGTGTATTCTTGGTGAAAGTATTACACACAGCTCTCAATAAGATTAGTGGAATTGCATGCAGGCACTCCCAGGAGTGTTGGGAGACAATGCTTCTAAATAAAAGATAAACAGTAGAACTCCTGTATTGCAGGATCTTATCTGAAAATGGAACCATGCATACATGATGTATCTATTGATAGAAATACAGTGCTACTCTTAGAATAGAGAGAGAGAGAGAGAGAGAGAGATTTATAACAGGGATAGATTTAGAATGTAGTGAGTCCATGTTTGTATTTTGCAGTCTCCTGATTTCTACAAAAGTACAGATTTTTCCCTCTTACTTTGGAAAACTCATCAGATTCCTAGATTCTCACAGTCATAGACCCTTGGATTTCTCAGTGAAACAAATTGATAGCATGAAAATACAAAGTCAAACTTAGGAAGTGACAGAAAAGATCCTGTTTACCAGACATGTCCTTTATTTATTTTACTCATTTCCTTTCTTTAATTAATAATGATGATAAAGTGTACTTTTGCTCTGTATGCCCTTTATAAAAGGGTGAGATTTTTAAACAGCTAAAACTGTTTAGTGGGGGGGGGCTTTGTTTTGGGCAGTGCCCAAACACTTTTATCAGTGATGGATGAGAAGGATACTTTATTTATAAATATTACTTCTTTTATTTGATCTTAGCTGTATTTTCCTGCTAGGTATTAAGAATCTTTTATGCAATTGTATTTAAATTAAACTAATAGATTCAGAAGTTAAGATGTCAGAAAAGAGGGTAAATTAGGTTATATTGGCCAACAGAAAAAAAAAAAGCCTTAAAAGGATTTCAGAACTGAGACATAGTATTTTACATTTAAAATTTGAATATTGCAAAGTGAGTAAGAATCAAGGATGGCTTCTTTAACCCTTCCTTATAATCAAAATAGCGGTCGGTCTCTATACAGAACATGTTAATTTAAAAAAAAATCTCTTAATGTGCTATGTAAGTGAATCAACTTTTCTGATTTAGGAATAGGAAAGTGAACTTCCCTTATATTGGGTTGCTAATGGGCAAAGAAACCGAAAGCTGAACCCCAACCCCCAAAACCAAAGAGTTTGAGTTTAAAAACAAACCAATCAACAAAACCCGAGTAGAGGAAATAATGAAGACTTCTGGTGGTGTGATGTTTGCTTAATCCATTCAACCAAAGACATCATAGCATATTAACATATTAAAAAGAAGAAACTGGTGATTTGTTTAAAAACAAAATGACCATAGTTATTTCTATTGCATTATTTTTTTTGTCTTGGAACAGTAATGGCTAAAATCTCTGCACTTAAAAAAACAAAACAAAACAAAACAAAAAAACAGCTGTATGGGCTGGGTTTTATTTTAAATAAGCATTTATAACACAGGCTGCTAATTTTGCATAGAGCAGTTTATTTGGAAAACTAATATAAAAGATTGTAATAAGAGATCCCTTACCTCTGCTGATGATTATTAGTGAATTACAGGATAATTTGCTCTCATCTGTGGGAAACTTTGTCTGGACTTCTCTGGCAACTTGTCTGAATCTGTCACCAAGTTTGCAGGCACAATTGAAGAAAGAGGAGGAAAACATAACACAGTTTGAGGCAGTGCCCATGATGTCATGCGGGAATTCAGAAGTTGTGATTGGTTACAACATGGTTTTCTAATACAGGGAAGTTGCTCATCTAAACTCATTATAGCAGTAATGTTAGTACTGGAAAAAAGCTCCCTCCCTCCACATTCTTTAAGAAATTGTAGAGGACGAAAGCAGTCTGCATGACCGTGAAACGGAACAATTTGAACAGTGATATGATCCAGTGTCTGGAATGGTGGAGAAGGGGCTGGATGCAAATATATAGTGTTTTTAGTAACTTGTATAAAATTATGATCAATTAAGAAAGCTCAAGAAAATTCTTCAAGATGGTGAATTTGCTACAATGGCAAAATATTTCCCCATAATAAAAATTGCCCTTTGTTGAAAGTTTTGCTTTTATATGAATTACCCCATTTTTTTCTTATGGGTCTTGAGCATCATCACAAACATTGAACCATTTTCAATTATTAAAAGGGGTTTACTAAGCAATGTGGTGTGTATTCAGCTTTTAGTATTGTTATACGCCTGGTCGCTATCCTCTGTCACAGTGTGAGTGTCCCTGTTGTGCTCCCCAAAACTTCCTTCTCCACAACAGAGGAACTGATGCAGTTGTGCTGCATTTTGAAATCCCCACACCCACAGATTGGATGTGGGGCAGGATTTTACCCCAGATAAACTGGGATGCTTTTAGTTCTCCACATATGGTTAAAATAGTTACTTCTCTTGCCTTTTACCTCAAGGCCGAATTCTGTTGTGGTCAGATATGATAATTCTTTATAATAATCCGCAGTGTATTTGGCACTGTAGTAAACTAAGAAAAATATGGTCCCTGCCCTATAAACCGTGCAACTTCAATAGACAAATACAAACCAGACGCACAGTGTGCTGAGAAGCATTCTGTCTTGTATTTAAAAAAAAAAACACTTTTTCCCCACTGTTTTGATGAGCTTCACTTAGACTTTACTCTTACTTAAGAGAAGTCAGGTCCTGTAAAACTGTTAGAATAACTTTAACACAACCTTAGCTTGAAGCTTATGTCCTAATACAGTAAATCTGGCAGTTTTCTATTACCCTTCAATATCAAGAACAGTGAATGGTGGTGGTTCTTCACTTGTGCATAAGGCCTCATAATTCAGTTGTTGTGGTAATGTTAGTATTATGGATCTCTGATAGCTCAAGAGAAATATATTTCCCTTTTATAAAGGAAGCATCATGTATTTATCACAGGATGCAGTCCGCAAAGAGTTCACTTACTGTTGATGGATACGTTGTGGTGCTGTTCTGACTTGAGACACAATGAACCACTTGTAGCAACAGTTCTTTCTTGAGCTTAAAGACACTTGCTTCACTTCAGCCTTTATGATGAAATTTGTACTGTTAAAATCATTAGTGTTTTGACTACAACACCCAACATGCCACTAGCTGTAATTTAAGTCCATCACTTGTACAGATGGACGTAGCAAAAGTGGTATTTTACTGTCATTCAGTTACTCATTCCAATACTTTTCACTTGTCTGTCTTGATTTTCATGCATTGATCTGTTACTGCCTCTTTAGAGGCATGGCTGTGTACGCTTCAGAAGGATCTTTTGTTTTTGCATATATAGTGTGATATGTTGGGGGGAAATTGCCTTCAATCCAGTAGTTTCATCTAAATTGATTTAAAATTTGATACTTTTGTGTTTAATTTATGACAAGGAAAAAAATGATAGAGTATTACAAATCATTGAACAGTGACTCCGAAGGAATTTAATTAATCTCCTGTGTATTTCTAAAACCATTTTAGGACTGTCTACTCTAGAACCATTTAACGTACCTGAATAAAAAGTACAGGTTCAGACTAAGTACGTGTTATAGTTATATCCACTATGAATCTTGTGTGGATCACACCGCTTGCAGACAAACTGGTCTTAGATTACAAAAGTTGTTGCTACAGAACTTTGTTAAACATCAGTCCTAAATCTCCTTTTCTGTTTTATGAAACATGGATGAGGGGGCTCAGCTAGCTCTGTAGTCTTACTGTTAAAGTATCTAACATGCCTCCTGTTCAGATACCAATGCCATAAGTCCGCAAATTGTACTTAAATGTGTACTGCATTTTTCTGATTAACTCTTCAGTATATGTAACAAAGTGGTCAGACAGAAAAAAACTACTTGGGGACGTTCGAAGAGAAAGAGTTTTAAAAAGGAATACATGTTGGAGGCTTTGGCTTGCTTCCTTTTCTTCTGGGGAACAAAAATGTGCAGCTGCTGCTTGCATGACCTTAAACGGAGATGATCTGGACTTTCTCCAGTGGGATTAGAAATCCACCACCAGAGCATGTTTGTGTTCTTGTATTTAGAGATCCAGTTGATTTTTAGGATAATATCCAAAGAGCACAGGCATTTTACACGTTGGTGTAGCAGCTTCTTGTTTAAATAATAAACATTTCTTTCTGATTATTTTGTCTTATATATGTTCATTCTTAAAATTCCCAAAGTAGACATCAGTTACCTGTATATCTTGGTAAAAACTCTTGAGATGTTAGTGTTTGTTTTCTATAATTAGTGGTGATGGATAGAAATGAACTATATAACCCAAACACAGTGTGGTTTTGTGGTTTTAAAGTAACCAAAAAAATTCAGCACTAACATTGAACACCAATGCTGAGCCCTTCCCATACTGCTGTGCCACTTTTCTCTAATACACTTTAAATTTAGCCAATATTACCTTTATTCAGCCTTTGTAAAAATGGCACAATTGAGATTCCATATCTCCCTAGGATTTCAGTATAGCATCTTCAGTTTAACAGTAATAGGAAAAAATCAAAAATATTTTCATATACTGCCAGTGCTGCAAACTCACCCTGAGAACTGAGCGTGTATTCTTTCCTTTTTGTGTGTTGTCACTAGTGTAACATATGGAGGAGCCAAATGCCGTTTTGGGTGATAGGTGTGCCACCCCACTGTTGCTTGTGTGTTTGCACAGGTGCCACTTCTTGTAATTTAGGAAATACTTACGTTGATGTATGGTAAGATAAAATCCAGCACATTTTGTTCTTCACTTGTGTTTGCATTACTGGGCTAACAGGAGTAAAAAGTGGTGAAAACTTTTTATTACTGAACTTGGCAGATAATATCTAGAAGCATAGAAAGGGTTCTTCAGCTGCTGTAAATCAGCACAGTCCCATTAAAGCTAATGGCAGAATACAGATTTACACCAGCTGAAGATCTGGCCCAAAAACAGATATGGTAAGATGGTGTCATTTTACTTAATCATTTTAAGAATAGAATTGCATCTTAAGGCAGTTACCTATCTCTGAATTTTCTATGTTGATTTTAGTGATGAGGTTTAAGAATGCAGTCCTGATTTCAGTGGGCCTCCTGTCCGATTCTAATGTCTTTAACTGTGGGGTGGAGGGTGTGTGTTTGAGGCTTTGTTTGGTTTTGTTTAACTTAATGTGTTAGTGAAGCATTTAGTGAAACATTCACAAGCAAGGTAATTGCAGTTCAGGAATAACAAAGATCAAAGTTAGGCTGTTAACATATAATCCTACACAGTCTGATTTTTGTGTTTGTTTTTAATCAGAAAACTATTTAAATAGATAGATAGCCCTCCATAGCCTGTGGAGTAATTTAATTAGTCATTTACTTTGAAGATGATCAGCAGCATTCTGAATTTTCTTCCATTGCCATTCTCCACATCACTCTAGGATATTTTTACTCTCCCTTTGTTTTTCTCTGCTCTCCTGCTGCTGTCTGGCTACTGTTATAACATGCTGTATCCATGTTAAAGGAGACAGAAGAGTCCCAGTCCCAGAACTAAGGGTGCTATTGGGTCCTGCAGCACCCCTTGACTTGACGTGGTGCCACCCCCACTATACAAATTGTTCTAGCACCCTTGGAGAGATCTTTCTAAGATAGCCACTTTCCTGCTTAATAGATTGGCTTTTACAGGGGGTTGTGTAGAATGTTGTGGAGGAGGCCTTCCTTCCTCTCACCTGTGTTTTAAAGACCAAGGCCTGTCATCTTAGCACCACATTCTGGTAAAAAGGGTAGAAGTTCTAAATGAATTCCTAAAATTGGAATGTCATTAAAAGTTCTTTTGGTTTTATTTTTGTTTTTTAATTTTATTCGATCATCGATAATAGCGAGGTAAAATAAATCTTTGGCTTTGTACCTGTTTTCTTAATTATACATAAGCATATGGATTTAGAATCTTATGAAACATAATTGAATAGAAAATTCTCTCATCATTGGGGCCGCAGCATCACAGATCTCTGGGATTTTTTTTCTCTTAGAATGCTACAGTTTCTAACAGTATTGATTGTCAGGATTGTTACTAAGAGAAGACCATGTCAGAAAAGGTCAGCTTTAATATTTTCATTTCCTTCAGTCTTATGGGCATGAACTTTTAACAATTGCAGTAGATTGCAGTGTTAAGTATATGGCATCTGTTATGTTCTTTGACACTTCGACCTATTGGTAGGATAGAGGAAGAGGAGCAAAAAAGGATTTTTGGCTAGGGCTTGTGATATGTATTCATAGTGGTTCCTCCCCCCCCCAAATATAAATTTTATTTTCCTTAGATGTTACATATTTGACATAAATTGCACCCATGCAATACCTTATTTTTACAATAAATGTTAGCACCATAAAAATTAATATTCTGCAAAATATCTGGTTCCTTTTGTATCAACAGATTTTTTGACTATTCAAGTAATAGATTAATAAACTAGTAACTACTAAATTAAGGCAAAAACAGCTAGAGTTCTGTAGCACTTTAAACACTAACAGATTTCTGTAGGCAGAGGCTTTTGTGGGCTGCAACCCACTTTGTCTTTAAAGTGCCACAAAACTCTCGTTTTTGCTGTATACAAACTAACATGGCTACCCCTCTGGTACTAAATTAAGAGTACTGTTACAGCCCATCTCACTGCCTATAAATAAGCAACATCATACGCAGAGAACATTCAAGGAAAAAAGAGAATTACTTCCAATGCAGTGCTTTTGGTTAATACAACTTATTTTTGTGTGGGGGGGTTAATATAATTACAAGATCTCCAAACGCATTGTAATTTGAAACTTTAGTCTCTTCAGTTGATCAGCTTAGTTTAGTTGTATTAAATGATGTGATGAGATTCTTGTAACAAAGAAATTGTGTTGAGTGTCTTTCAGATAAACTGTTCCAGGAAACACAGAGATTAGTTGTGTTGTTTGACATGGGATGAGTGATGGATGAACACAGGGACAAAGGCATATGAAGGAGAGATAAAAGACTTGAAGACCATGTTTCAATTGCCAAGTGTGGCACTGGATTATCTCCACTTAACAGCAATTATAGAATGGAGGCCAGAGATTGTGTTGTGGACTTCAGCTGTTATATATCTTCAGCAGTAGGTTGTCTTTAAAAGGGGAGCGCTCAAAGTTTGCTCAACAGAGGGACACATTAGCAGTACTTAGGAGCTTGAGGGACATATCATAGAGAGTACTGTAGTAGCTAGTCTCATCTTAATACGCAGTAGAACTCGGGGAGGGCATGGGTCCCCTCATGCAGTGCTCCATCTGGCTCCAAGGGGCACTTCATTCAGATCAAGATGGATGTAAAGCAGCCTTTTAGCTTCCAAGGATCTACTCCTCAGAAGGAAATGGTTGTATTTGGCTTGCAGGTCACTTGTTTAGTCATCCCTGCTTTGCCAGATGCATGTGTGAAATTTTGAAATAGGAAATTTTTTCTATGACTTTGAATGTGTTGTTGTACAACATAAATTTTGTCGTTTACTCCCTTCTCTCTTCCTCCTCCACTATCTTCATCTTTCTTTTGTATGGGATGGTGATACAAAGACAAGTGAAAAGCTCTTGGTGGATTACCAGCCATTAGTCATTTCACTTTTTTGTTTTACACTTAGTTATAAATAAAATATTTGGTTAGTTTTTACAGTTTTGCTTTTTAAATGGTTTTATACAGAATTTTTCCAGCTTAATAATAATAAAAAGTGTTGATTTCTTGTCATGCATTTCACATGTACATGGGCAAGAAAAAATACTGGACTTTATTTTAAATATAGCTGGTATCTGTGAGGCAAGTTCTCTGGTAACAGGTAAGGGGGGAAAAAGCTCAGCTTCCCCCACCTGAACACTTGTGAGCTTGAGGGGTTGAATTCTGGCTCTGAGCCAAAGTGTCCAAAACTTTGGGAGTATTTGAATCACACCGTGATAGAAACTCAGATGTGATCTTGAATCAGGGACGCTAGTTCAGACCCATCTCTTACCAATAAGAGCAGATTCCAGTGGAAGGCTGATAATACTGTCTGGTTGTATATTTTATCACGTGTGCTATTTCCTATCACTCACTGGAGTCTGAAAAGTATGCGCTATGTGGTCTAGTAAATCCTTGGACTGTTCGTTTGACAGAAATGAAGGAGAGTTTTACTTTTCTTCATTACATTGTTTTACAATGTTTAGGTTCTCAACAAAACTCTTTATCACTCCCCATCATTGTGGCTTTTCTGTTCTGATTTGAGAGAAATAGTGGATCAGATATGCGACTTATGTTCCTTCATATCACTTGGGTATTTGAGAAGCCTCTATCATCTGCTTTGATTGCTCCTATTAAGACACAAATGGGGAAAAAATAATTAAAAGCTGTGATTTTCTTAATCCTGGAAAAGGCTGACTTTAGCTTCTGGATCATGCTTGTTTTTCTGCCCAAAACATGTGTCTGCAGTACAGTACAAGCCACTTTCATCAGTTGTTTTTATTTACAGGAGAATATCCTAATTCACACTGCAGACGAAATTGTAGAATTTTTCAAATGAGAGAAATTTATCACTTTTCACTTTCTATTGATAAATCATAGTATATAGTGAATGTACTAAGTATAGTATGTTTTTGGAAATATGACTTCTTTGCGGCAACTGTTATCAAGTGCATTTACATGCTATTGGTATGCGTGTGCGTGTATTACAAGGTGCACAGTTCACCAAAATGCTGATCGATTGGCTTGATTTGTGGCAGCAAATTTACAGTGGTAGCCAGTATATTACTCCTGCGGGAATTCTGCACCACTGTGCATGTGCAGAATTCATGTCCCCCGCAGATATCTTTGCTTCCCTGAAGAAAAAAGACTTTTTAATTGGGAAGCAAATGGAAGCCACAAGAGCAGTCATGTGCCCTCCTCAGCAGCGCGTGTGTGTCATTTCAGGTGCCCACACCAGCTGGGGAGAGGTAAATCACTGGGGGGGCTGGAGACACCCCAGCTGGTGGCTACTTCCCTGTGCCAGGCTCACCTGTTAGTCCTTGCGGGGGTGGGGGAGGACGAGACATTCCGTTCCCCTGCAAGGAGTGGCTGGGGCTGGGTCAGATCCACCCCTAGAAACCTCCCCTGGCTGCAGGAAGCTCTGCAGCTCCCTCACCTGCCCACTTTCTGCCCCATCACTCCTCAACTGTGGGGAGAGGGAGTCACTGTACAAGGAGCTGCTCTCCATTCGCCACACCCCCCTGCCGCACCTCACTCCTCTGTACTTGCAGCCCCCCCACACAGAGCCTCCTACACCTGAACCCCACGCTGCCCACCCTGGCCTCCTGCATCCAGACCCTCTTGCTGAGCCCCACCCTGCATCCAGACGCCCATGCCTGTACCCACACCACCCCCAACTGAGCCTCCTGCACTCCAATTCCCACCCCACTGAGCCCCAGCTTCCCTGCACCTGAACTCCACCACCAAGCCCTAGCCACCTTCACCTGGATCCGCTTGAAGAGTCCAATTCCCCTGGCATCCAGAACCCCCAATGGGCTGGCCGCACCCATATTGCCTCACACAGAACTGTCTCACCCCACACATGGATCCTGCCAGACTGAGCCTAACTATGCCACACCTGGAGTGGGGACCAGGGCTGGGCATGCGTGTGAGACTCTGTCCCTCTCGCTTGCTATCTTGACGCTCCTGGCATGGAGGGGCAGAGCCCTGGGTGTTTCTGGGGCAGGCCAAGCTCTTGTGCTGTTTTGTGGTCAGGTGCAGCTAACTCTGTGTCCTGGGAGGGAGGCTGCATGGTGATCTCCCACCTCTGTGCAGCCAGTGGCCTGTGCTCCCCACTGCCGTGGTGGAACCTCCACACTTAATTACTGACAAATAAAATGTACAGAATTTTGCAGAATTTTTATTTTTGGTGCGGAATTCCTTCAAGAATAGTATATTAAGTACATGAGTATACATGCGCTTATGTTGTGGTATATGGCTATGTTGGATTTCGTTTTTTAAAAGTCCTAAATTCAGGAGCCTGATGATGGGTTTCGAATCTGCAGGATCTAGGCATACTTGTAGGGCTATGTTACATTCAAATCCAGACTACTGAAAGATCCAGTGTAAACAGGTCTGCATACCGCTTCACAGGTGATGTCTGTGCCTGTGCTCAGCTCTGTCAGAGGGGAATTCATGTGATGTCCCTTCATGGTTTATCCATCAGTATAAATACTAAAGAGACAGAAAGATCCAGAGACTTTTATTCAGATTATTTGGAAATCCAAACATCCATATAAAACAGTCTAGCTCCCAGCTGTTTCTCTCCACACGTGAAGAATTTAGGGATCTTGCTTGGAACCCTCTTACCTTTCTTAGTAAGTAAGAAAGGCAGGTATCACAAAGGATCATGTTAAAAATATTTTGCCTGTGTTGGCCGCATTAATTTTCCTAACTAGCGTGTCGTTTCCTGATGTGAAACATACTCCAAGTATACTTGGAGGATTCTAGTATGCACATACTTTAATTGTATAAAATAAATGTATTTTTTAAAAAAACAAAAATCCTATGTAGCCTCTGTAGTTCAATGGGAGTTTGTCTCTCTTTTAAAAGGTTTAAAATCATTCTTTGATTTTAAACTACTGTTACTTCACTGCCAAGGCCATACAGAAGGGTTCACACTTGGGGGAACTGGCCCTTCTATGCCAAATATTCCTTACTTTCCAGTGAAGGCAGTTATAAAGGCACTAACATTGAAGAAATAAGTATATTGGTCCAGATAGTAGACAGGAGGTAGTGTAGTCCAGTGGATAGGGCACTCTTGCAAGTTCTTCTTACAAGTCTGCTGTGTGACCTTGGGCAAGTTGCTTTACTTTTCTGTGCCTTAATTTCTTGATCTGTAAAATGGGGATAATATGCAAAGTCTTTGAGATCTACAGGTGAAAAACACAATATTATAGGTAAGTATTATCATGCATTAGAAAGTGGAAACTAGTTGAATCTTCCTCCTTGCCTTAAGAAGCCTTCAAAGTCTGAATTTAGATATTATCCATCTAGACTTTCCTGCCTCTGACTACTCTTGCAAAGAAGGAAAAGACCTTCACGGACAGGATTGCCCTCAGATGGACCCAAATATCAAACTGCTAGTTTTGTTAGAGACAAGTGTGTCTCAAGTGCTCCTCAGAATGTCAAGTGGAAGAGGTTCACTATCTGGCGTGAAGCCAAATATTTAGAAACTTTCACTTATTCCACACACAATCTGCTTGACTCTCTTCTACGCTTGTCAGAGTCCCAGTTGTATGGATTTTCTGTCAAAGGCCAGATTGGTTGCAATTTTTAGCCCATTATGAACCTGCAAAAGATTCAGACCAGAATTTTCAAACGCATCCTCTGATTTTGAGACATTTTAGCCTTGATTTAGGCCTGGTCTACACTTACCTTTGCGATTCGGCGGCAGTCGATGGGAGATACGCAAGTGACGTAAATCACTTGCGGATCTCCCGTCCACTTTGCAGCATCTCCTCTGCGCAGCGTCCATATTGCACTGTGTCGATCCAGTGCTACACCACTTACCAAGGTGGTTTTCCTGCGTCGCTTCCTGGATCGACTGAACGTGTCTATACAGACCAGAGCAATCAATGTGAACGGCAGCGAATTTGCCGCCGTCAGTGTAGACCCAGCCTTATTTAGATGTGCTGAGCACCCAAAACTCCAGCTGAAGGTGGGTCCTCAGCACCTTGAAAAATCAGGCCCAAGATGGGTATAAAGGTAGTTTTGAAATTCTGTCCTGGTTTCTAGGAAAAATTATTGAATAATTGCTATTTGTATAGTGCTGTAGGGTGTACATGGCACTGTACAGAAATGAATTACAATCTCTGCCCCATGAACAGTGTTTAACAGTTTAACAGTGTTTTCAGCATACTAAACTGTTTAGTTGGTAGTCTGAAACCCAGATAGTTCCCCTCTTTGGTAATACCCTCTGCCCATCACTGGTTTCAGGGTCAACGGTAGAGATAAGTAATGACTGATTATTACATGCTCTATATAAATTAAGTATATGGATATATTGACTGCATATACAGCTTATCCCCTAAATGAATATAGTTATGTTCAGATCTTGTTTAAAGATGGCTGTTTTTAGGAGATAGCACCAAATCAATGAATTTACAAGCACTGGGAATTTTTGGCAGGTGGTTTTCTGAGACTATTATTTATTATGCTGATCATAATGGTTTCCTTGTTTATCTTGTGTTCCCCCTGGTTCACTTGTTTTCTCCATGTATGGTGTCTATGATCTGTATAGACTGGAAAATCTTTGGGGCAACATGTATCACATAAAGCTTCAGGGAACGGAAAAAAACCCAGCCCAACACAGCCATTTACCTAATGAAGCCTCTTTTATCTCCAGAATGTTTCAATAAAGAATGTTTTGAATTTAATTGTAATGGGATGATATGATCACTTACTAAAACAAGTGGCCTCTATACTTAGGTAAGATCCACTTGTTATCTGTGGAAAATTCCAGGCTCTATTGGTCTTAATGTCATATTAAGTGGCACCTAGAAGTGTTTTGTGCTCATAACATTTGCCAAAATATAAATGGAAGGGGTTTCTGAACAAAACAATATTGGTGTTTGTACAGGGTTTAATGGAATGACATCTCTATTGCTTGTGTGTGTCATGGGTTTATTGTTTGTGGGTAGATATGCAGGAGGAGGTATTTAATCCAGTCCACAGCTTTGGGGGTATCTCTTTTGCTATGTAAAAGTGTGCTGACTCAGAAGTGGAATAGATGAGAAAGTTGTGGAGCATAACTGAGCGGTTGGCACCATGCCACAAGTTAGACAACATTCTTCTGCCATGAGTGAGGTACCCGTGTGCATCAGTTACCTGGCAAAACTGTTGGGGTTTTTTTGTGTGTGTTTTTTTTCCCAGAGTAAATATTCTTTTTGCTTTCTAGTTAGGTTTTTTTTTAGGCATTTATTGTTGTTGGTAAGATCATCACTGGTGCCATTCTTACAGTAGAAAATTCCACTAGAGGAAAACTAATGTTCTCACCAACTATGTGGGTATCCATAGCTTCAGGTGACACTGTTCACCTCTTTATCTAGGTATTCATACTGATCTCAGTATCCCAGTGCTTTGTGCAGAGTAAGCACGCACGCACGCACGCACACACAGAGAAAAGATTAGTGGATGAATAGATTATGAGCAAAGTGTCTTTGGGGCATCAGAGACCATTGTAGCATGAGTTATAGGTTATTGAAGAATTCCCAGTTATTACTTTGAGGGTTGACTAATTCTTGTCCCAAGATCAGGCCCGGTATTATTATATAGTTGAGAACCCCGATATGCACAGCTGCAGTGCTCTCACTAGAGGAACTCCTCCTTATGTACCAGTATTTCATTAATACATTGAGCACAGTGATAAGCAGCCCAGCTCAGTCAGGTAGATAGACATACCACAGAGTGTACGTCTGCCCATCCGTATACTTACACCAACCCTTGCAGAACAACCTGAAATGTTCACCTTCATCTTCCTCATCACCTTCCCCCTCATCACCCGTGGCCATCATTCTGGCACCTCCCAAGGACTCTCTCTCCTTCTCCTGATGCCCCTAGGCTTGGATGTAACTTATTATAATATGCGATGCTGACGACCCTCTGTTTGATGTTCCTGATGTCCCAGAAACATTTAAAGTAAATGTGTTTGTGTAAAAATGATTGACAGCGACCGCAAAGTATTTTTCATTTTTCAAAATATTCTTTGAGGTTTTTTTATTATGACCCCACACAGCGATCCCCACCCCACTGTGATAGACACTGAACAAAGATAATGACGATAGTATAGCCCATAGGGATAGTTTGCCTTTATTTTTAAGGTGGACCCTTTTGTAATTATTAGTGGGTGTGTTTTATAGTGTATGTGCTTGCTTCTTAAATAGACACAATGGGGTGGATTCTGCCCTCAGCCATGCAATACTCATGCAATCCCAATCATAGACATTGGGAAGGAAGAAGGCCTATTAAGTCATCCTCACCATTTCTCTGCCAGGACAGGCTTCTTCGCTATTTTTCTAATGTTTTAGTCCAGATTAGTTTTAAAAAAATACTATGTAATTTGGTTTCCACCATTTCCTTTGGGAAACTTTTTCACTACCTATTATGTCCCACTGTCATTAGGTTTTTCCTGGTGTTAGCCTATGTTTTCCCTTCTGTAATTTCATCACACTACTCTTTCTTGTTCATGGTGCATGCGCCAAGTAAATAATTTCCCTCTATTGATGGAAATATTGACAGCTTATCATGTCTCTCCAAATTATGCATGTGATATTTAGCTCTTTTAATCCTTCTTCATAAATCACTCTTCAGCTCCCTTATCATTTTTGTTGCTCTTCTCCAAACTCCTACCAGTAGATCATCATCTTTCTGGTTATGAGGTATCCAGAATGGAACATAGTATATTCCACATGGGTTCACACCAGAGCTACATGTAAAGAGGCCTATTTTCTATTCTCTCTTCTCCATAATCTGATAATTTCGTGTATGGAGCCCAAAACTGCATTAACCTTTTTTTTTGCAGCCATGCTTTTTAACCCTGGATCTCTCTCATAACTCCTTTCCAGGTTATACCTTCACCTCAAGTATGTGTATTTTTCAGTTTGTACTAGGTTGCGTTTTTCTAAGATTAATCTCATTAATTCTTGTTGCTGTTTTCTAATCTTTGATTACTCCCTATTCCACCTCACTTAATAAAAATATTAAAGAAGAGTAGACTTCACAGCAGTCTCTGCAGAGCTCCACTAGATACTATTGACCACAGTAGGGCTGCATATTTTTTGCATAGGGTTATAATGTAGGACAAACACTGATTGAGTGTGCTGGATTTGCATAGGCATTAATGGATTTTATCACCCCTTAGGGTTTGTCTCCACAGGGCATACACTACCGGGGTGTGATTTTCATGTTGTGTGCTAACTGGCCCACATTAGTCCTGCTGGTATGAATTAAAAGTTCCCTAGTGTGCATTTATGCGGTGCTGTTTTGAAATATTAGTGAAGAGTGGCGGCACAGGCCTCAACTCGGACCGTACAAGCACAGGATTCTGAGTACGTACTTGCATTGTTAGCACACACCACCATAATTTTAGCAGTGCTAGTGCAGGTAAAGTTAGTGTAGGTATGTCTACTTGAGCTACAGTCACATCTTGGATTGCAGTGTAGACATACCCCTGGTCTGTCTTGTTAAGAATTTAGCAAATCTTAGTTGCTGAGTGGTGGCTCTCTTATCCTTTATATAGCAACGGTACTGGGTACAGTGAAATAGTAAGTGGTTAAAACACACACTGCACGTCAGGATTCCTGCATTCTATTCCTAGTTCTATCACTGACTTCCTGTGTGACCTTGGGTAAGTCTCTGAACTTCTCTGTGCTTCATTTTACCCGTCAGTGAAATAGGTATAAAACTTCCCTATGTTACAGGGGTGTTGTGTTAAAAAGCAATTCCACTTGCATGCACTCGCCTGAGTAAGGGGACTAATGGCAGAGAAGGGCAGGTGACAGAGGGAAAGGTGTAGAAGAAATCCCCCTATGCTGCTTTTTTTTTTTTTGCAGATGATAGAGCGGTCACAGAGCTAAACTAAAGCCACTACTGAAGCCCTAACCTGCCTGCTGCACAGGAGGAGAGAACAAAAGTGTCTCTGTGCATTAGCAGAGCTTTCAGTTTTGCTTCTCTCCCCTCTAACCGTTTTAGATTGACCTGGGAAGTGCTGTGAAGTTGAGGTGCACACCACACAGATCTGTGGTTTCTCCTTCCTCCTATCTCCTTCACTGCCACCTCCTTCCCAAAATGAAGAAAAATCCTGCTACTCTTGCACAGCAGAGCTACACCGGTTCCATTAGCCCTGATGTGATAATTTCTCTAAACTATGTTGTTAAAGTTTGGGTTTTTGAAATAGCTGATTGGACCGGAAGCTAATTGGTCAGAAGTGTCATTCACTTAAACAATATGATTTTTGGCTTCTTGCTGGTAATGGGAAACAGTACTAGGCATCTGGAAACTTGACTGTTGTAAAGTAGAAATTGATATATTTGAATAACATTAAAATACAACTTTCAAGGATGAGTCTCTTAATCCATGAATTTTAACTTCTTTTCAACATGGGCCCTCAGCATTTTGGCCCCATCTAACGATATGTGCTGAGCTACTGAATGCTTTCTGAGGCAAAAAGCGTGAGCAGGTTTGGAGAGGAAGTTTTAATATCATTGAAAACTGGACCTCAAATACTATTTGGTTAAATTATCTGAATATTAGTATCTTGGAATCTAGATAAAAATCCTTTTCCCACTGTTAAGAAACATGATGGTATCAGTCAGTAATTTGTGTCCCAGCAATAAATATTTGCATATGAGCCAGTACAGAAAAGATTTTTTTTTTTCCCCCCTGGCAATTAACTGTGTCTGAGCAGTGACTTGAAGGCTTGGCAGGTCCAGAAAGTCCAGGCCCAAGCCCTTGTTCAAAAACAAGCCAGTGAGGCTTTGGATGTCCGTGTTTCAGATTGAAAACATCTGTTTTAACTGAACAGATGTTTTCAATCTGAGTTAGTTATGCTTGGAAGAGGTGCCAACCAGCAAAAATAGTCATGTTTTCTAGGGCAGTTGGAAAGGAATGCTGTGTGTTTCAGATTGGCATCTCTTCTAGCTGCAGTGGAGTATGATAGTGTTTGAAGTGGAACATGTTGTTGGCTTCACTGCATGTGCTCTTAAAAACAAACTGTATTCCCATTACATGATTTGGTGGCTTGAAGGGACAAAAGTTCTCGAATGTAATTGGACCACCTGTGTTTTTATCATCGCACAATTCAAACTATTTAGAAAGCTGTTGGGAGTACTCAACACTATGTGCTCTAAATGAGTGAAGTGAGCCTTTGTTATTCTGGGCACCACTGAAGTATTTATAGCACAAAACCAAAAGGATACAAGAAATAGAAAAATAATTTCAGTTTGGAATGACCAGTAAGAACACTTAAGTCTGATAGGCTTCATATAAAATTATGATGCTCTGTAAACATTGTGCATTCTATGGGAATGGATAGGTTCCAGTATCAAAAAGGTTGTCTATGAAAGTCACCTCAATAGACTTACGTACTGTATATACATATTTTGACTCCACTCCCATCATATAGCAAGTTTTTAGCAAATTATTTATCATATGTCGAACTTTCAAATGTGTGTTGTCTTGTTTTCAAATGGTATTGACATGTCACTGACAATGTTGCACATAGTTGTTTTATTGTATGAAGCAGCTTTTTGGTGTTTGTTTTATTGCATAGTACTAAATCTGATTTTTTTTTAAAAAAACTATTGGCAGTGGATTTATTTAGTGGACTTGTTATGAAATATTCAGCTAGAAAAACATATAAAGGCTTCCAAATAATTTTCAAATAAAAGTTAGGATTTCAATCACTGACTTGAATCTCAGCCCCCTACCCCCTCTATTTTTAGTTGCTTTTCTAAAGACTAGGGAATTTCACACTTTGTAGCTTGTGTAAACTAAGCTCATTGCACATACCAGGTGCTCCTTGCATTTTTCCATTCCTTTCCTTCAAGGGCCTATGTGCCAACCTCCCATCCCCCTCTTTTCAGGATTTCCTACAATGATCCTGTACCAGGACCTCTCATCCCTCCCCCATTACAGCATTTCTGTGTGCACCTCCATCCTTGCTTCCCCACATGCCTTCCATTCCCCTCTACACCAGGGGCTGGAGTGCTGCTTCCTCCTAGAGGCCTCCAGTCTTCCCTCTCCTTCCCCCAATCCTCCATGGCAGAGAGACTGTGAATCTTCATTAACCCTTAACTCTTTCCTGCTCATACCAGGGTCTCCTCGCATCTCTTGCCCACCAGGAATTCTCGTGTATGCCCCCTCCATCATTCTTCTTTTTTCTCTTTGGGAAAGGAGTCATTCAGGATGCCATCCTGTTAATGGGAGGGTGAGCAGATAGGAGATGGGAGCATTGTTATGCGGTAAAGTGTTAATAGGTGCATGGATTGCTTCTTTGATCTATAGAGGACTGGAGAGGTGCTTAAGGCTTTGTGGGCTAAAGAGCTGACAGAGGCTTCATGTGGCCCCTTTTCAGTTTTCCACCCAGATTGATAGGGTTCTGGTCATTGGTGCCTAGAACGTTCCTTAAAATTTTGGACCTGATCAGATGTGGCATTCGAAAGTTACTGCATTACAGATAGACCAACAAACAGAAATGACATTGAGTTAGGTGTAAGGACTTCTAAATTTGGCCAACATTTTCATTCTCATTGGTCAGTCTAAGAGCCAGAACTCTCCTTGTACAAGCAACTTATGTCGCTCAGCAGGAGACTGACTCGATAGCCTGGCAGTTACGGCGCTCCCTGGGATGTGGGAGAGTTGGTTCAAGTCTCTGCTTCAGTGACTATTTAACTTTTTATACAAATAATACAGCTTCATCAGGAGCGATTGCGACACACCGCAGAATTCTCAATAACCTGGGGCTTAGGGCATTCACCTGGGATGCAGGAGACCTGGGTGTTCCAGTCCCTGCTCAAAATCAGACCGTGTGGGAATTCAGACCCAGGTCTCCCACCTCTCCCATAGGAGTGCCCTAACCACTAGGGCTATTGGGTATGCTGGGACAACACACACGTATGCCTGTCTGCCCCCATTCTCAACATGCACATTGCCACAGCCCCCAAAATTCCCAAGCAGCTCACCTCCAGCTGTATTTTGTGCAAGTTATGCATGCTCAGAGCATGGCTGGGATAGGTAGGGGAATGCCAGGTCTTACGCTGAGCTAGGACTCCAAACAGCTAATTGGCTGTGGGGCAGCATCAGGACTCAGGCAGTTTTTTGTGCATGTACCCCAGAGGGAACCACTGGGTGCCTACAGAGTTAGGTGGCAGCTGAACAGTGATTTTCTGAGTGTCAGTGGTGCCTAAATGTTGAAGTTAGGCACCTACAGAGGCAATTAGGAACGTAAGTATCTTTGTGAACTAGTGTTGAGTGCTCTAACACCATCAGGAATTTTTTTGATTCTGCTAAAAGAAACTGCAATAAGTGCATATAATGTGTATTAATACACAGTAATGTTTTTCTTCACCACATCATATTTGACCTCACCATGGCCTTTTTCCTCCAGCTCTTGTTTCAGAAGATATTCCCTTAAAAATACTTTCCGAGTAATCTAAGATGACTTTAATAATGGTACCTTTTAGATCCAAGTTTCTTTGCATTTTAAACAAATACTAACTTTACTGTATGCCTAATTCTTTTACTCAAAGGAAAATTAAGCTAAGTGCAAAATTAAATACAAGAATGTCTTATGCTTCAGAAAGCAGAACTTTACACTTGAAACTCCTAGAACATGGAAAAAATTCCTTAGAATAACTGTTCTTTGAAACTAATCTTATAATTTTTTTTTAATGCAGCTTCTGACTGGATCTTCTCGTCAAGGTTACCCTGCTACAGGCTATCAAGATTTCAGTAATTGGGAATCCCTCATGAAAATCAAAGAAGGGTTGCTAAGACAGAAAGAGATTGTGATTGATCGGTGAGTAATCCTTTCTTGCCTTCAATTGTGGTGTTAAATAATAGATCAGACTATTGACATAGAAACTACTATAGATGTTGACTTTCAAAATGACCTGGTTCAAAGGATTTTGGGTCTCAGACCTTCAAAGATTTCTGCACAAGTCAAAAAGACTAGTCAGTGTGTGTAGTTAAGCGTGTATGTGCCTTTGTAGAATCAGGGACTTAGTGTGATTTATCTTTTCACTCACATCGGTCTAGAGAAGGGAGAATGAGACCAGTGCCTAGAACTGTTGCCCCTAACATTACAAAAAACAAATCTTTAAGAAACTGGCTGGCTGTAAAACCTTCATTTTCCTTTTTCAGCCTGTACAATTCCTTGAAAGTGACTTGGAAGACAAGAATTCATTATTTGTAACCCATTCTGAGACTTTTTTTCTTCTCATGAAAAATATAAGAAGGATGGATGCTCAAGTTGTTACATGATATATGTGAACTGAGGTGTTAAAGATATGAGAAATTGGCACTGTAGAGGCATGCAATTGGTAAAAGTGCATTCAAAGCTTCCTGTGAGTTATCAGAGAATGACAAATCTGGAACAAAAGTCTAGATAAACACTTCCTTTTGTAATCTGTGGTATGAAACAATCAGAAGTGGACATTAGAGAGACGGTGGGTGAGGTAAAATCTTTTACTGGACCAATGTCTGTTGATGAGACAGACAAGCTTTGGAGCTTACACAGAGCTCTTCAGGTCTGAGAGACTAAGGACTGGTCTACAGTACGTGGTTAGGTCGGTGTAAGATGTCTTGCATCAACTTAGCTGTGGAGATGTTTTCACTTAAATCTAGATCCCGCTATCGTAAGTGCCTCTTTATGTCGATTGAGGAATCCCCATCTCCCCCACTGGTGGAGAATCACGATTGATGTAATTAGGTTGATGCACTGTTAGTGTCAACACTGTGTTGCTTATACTGCATGTTACTGGCTTTCAGGAGCTATCGCACACTGACAATACAACCGACAAAAATGCTCCTGTGAGGACACGCACCACCGACACAGAGCCAAGTGTGCGCGCGTATGAGCAATTTAATAACTCTGATGGCTGAATGCCAGTGTAATTAGGTTGACGTAATGTAGTGTAGACATGGGCTAACTCAAACTGTGTCACTGCTAAATACAAGGTTTGAACAGACTGTTTAGTGTAAATAGTTGACACATTTCAAAGGACCACACAAAGTGAAGTGGCCTGTTAACACCCTTCTAGTCATAGAGAAGAAAAAGGAGTGGGGACGCAGCTGGGGAAGGGGTTTGTTGTTGAGTTGCAGGTTGTTGTAATAAGCCATAAATCCAGAGTCTCTATTCAGTCCGTGATTTTTTGTGTCTGGCAAAGTTATGAATTTAAGATCCCAGGCTCATCATTTGAAAGTGTTGTGGAGGTTGTGAGGATGAGAATCGATAGTACAGATGTAAAGTGATCACTTTGAGAAAAGTGTTCACCCAAAGGTCATATTTGTCTTATTTTCCTGAACAATTTTATTGGAGATCATAATGGTTGTCTGGTTTCACCCACAGAATTGCTGCTGTGGTATTTAGTACCCTCGGTGACATGTTGTGATAGGCATGTGTAGGACCCATGGATCTTGAGAGGGTTGTTGGGGCGGCGGGTATCTGTCTGCAGGTTTTGCATGTGTTCTGGCAGGGTCTGGTGGCTTTGAGTCGGCGTTCAGGCAATCTGCAGTTGAATGTTACCTTCTAGGTTTGCAGCGCTTTCTGAAGTTTTGATGTATGGCCGAATGAAGCTCTGAGGGAGAAAATATGCTTTTAGTGAAAAATCTAAGTTTAATGAAGCTTACTTTCAAGGAACAGATGTGCACCCGAGTCACGAAGTTTGGATCTGAATGTCGTAGAGCATTTGGATACTCGGAGTTTGGTTTGTGTCTATCTCTAACAATTCAGGTTAAGATTTTGTCACAGTTATTTTTAGTAAAAGTCAGACAGGTCGTGGGCAATAAATTAAAATTCACAGGAGCCCATGACCTATCTGATTTTTACTAAAAATAACCAGGGAGAGGGTTGAGTGGGGAGGCGGGTTCGGAGGAATGACAGCTGGAGCCCCATGGGAGGGATGACGGTCGGCCTGGGCCCTGCTGCCCGGGGGGCACAAGCCCAGCCTGGCTAGACGGGGTACACAGCCGTGAGGGGTGAGAGGAAGGCCGAGGGGCACTCTGCAGGGGAGCAGGGAGACGGTCAAGGGGCTCACAATCCCAGCTCCAGCGCTCTGGGGGTAGGGTGCACAGCCCCGGCTATAGTTGCTGACTGAAGAAGTCATGCTTACAATGAAACAACAGTGCTTACAATGATAATAGCACAGTCTGACTCTCAGCACCTTCACCTTCAGAGCAGTGTGGTGTTAGTTTAGTTTAGTTCTCTTCTTATGCGATCTGTTGGCACGGATGATGGGAAATACAGGTCCTTGTGCATCTCTCAAAAAAGTCTCTTACACCGTTTCTTTTTCATTCAGCTAGATGTGGTAGAATGCATAATGGAAGCTATTAAAGGCGCGCACACACACCCTTAGTAACATTACATTCGTTTGCTGTAAGTAGACACTCCGCGCTAGCGCTAAGCATACAGTGAATTACCATAATAATAATAAAATGCAGGAGGGATTTCCTCTTGAGCAGCCATCCTTCGTTTTGGCCAAGTGCTTGTTTTAAAAACAATGATTTCAAGGTTGTTTTAAAGAATAGTCTAATGCTTTTATTGTGTGAGACGTTTAAGTTGAGTATTTAAAATAGGTTTTCTTTTACCTGTTTTTAAAGATGTAAATGCTGTTTTTTACGACTAACAAGAAATGTATGTAATTTTGTTGGCTCCTTTAATGCAGAAAACAAGTTTAAGTTCCTGTTTCATAGTGCAGAAATATGGCACTATTAATCAGTAATGATGTTTTATGCTAGATCTGATATCCAGTGAGGCTCCATTTGTTCATAGTATTTAACTCTTATGCATAATCTTTCATCCCCACATTTCAAAGCACTTGCAGAGGTAGACATTATCTTGATTTTGCCTGTTGGGAAACTAAGGCAAAGAGGGACATAAGGGTAGAGTTAGGAATAGACCCTAGATCTCCTGTCGCAGTCATATATTCTTCTGCCTACCTGACCATACTTTTAGCTCCTTTTTGGAAAGCTGTGTTTACACTGGGGATATTTTTTTTTTTTTTTTTTTTTTTGAAGAATCTCAGCATTGCTAGCACTGGTGCTATATTGCCAAATTGACTACAGTTCAAGTTGATCCTTAAATTTCAGGCTGCCTGCTTAGGGAAAGGGAGGAAAAACTCATTTTGTTACCTGCAGTTTTGATTATAGATGCTCTGGGAAGACAGGGGTATTATTTTATGGAGGCCTATAAGGTTGTTGGCCTCTTTTTAAACAGTGGTTGACACTGAGCTGCTGTAAAAATCCAAGTAGTAACAAACTGATAAACTAGTTTTGCTGGTGTTGTCAAGTTAATACAAAGGCTTTTTTTAGACCACCTCTTCCCCCATCTGTCTGGAAAGCAGAGTAATGCTGTAGTGCTGACTTTCTTTTGCCTGGTGCTCTCATCCAGCCCACCTGTTTCCTGTTGCCCACATGCAGGACATAGCCAGATAAAGAGGAGCATGATTGGGACATATCTCTGCTGCACAATCACTGGCTATTGTTTCAACCCTGACCACATTACTAACAGAGTAAGTTGTTTTTTTAAACGTAGCACTTACATTGTTCTAACATGCAAAAACAATTGACCCTTCACACAGTGATCTAGAATTGGGGGAGAGAAATCACCTTTGCACTCCCACCCAAACCTACAGCATGTCCACTTTGGCCTAATAATGTGCAGACAAATGGATGTTTTATATTTAAAATCACCCTGCATAATTCAACATTACTTTACTGTAAAAAGAAAAAAAATCTGCCACCTCCTACTTAAGAAGAAGCAAAAAAACAAACCCCTTTGGATTGGAAAACTGGAAAGACGTCCTTTTCTGTGTCTTATGCATTTGAAACCAAGTAAAAGCTGGATAGCTGCAGTTAAAGTAGTTTCAAATTGTCTTAAAAATACTTCAGTGAATAGTGCTCAGTATGCACATAGGTGCACTTTGGTAGTTTTTGTCAACAGAAAGCCAAAGATTTGAGTAGAGTAAAGAAACCCACCTGTTTCCATTTGTAAACAGAACCATTGCTTCACTTTTTATTCCACTTACCCTGCTGAGCAGCAAATATACTAAAGAGTAGTTCACAATCAGTTGGAGTGTTACATCCTTTTGCAGATCAGCTTGAAAGCTGAGCACATATGAACACAATAGTATAAATAAGTAGAGTAAAAGGCTTTTTTTTTTTCATTTGGGGGTTTTTAAAAGCTATTGCACTCACAAAAAAATGTGTATCTTAATGCATCAGAGGCTAAGATCAGCTTTTATTCAGTCATGAGGACAGAGTACAAACCGGTCGAGATACACCCGCTCTTCTGGGGAAAATCATGAGAAGGTATGGATGTGCACACACACCACCAGTGAGAGAGATGTGCCTGGTCTTTCCCCTCCATGCACAGATTCTCAAGGAGTGATCAAGCTCTGAGTAAGGACATTAGGATTTGCCCGATAAGCAGAAGTACTGCTGCTGTTGTAATGTTTACAAACTAAATGCTGTACTCCACACAGTCCAAAGTAGCTTGAAAACATAGCCAAACCTGGATTTTCATTTTATTGTATTATTTCTCAAGGATTTTATTTGGAAATGTGACATCACCTTATTTTTAACACTAGAGGGAGCAGCGAATTCTTGTATTGATTTGGTAAATGCCAATGTCACATTTGAATTCTGTATGCTTGTTTTCTTTGTGTATTAAAAATGTTTAACAAAATTATAACCTGGTTTTATAATATTTGGAGTGGTTCTGAATTTGACCAACCATTACATCCTACGCATTTGCAATACAAAGTTAGGCAATGCTGGCACTATTTATTTGGCAGGAATTATGTGTAACGGTCGTGTGAATAAATGCCAAATATCTGAACATATGACACAAGCTACTGAAAATAACACTGCACTCAGTAATTGCAGTGTTCTCTTCCAAACAGCTTAGAGGCACTCAAACAGCTTTTTAAGGAAAGGTAAATGTAAAGGTTAGTTTTATTCCTCAGGGCATAATCATGTTTAGATTTTGTAGAACAGCTTCTAAAACATTGACTTCATAACCTTAGCTGAATTGTGTTTAGAGCTTTCATATAGACAGTTGAATTAGATCAATTTTCTTTCCTTTTGTCAAATTATTTTGTCTCGATTTGTTGACATCATATTGTGTGTGATTAGATTATGTGAATGTTGCTGCTGGAATCCATTACTTGGTTCTTAATTGTAGCTCTTTTGATTTGAGTATTTTGTTATGGTCTACAGTATTACTGTATGCATAGAAATAGCATTCTGAAACAGTAACTTTTGCACAGATTTGGGAAAGGGATGGTAGTGAATTCATGAATGGCCTATTAAGAGCCACATATTCTTCTAGATATGAATGGTCAACTCTGTGACATAAGTGGGAGTTACATGCGTTAGATCAAGACCAGTATATTTATGGCCCATGGGGAGCATGTTGTAAAATTCTACTGACCCACACAATCAGAATAATACATTTTTGGAGAGCAGCTGTGTAAAATATAATTAGCTTTTTCCTTATCATGGATCATCTTGGTAAAAGGTGGGTGTGAGGGTTTTGTACCTTGCCTAGTAAATTTCCATGGTGATTTTGTCATTTAAAACCAAAAATCTTGTAAGCACATCCTTTCCACAAGTGCCTACAACTTATATCAATAAAACAGAAATGAAGCTATATTTTCACTAGATTTTCATAGGCTACATAATAGATTTAAACTTGGCATGAGATTTGAAATATGCTATATCTTTTTAAAAATACTCTAGTTTTTTAGCACAAAACCAAAGTGGAAACAGTACTGCTCACACTTGCAGAAATTCTGAACTCTTCTTTTAGAAAACTACAAAATTCCCACAACATAGTGGAGAATCCAGCCCTTTTTTTTGAGCAGATAACTCTGTGTATATTCCTCCCTTTTCACCTTCTTTATATGCCCTTATAGTACTGATAGCCATTTGATAAATAGCAAAGTCATGTGGTTAAAAAACAGTTGTTGTATACAGCTTTGACTGTGTCACCTGCACTCTCACCACTAACTCGTCTCCCTTCGTCCTTATTCTAACACATCGAATTTTGAGGCAGCTTCAAAAAGCAGCCACGTAAAAATAAAAAACATTCCAGAGAAATGTTTCTTCCTAACTTCCAAATGTGGTATTCCTTTCTCCATGCCAAAATTAAATTCTCTAAAGGCCCAAGAAAGGGCAGCTTGAATCAATGTCAATTTTAAGGTATCTCATGGAGAAACAGCCTTTGTTCCGTTAGAAATGAGGATCATCTCCACTCCATCCCTTACAAGTGATCAGATTTTGGGTTTGGTTCTCGGAGGTCCTCAAAACACATGATACTTTTGTGTTTGGAAAACTTACTTTACATCATTTTTAGAACTTTCCAGAGTGTATTGCTTACCATTTTTCTCTCCCTCAGTGATCTGTGCATTTGGACTCATTGTCCTAAGAGAACCTAGCTTTACTAGCACAGGGGTATGAAAAATAGCATTCATTTTTTAAAAAATCTCTAACAGTTTCTCTGAAATAGGGAGATGATACAGAATATTTGAAGACATGGTGTGAAATAAAGGATATTGGCACTCATTTAGAATGATCTTCATAATTCACTTATGGCTTTACCATTCATGAGTAATGAGACCACATTATACTATCATGTATATCTTGATCCAGATGGGGGGCCTTTGTGTGCTACCCCAATCCAACAATAAATAATATAATGCATCTGTTTCTCAGTGACTGGTGACATTCCAGTTGTCATTTGATCTGCTATACAACTGGTACTATTCCTGTCTGATGGATAAAGTTCCTGTTCCCAAGTTTTGAAGTTCTCTAAAGTACTGGACCTTAAACCTTCCACTGGCATAGAACTGAATAGTCCCATGACAAGACTCAGAGGAGCATAAGTTTGAAAGTGAAGAAAGAAATATTTCTCTGGGAGACTGATTTAAAAGAACAAAATGCCCATCCTGCCAGCTCTTTGAGACTATTAGTAATGTTAGAACATCTCCCTCGGGATTTAAATTATGGAATGAGAGAGCAGGCAAGCTGATCAAAGGTTCATGATGAATGCAGTTTATTCCATGGATATCACCACCAGTTATGGGGCTGCGTACATGTTCTGTATGCATACGTGTAAAAGGTGTGTGGGTATAGTTAGTCAGCCTTGAGCAGACCGGTTTGTTTTGAACGTGAGAAAGCAACATTCATGTCCATCCTGTCCTCTTAACATTTTGGGAGAGAGTCAGAAAGAATTTTTGTCTTAAACAGCCTGTTTATTAACATCATTGGTCACTGGAGACAATCCAAGATCTTTCTCATCGTGATGAATTCCATTCTGAAAATGCTGTGCTGTGCCCTTTGTGCTATATTAAATGTTGGTTATTAATGTGAGATTTTCTAGTGAGGTCCTTATTTGAGCAAAAGAGATGAGGTGCAAATGAAGTGCAAAATCAGCATTTCCCCCCACGTTTCTTTTATAGCTCTAGCTGTCCTCTACTATTCTCCATATTAATTAAACAGGCATACAAGACTAGATTATTCCCTATGAGCTCTAGCATGCCTATTAGGCAGAGTCACACCAGACATTTTGTTAGATGCGGGGCCTGTGCCTGCCATTCAGTATTTTCATGGGGGGTGGCATGTGAGGCCTGCTTTGCAGAAGGATGCAAGGGGAATGATGTGTGCATTGAGAAGGAAGGTCCCTGCCATTTCCAGAGTCCCTGCACTTCAGGTAGGCTCTTACTTGAGGGGCACAAGGGAAGATCTTGTGTTACCTCCCACAGCTCCTGTGCACCTGCATAAAGTGAAAGGATTGTCGGAATGTGGCTCTAAATTATTATATCCCTATAGGGTTAGGCTGCTGTGACTGAGACCTGGATTGGCCCAGTATATTAAATATTGTATGCATCTCTCATGGGGTGCACCACTCACCATTGGTCTGGCACCTCCTCCTGGTCACTCTGGGGATTAGCTGTCAGGGCCAAGACCCCCCTTGACAGTCTGCAGGCCATCACTCCAACTCTGATCTGCAGCTCCTCTCACTCAAGGACCCTCAGCATCTCCTTCGTGACTTAGCTTTCCAGCTAAGCCATTCCACGTTCCCCCATCCAGGGTATGGTCCATCAGCAATCCTAGGCTCACCAGCAGCCTCATCCGCGCACCGCCTATGTTATCAGCGGAGTCAGAGTGTGAGCGGGAAGACTTAATTTCTCATTGCTCGTTCTGCCTGCCCTTTGGTGCCCAATTCTACAGAAATAAAGAATATCATCCAGCAGACCAACCTCCCTGGTTTGGACAGCCGTGGTTCTAGCCACCGGCACCCTTTCCTGGTTAATGGCCATATTCATACCGTTGGCAGGCCCAAAGGCAATAGACCTCACTGACCCCCTGGTGGCACCCTTCCACCATCAAAAGGGGCATCTTTCTTCAGCTGCTGCTTCTAGGGCCTCTGACTCTGGAGCAAATGTGAGAGGAATCAATGAGCAAGCCAGAAATGGAGGAAGACCTCATTCCTCAGACCCAGCTGTCGTCATCATCACCAGACAAGACAGTCATGCCCCTCCGCCATCCATGGAGGAGGATTTCAAACACTCCAGGATCTGGCACAAAGGGTAGCAGAGGTTTTGCAAACATTCATACACATTCAAGAAGTGACTGAGTCACATCATAAGCTAGTGGATATTACACATTCCTCCACAGCTGCAAAAGTCACCCTGCCAATCAATGAGGCCCTACTAGATCCTGCCAAATCAGTATGGAAGACCTCAGCATCTGTCCCTCCCACATGTAAAAAGGCAGATAACAAATATTAGATTCCAGCAAAAGGAAAAGAATTTCTGTTTTCACACCCGTCTCCTAATTCCATCATAGTGGGCGCAGTTAATTCTAAGGGTGGAAGGTGCCATTTTAAGTCCACCCCTTATGACCAGGACTGCAAACAGCTAGATCTGTTTGGCAGAAAAGCATATTCGTTAGCAATTCAGAGTGGCAAAATTTCAAACCCTATGGCAAAATACAACTAAGAAAACTATATGAAACTAAACTGACTCACATAGAGAACAGTTCAAAGCCCTAGTTAATGAGGGTCAGTTGGTAGCTAAGACATCTCTTCAGTTGGCTTTGGATGCAGTCGACATGCAGTCCATTCTATTTCAACGGCAGTAGTGATGTGAAGGGGGTCTCATGACTTCACTTCTTCAGCTTTCGCAAGGAGTTGCAAACAACAGTAGAAGACCTCCTGTTTAAGGGAGTGACCTTGTTCACTGAAAAGACTCATGCTGTTTTCCATACTTTAAAGGATTTAAGAGCCACCCTCAGATCCCTAAGGATATACACGCCTGGTTATAAGAGGAAATACAACCCTCAGACATCATTTAAACCTAGATCACATTACTCTTGCACAAACTCATCAGAATACCCAACCCCAAACTCCCGGAGGCCATATGAGCCGCAAAGGAAGAAACCTAGGTTCCAAACCAGACTGAAGTCTTCACGTTCCCATCAAACTTCTTCTCAGCCCTCTACATCTAAGAGGCAATTTTGATGGGTTGGTTGAGGCACGGACAGAATATTCTCCCTACTGCTATTCCATGCTGGAACACCTTTCCCATCCTTTTGGGGACCAACTTACTCCGTTCTGCAGCACCTGGGAATGGATAACCTTTGACAAGTGGGTCCCAGAGATTGTCTGGAATGGATATTCCATCCATCTTTCCTCCCTCCCACCTTCCAAACTTCCTACTCCTTTCCTCTTTAGGGACCCTTCCCACAAGAGCCTCCTATAACAGAGACAGATCACCTCCTCAATGGTGGAGCAATGGAGACAGTACCCGAACACCTAAGGGGAAAAGGATTCTACTCGAAGAAGGAAGAAAGAGGGTTGGAGACCCCTACTGGACCTCAGAGCGCTCAACAGATTTATCATGGCTCAGAAGTTCAAGATGATCACCTTATCCACGAACATTCCAGTGTTAGAAAAGGGAGACTGGCTCTTGGCCCTCAACCTTTAAGAGGTGTATTTCCACATCTCAATTATACCAAGCCCCAGGCATTAGCTTACATTTATGCTAGGACAGAGCCATTGTCAGTACAGAGTACTCCACTTTGGTTTTTTATTGGCTCCCACGGTCCTCTTGGTGGTTGCAGCCCACCTATGTTCTCATGGCATCATGATTTATCTTTACCTAGATGATTTCCGCCTCAGGGCTTAATCCTTCATGACGCCCAACGAGCCACTCAGGTCATTTTGGACCCGTTTCAACGTTTGGGCCTGCAAGTCAACAAAAATTAACATTGATATCAGTACAGAGGCTGGAATTCATTGGAGAGGATCTTGACTCTGTCCAAACAAGAGAACTGCTACCTCACCACAGATTGCTCAGTCTCTCTTCATGGATAGAAACTCATAGACTCATAGACTCATAG
>ML675604.1:47294787-47315617 GCA_007922155.1 Mesoclemmys tuberculata
ACTATCCCATCATAACATCCCCTCCATAAACTTATCAAGCTTAGTCCAGCCCCCAAATACAGCCAACTGGTGCCCACAGCTCTTGGAGCACATGGCCATCAGAACATCAGTGATAGCCCATGCCAGGACTATGCATGAGATGCTCAGTTTACAGACCGAATCGATACAGTGTAAACAAATTCATGTCAGTATCCACTAAGATCAAGTAATCACTGCACAGGTGGAAAAATCCAACAGATGTCTGTGCGGAGATTCGCTCAGCCTTTCCCATCTTTGCTCCTGATCACTGATGCATCCCTCGTAGGCTGAGATGTGCATCTCAATGGCAATACGATTCAGGGCAAATGGTACTCAAGGGAGGTGTGCATACATGTCAATCTGCTCATACTCAGAGCAGTCAGAAATGCATGTGTGCATTTCCTACCACTGATGGTCATGACAGACAGCATGGCCTGCCTGTATTATATAAACCAACAGGAAGGGGTCACGTTACACTCCCCATGCTCAGAAGCAATGAAGCTATGGACGTGGTGTATAGCTCACAATATATTGATATCAGCAGCTTGTACAGCAGGGATGTACAATACAACAGCAGACAGTTTTGAACTGCAGATTCACTCATGACCGCAAGTGGGAGTTAGATTGATAATATATTCCAATTGTGGGGGCCTACAGCATTGGACCTGTTCACCACCTACCAGAACAGAAAATGTATAGTTCAAGAGTGGGAATCAGCCACCACTCCAAAGGGGTTGCGCTCCTTCTCCTGTGGGACCAAAGCCTATTATAAGCCTTTTCCCCATTCCCTGTGCTATTGAAAGTCCTACTGAAAATAAAAAAGGGAAACAGCAACAGCATAGTGATTGCTCCTACTTGGCCCATGCAAACATGGTATCCTCCTTACCTGTAACAACTGGTGCTTTGCCCACCAATGACTCTCTTGACCACTCCAGGTCTCCTATCACAGGACAAGGGTACTCTCTCCATCCCAATCTACGGGCCCTTCAGCTCAAAGCGTGGCTCCTTCATGGTTCCAGCACATAGACACATCCTGTTCAGAAGAAGTGCAGAAAGTGTTGTTACACAGCAGAAAAGTGAGCATGTGCTGTACTATCTGCAGAAGAAATGGAAGTGATTACAAGTGTAGTGCCAGCTCAAAGGTATTACCCTAAATGCATCCACCTTACCTATAATCCTGGACTACATGCTAGCCCTCAAGAAATCAGGGTTCTCTGTGAGCTCACTTAAAGTACATTTGGCTATAATCTCAACCTTCCACCAGTGAAAGAATATCCAGTCTTCTCTCATCCAACCAGGAACAGGTTCCTCAAGGGCATAGTGAACCTCTTCCTACAGCCCAGACTCCCTGCCCTCAGTGAGATCTCAATCTGGTGCTAAAAGGACTCGCTAGACCGCCATTTGAACCCCTGGCAACATGTTCTTTAGCTTACCTGTCCATGAAGACGGCATTCTTCATTGTCCTTACCTCAGCAAGACAAATAGAGGAAAAGCAGCTCTGATGGTGCATCCCCACCTTCACGGTGTACTTCCCTGACAAGGTCACTTCGACCACGTGCGAAGTTCATTCCCAAGGTGACTTCTGCAATCATATGAACCAGCTGATTCAGCTTTCAGCCTTCTATCCCAAACCGTATCAGGATAATAAAGAAGCCGTTGTCCATATGCTTAATGTAAAGAGAGCTTTGGCCATCACCTTGGACAGGATTAAGGCATTTAAAAAAAATCCCCCAGACTTTTTGTATATATTGCTAATAGGTCAAAGGGAACCGCTATCTCAGCCCAAAGACTGTCCAGATGGGTTTCAGGATGCATCAAACTCTGCTACCAACTGTGTAATGCAACACCCCCACTTGCAATATGCACACACTGTACACAGTCAGTCTCCCCATCAGCTGCCTTCTTGAGAGGCTTCCCGATATCAAAAATACATAGAGCAGCTACCTGGGCATCTGCACGTACCTTAAGAGAACACTGTGCCATTCTGGGGGATTCAGCTGCCGGCGCCAAGTTTGGTGTCACAGAGCTATCATCCAGAACACGACTGGCTCCAGAGTCCGAGCCTCCAGTAGTGGGTACTGCTTGGGAGCCACCGACAGTGGGGTACCCATAGGGGCACTACTTGAAAAAGAAATTACACACCTTGTGCAGTAACACCTTTTTTCAAGAAGTGTGTCCCTTCTGCGTGCTCCACGACCTGCCCTCTTCACCTCCGCCTGGGAGCTTGATTAGTTAGCTCTGCAGTGGAGAAGGAACCGAGGAGGGACTGCCCTTATGCACTGCTAGTCTTGTGGCTGGTGGGGAGCAGCCTGTGCATGGGCAGAACAGACTGCTACTAAAAATCTCTGATCAGAAGCATGGGGGTGCAGACATATGTGCAGTGGAGCACCCATAGTGACACACATCTCGAAGAACCATCATTATTGCATAAGGTGAATTATTTCTGGCATAGGCTGTGAGCATACCTGGGAATAAAAACCATCATAAACCTCACCTCCTTCCTTTCCAAGTGCAAGGCGCACATTTTTTAACCTTGCTTTTGCCAACATGATCACATAGCTGTGGGTATACTTAAAAATAAGAACAAAAAACCCTTAAAAACAAATTCCTACCAAAATAAAACACAGCACTTTGCACAAAATTCATCCCTCAGGGAGAGGGAGAGCAAATGATACGTGAGAGATGTTAGTCATGTCACTTAATGCACCACTGAGAGGCATCAGCTACTGTGGTGATGACAGTAGTACAAGAACCTTTAGAGAACAGAACCAATTCCCCCAGAGCACCAGCCAATCATTGTGAACCTACATGACCTTGCTCTTCCCAGAGATGCCACTGAGCACAGTTTTGGGCAAAAAGTAAATGGTACCTGGTAAACAAGAACGACTTTGCCAGTGCTGGCCTGAGCCTAGACACATCTGTAGCTCATGGTGCAATCTGCAGATGGCCAAGTTCTGTGGGGGCTGGGAAATGTGCTTCCAAAGCTCTGCCCCACGTGAGAACTGGTGGCCCCAGCTCTTGGCTGTTATGCCTGCTGAAGCACCAATGCTGTCCAAATAGAAAGAGATGCAGCCGATCTTTTGAGACAAAGCCTCCTCTACCATGTAGTTTGATGCATGTAGGGTAGATTTTGAAGAAGTCTTAATATTGGCCTGTGTGTTAGTGTAGACTGATGAAGACAAGATAACACTATGTACAGTACAATCTCCAATTTCTGAAACACTTTGTCTGGTATTGGGTTATCTCCATTAACATCCATTAAACGCGTTGACTAAATTTGCACAATGAAGATTTTAGATAACACAGAAAGTTCAGTATCCCTCATGACATTTAAATAACAGTGGTTCTATTGTATAGTATTTAGTAGTGTATTTTCTTTATGTAACCTGCATATAATGTAATAAGTAAACTACTACTTCTTTAAGTTGGATTCAGATGCATTTTTTTTGTCAGTCACTTTATACTTTAAACAGCATCTGGTAGTGTTGGGCTATGTATTATAATAATGTGTCCAGATAAAACCAGGTCTTATATGAATGTCCATTGCTAGTATTTCCATCCCCTCCACTGTCAGGTACCACTGATCCACAGGAATACAGATGTTGTTAAAGCCTGAAAGTGGTTTGCAAAAATGAAGGTTGTTTTCGGGAGAAATAGAAAAGAGAACAGGAGATAGACATGCAAATTTTACAAAAGATGGAAATAGAAGGGAACCCGTCTCTTCATGAAAGGTATAAAGGTTGACTGTAGATATGTCAGGATCTTGCATGTGGCATTTGGGACTTCAGAATCTAATATGGGGGAACAACTGTAGTCTGATGCACGCATTGGGTAGCCCCTTTGACTTCAGTTGAATTGCATGCAGGATAAATCAAGATAGAATGTGGCCTTTGAGATTTATAATGATGGCTGGCTTTTTTTTTTTTTTTTTAAATGGGGAGTGTGGAGGTAAAGGGATGAACAAAGAGCATATCCTCAGCATATTGATTTGAAATTTTTTAGTAGATCAAGGGAAGAGAAAGATATTACTATAATCAGATTATAACAAGCAGATCATGTCTGAGAACACATTTTAAAACTTATTTTACCCCCCAAAAATGAAACCGCTTCACTGTGGAATTTTTCTGTGGGAATTCAGTATGGTGTTCTTGGTACAACATAATCTTTCATCTTCTTAAAAAGAAGCTTCAAAGCTTTCTCTTCTTTTCCTAGATCAGAGTTTTACGCTTTGAACAAACGGTGAAAAAATTTGAGTTGTCTTGAAGGCTAAAATCTTTTTGAAAAGCAACTTGAGTGTTATATTTGTATCAATTATTTGGCTACAAAAGTAGAAAGTAATACCTCTTTTAATGAAGCTTTCTTTATAGATATCACCTTTATTTATATATTTATATTTAAGCACCCCTCTCAAAAGGGTGTTTTTCATTTCTAAGTGTTTGTTTTATATAAAATACATCTTTACTTCCCTTCAATGCAGCTCTTTCAACTGAGACGTTAGAGATATGCAAGTCATTTCCTCCCACCTAGGGAGACTAGATTGTCCTGATCTTATAGGGACAATTCCAGTGTCCAGGTCTTTTTCTTATATAAGTGCCTATTATGCCCCACCCCCATCCCAATTTTTCATACTTGCTATCTGGTCACCCCCTTTTCTTCAGGCAACCCTGCTGGCATACACAAGAAGAAGCCAGGTCTGAGATTTTAAAAAATAAACAAACCAAAAACACTTTCTGGTTGACCAAAGAGAAACTGAGTTGAAGTAACTAAAAGTCCATCTGTTAAAAAGTAATATTATTGGTATTTTTCTTTTTTCCTATGTTCAGTATTGAACTTTGAGATGTGATCTTTTATGAAAGTATGGTGGCCCTGTATGAGAGAACCTTTTCATTGAAGTCGGACGTGAATTTTGGCTATAGGTGGATGAAAAATGCAGATTTGTTTATTTTGGTTTGTTTTTAAATTTCACTTGTCAAAATGCTAAATTTTTTGAAAGAACATGACCACAAAAGATCATTTGGGGCCGAGGTGGGGGTGTGAATTTAATTTTTTTCTTCAAACGTTTGTTAATTTCAAAACAAACTTCAGCAAGCCCTAGTTTTGGCCACTAGAAGACAGAGGATACTGTTATGGTGATTAATATTAATGTTGTCCGATTCTAATAATGGCTCTGTCTGGAAGGTGAAACTAGCTATCTGTTTCAAAGTTGGTTAATTTTTTTGGCCTTCCAGTCTTGATATGTACTGTGGCAAGTTGGGGGCGGGAGGGGGAGATGCTCCGCCCTCGTGGGTCTCGTGCTTTTCCGGCCCGGCCGGTGGTGCAGCTGGGGAAAGGCTCCGGGGAGGGGACGGGGCCGGTTCTGCCCTGGGGTACGGCTACTTGCCCTGGGGTAGTCCGTGGTCCACTTCCTGCTCCCCCAGCTGGATGCTCTGCCCCGGTGCTGTGCTTCAGCGGGAAAAGCCCCAAGCCGCTGTAGGTCACCGGCTGCAGGCTGCAGCCTGCCAGCTCCAAGCTGCAAACTATCTCACTATCACTATCCGCAACCTCCGTCCTCCACTCCTCCTCGCTCCAAACTCCACAATTGCCTGCCTGAGCTGGAGGCTTTTTGAGTGCTGGGGCAGTCTCCTTGATTGGCCCCAGGTGGCCTAACTGCCTAAGCAGCCCCAGCTGAATAACCCAGGGAATAAGGCTTTGCTGAGCCTGGGGCTAATATACCTGCCTTCTAGCACCCTTGCGTAGCCGTCTGGCCTGACCCTGTCACAGTACATTTAAACTTTGCAGTTTATCTGCACAGAGACTTGAAAGAGCCTAAAGAGTCTTCTTGAAAGTGCTAGAGTCATTAGCTGAAGACAGGCAGGATGACACGTATGGTATTTCCACTGCCATGCACAGGCTATATTTGTCAGATCATCTGAACCACATAGACCCAATTTTGATTGTTTAAAAAAAAAAAAAAGACCTCACAACCTATGGTTTATATAGTGGATTAGTAGTAACAGGTGTGGAGTAACAAAGGATTAAAACTATCCTAGCATATGACAAAATCAGCAATGGAAATGCACATGGCATGAAGTCTCTTATTGTCAGAGAACGCCGAAGACTTATAGGATTATATGTACACAGTGACTATATTTCTTCAGTGTTTGTCATTCTTTGTTCATGACTAGCCATCAACTTTCATTGTTTTGTTTTTCTATGGCCGGAAGTTAGTTTATTGTGAGAGAGTTCATCTTCAGGAAGACAGTTGCACAAGAACCACATGATCTATGAAAAAGTTTCCATGATGTTTTTTGTTGACAAGGTTTTAGGATGGCAGATCATTCTAACTATACTTTGCATGCTGAACAGGAAAGCATTGAGACAAATTCACTGTAGTCATTTACACAAGGGATTAATTTGGCTCATTTTATTTTCCTGTGGAGATTGTAAAAAGAAAAAAGGGTGATGTACTTAGAAGTTCAATAGTATTTTTAAATGCTCAATTCATCTGTTTGGTTAGTATCTGTTGAGGATTGCAAATTTAAAACAAATGTTGAGATATAATCAACCAATAGAGAAAGAGAGTGCAGTTACTTCAAGAGCTGTGAGTGATGGTTACTTGCGTAATTTAAATCAGACTTGGTGAAAATGTTCTATTAAAATATCATGCACAATAATAACTATTCGCCTTTTTTCATCCCATTCTGGCCTCGCGTTAAGAGGTCTCCTACTAAATGAGTTTGTGAACTTGGTTCTGCCCATGCTTAGTAATTGTGACCGAGAATACAATAGAATTTATCAAGACCTCATCATCTCTCTCATGATAATGCAGTGTGCTCTGTTTCTAGTAAAGATCATATACTCTCTATCTTTGTATTAAGTAGTAAATCCCTCTTTGATGTGGAATAATTGGGACAAGGTCTGCTGATGGCTAGCTGGGTGAATTTTCCTAGCTTAAAAAAAAAAAATTCCCTCAATTGGGTTTTTGTGCGGTTTTGGTTTTACTTTATTTTTCTCCCATGATTTGTCTTCAGAGGCTCCTTCCCTAACGAATCAAGAGTTCCTTTCCCTAACCAACTTTTCATTGTTTCTCATTTTTTGCTACTTCACTTTTATTAAAAACCTACTGATGCTTTCTTGAAATATTTGGAAGACGTTCTGTTTAGAAACCACTCTGGTTATGCATTATAATTGTTTCTTTAGGCTGTTTGCACAAAGATGGATCTCTTTCCTTAGAAATTAATCTGCTCCTGCTTCTTATCCCCTCTCACCACAGATGTAATCTCCACAGAATTTAATTGTGAAGTCACAATCAGGCTTGTGAATTTAGGTGATGTATAAGCAGCAGGAACAGATATCCTGTTCCTCTGCAAATTCCTCCTGGTATAAAAAAATAAAACCAACCAATCAACCAACCAACCAATTAGAAAACAAACCAACCAAAAACACCATGAAACAAGGGGGAAAAGGGAAATGGGAAAGAAATACAAAGAATGAGAGATGTAGAATTTTTATTGTTTCTAAATAATGTCCCACTAAGGCATCTGTGTTTTGTTTTTTTTAAGGTTTTCACAGGCCAGTGTGCCAAAGCTGATTCTAGTCCACCTTTGGAAGCCCTATGTCTCAGGAAAGAAGTCAGTGAATTTCCTGGGACATATATATCTCCGATGAACTCCACTGACTTGTACTTTGGCATCCAGGGTTGTGTTTGGCCCTCTAAGCACAGAAGTTCAAATTCAGTTGTTTTATAAATAGTAGTATAATGTATGCCTCTGGTGTAAATTGGTGGGAAGATCGGTGCAAGTGATGAAATAGTTGTACAACTTTGATATCCAGTGCAGTGTAAAATTAAGTGCATGACAGCTCATATGTAAAGCAGTCAGAAGAGGAAGTAGTAAGCAGAAAAAGCAACTAAAAGGAGGATCTTGGGTATAACAATGCCATCCTTACTTTATGGTCATGGATTTTCCTTTTTAACTTTCTTCTGCCACCCATCTCTCCACGCCTCCACCCCGGGTGTGTAAATTTCAGTTACGTGAAATAAGTGTGACTTGCAACCAGAGGAGCCAAAAGCAGGTGAATCAGGAAAAGGTGAGTGTAAAATAAAGTAGGGAGGTCTGTTTATTTTATGCCCTCCTTTCAGTTTGGTTTTCCTGCGTATCTCCTCTACCTCTTTTCTGATCCCTGGTGTAAAGGACATCTGTTTGTCAAATTCATGGTGGTCTCAAGACACACTTCCACAGGAGTTCTATCTGGGCACTCCAGGCTGAATTTTTAGCTCATTTTGTATACACTTTAATGGGGAATACGTGGCCATGCATTTTAGCAGAAATCTGAATTTTCTAACCTAGTGGGCCTCCAATTCTGGCCTTAATCTGGATTAATTTCAGATAGGCTGCAATGGGAAATCCTAGGATTACTATAGATTTAGAATGGTGAAACATATAACTTTGGCCAAGTGGAGCCTATAGTTTTCTCTTTCACATGCTCAAAGTAAATGTAAGGTTGTTCTTTTATTGCTGCAGTGGTCTGAAGCATAAATCTTCAACATTGATGGTTTCCTCTCCTGCTCACGCCCCCTCAGACTAATCTGACTTTATGTATTACAGGCAGAAGCAACAAATTAACAATTTACATCAGAAGATAAGGGAGAATGAATTACGGGCTCAACATGCCAGGTTGAGCCATCTTGTGAATTATGAAGAATCTTACATGACTAATTTACAGGTAGGATGGTTATTTTTATTTAAATATTTCAGTGTATTAATCGAATGCATCAGAAATTCCAGAGGGTATGTTCACAATTCATTGCAAGCCAAAAAATAAAGCCAGTTAAATTATTCGCTGTCTCTCTAAAATTGCCTAATACTCAGACTTTGCATACATTTCAGAAAGTTCTGTTAAAAGATACTTTCCCTCAGTAATTCCAGAAGTGTTTACAAGTCTTAAATGAACTATTTTCATATTAAGGGTATTTTGTGTTTAACATTAATTATATTATTGAATGTGGTTGAAATCTGAAAAAAGTGTGTGTTGAAGAGTGAGGTGAGAGGCATCAGACCATTCAACCAGGAGTTCTAAGACAGGGTGCAGGGCAATGTTAGAGATGCCATTAAATGAGGAAGACATCAAAAAGAAGGGGTTAAACACAAGTAACACTACAATGTTAGATATATTGTCAAAAGTTGAGCACCTTATAGTAAATGGAAAAGATATAGAAGCCTGGGCAGTGATGATCAAGGAAGGGACGAATGGAGTAACTTTGCGTGGCAAAAGACGACAATAAATTTGACAGGGACACCTGCGTAAGACCTGGGGTAGTACCCAAAGATGCATCTAGAGGGAAGGGGGGGAAAAAGGGAATGATAATGGCAAATGAACAGACAAAATATTCTCCAATCCTGTTTTCTTTTTATCACCTTAACATTTTTCTTGCTACAATCAGTGGACCAGGTCTTCATTTCATGTACTTAACATAACTCCAGTTCTGTCATTGGCGCTACATTGATACACACCAGCTGAGGATCTGGCCCAGTGTATGTATGAGCCCATAGAAGCATGAATCTGAATACCTGACCGTGGGCTTTTTTGGGACTGAGAATTAGTAAATTAGCAAATGCATTGACTCAAACAGAAATATCACACACTGTTAATTATTTGGGGAGAGATTTTCCTATGTACCTAATGGATTTAGGAGCATAATCTCAGCTGCAAAAATTCTTATTTTGTAAAATTCTTTAAAAACCTTTTAACATAATTTTTTCAGTGTAGAAAAGTATCTATCAGGAGTTGGCTGAGTGTGAGTTTGAAAGAAAAAAGTATTAACGTATTTTTTTCTACATGGAGGGGCAGTTACCTCAAAACTTGCAAGGGTGTACTGGGTTGTTTTGGGTTTGTTTTTAGGAAAAAGGTGGTAAGCATACTTATAATAAAATACAATAATAAACTTTGCCAAACATTAATAAAGGCTTTTCATAATTAATATAGCCTTTTTAAAATCAAGCCTCATGGGTTTCTCCTTTGATTGGTTTATTCAGTGTCCATTCTTGAGTTATTTTTCTTAATTGTATTGCAGATAAATGGTTTAATCTTTTAAAAGTTTTTAAAAACAATTCTGAATATTTCTTGTTTTGTTAAAAGGGTGTTTGTTGTCAGTTCAAAAATCATGGATCTTTTAACAAAATCAGATTGCCTTATAAATTCTGATGTAGATTACTGAAACTGAAAACCTTTTTTAAAAAAATGCTGTTTGCTTTTCACCACTCATGTCACCAGTCTCCATCTTGCAGTTCTGTCACCATGGACAATGAAAACAGAAACGTAATTTTCACTCCTGTGGAATAGGGCGGGGTAGCATGGTCCAATAGATGTGAAAGCTAGATTCCGTTCTTGGCTCTGCCACTTTTGTGACCTAGGGCAAGTCACTCCATTTTTCTGTCCTTCGGTTTCTCCATCTGAAAAATAAGGAAAATAATGCTTACCTTCCTTCAAGAAGCTTCTAAAGATTTAAGTACCATTGCAATATTTTGGTTTGTTCATAGTCAGTTTGTAGTCTGGATGCTTTTTGGGTTCTAATACAGTGATGCAAGGTTGGGATTGGAAACACTATGGATGTCTTGATTTTTTTTTGTAAAAGAAAAACTTATATTTGGGGCCAAATTTGACATGACCACGTCCTTTTAAGCAGATTCTTCATTTTAAGGTGTGATTGCCAAATTCAGATATTCTCTTGCTCCACAAAGTCTAACTTCCAGAAATTCATGGCGTATGAGCTTATTTTATAATGCTTATAAATAGCTCAGACATCTTATATTGACTGAAAATGAAGTTCCACCCAATTTGTGTACAAAAAAATGTACTGTTGTATAAGACTATGCCTTCACAATGAGCTAGGGGTGTGATTCCCCTGGTTGTGTACCCTTGCTCACGCTAGCTCCATGAGAGTGAGCACAAGCATAAAAGTGTAGCCCCGACAGCACTGGTAGAGACAGTGGAGGCATGGCTAAGCCAAGTACAAACTAACCTCAAACCCATGGGTACGTTCTCAGCTGTATCTCCCCTACCACAGCTGCATTGCTGTTTGTGCTAGCTTGATGAGTTACCTGGCTTGTGGTATGGATGAAGCCCAGTGATCAGAAGTGCAGTTATTTTTCATAGCTTGTGCTGTGTTACCTCTCCTTAGTAAACATGCTGTAGCATACGTGCACTCTCTTTGTAAGACAGGCACTGTATTTTTCAATCTACTTAGTTCAGAGAGTTTTCGCTAGGAGCCATCTGGTAATTTTAAGACTGTCAGCTGCACTTTAACTGTGCTTTTTCTTTTTATAAGCAATCCCCGTATGAGAGCACATCCTTGCAAGCTCCGTTTTCAGAAAGATCAGTATCCCACTGTGAGGAGCTTGAGCAAAAGCTTGCATCAGTTGAGAATAAGGAAATGCAACTCAATGAGTTTCTCAAGCAAATTTCAAACAAATCCAACGAAGAGAAAAAGAAGATGGAAGAGAAAGTAGGTGGCTTTCATGTTTAGATTTCACCTTTGTGCCATGGTTTCAGTAGAAGGCCATATAATGTGTAGCCTTTAATTTATCCTGCAGTGTCTATAGCCAGTCCACAATATGGGCATGCTTCACCGCTGTGCTGTTCCAGTGTTACGTGGCGTCACTCCATTAATTTCAGTGGCACCATGCTGGGTAAAACTGGAGTATGACAGTGGTGAATCATGCCCAGGAGAAGTGTACCAAATCTCAACCTGTCAACAGAGTGGCAGCACCATTTCCTTGTCTCCAGAGAAAGGAGCTTTTTGGTTTTGAATTTAAAAAATAAATAAATAAAAAATTTCCTCCTGGACAAGGGCAGTCTTGCTATTTGTAAGTGTGTGTTCAATGCGTATTGCAGTGAAGCTCTAGCTGTGACTGTCTGTCATTATTTGTTACTTGTACTACAAACAGTGCTATAAACTACTGCCACAGGTTCCACTGCCTGCTGCAGTTTCTCATGGGTGCCATATGGATGTACTCTGGAAAGCTTTTTTAAAAAATCCCTGTGTTGCTATCCTCTCTAAAGTGAAACATTCAGAACAAGGGGGAGAGGATGCTGGCTGAGAGAGCTGCAAAAACAACTCATTGAAGTGGCATTAGCCTCTCCAGGAGGGATAAGAAAACTATGGGCAGCTACACTGGTGTTAGCAATTTTGGGAGCCCAAATGTAGATGGCTTTCCCTGCACCATGTTAATTAGGCATGCTTCCTGCTAGCATATATGACCTGGTGCTGAAATCACCCATCTGACAAAATGAATGTAGCCAGAGAGCGACATTTTCTGTTGAAATTCCCTAGTGTGGAGAAGGCTGTAGCTTATAAGGACAAAGTCTCGTAGTCAATTATTGAAATCTTAATTTCTGTGTCTTTACTTACTTTCAGTTGGACATACACTACATAGACTGACTAAAATTAGTTTCAATACTTCATTAAATCGTGTCTACAAATAGAAAAATTACCTGTTGCTGGCAACAGTGTTCGCATAAATGGATCTGAATCTCTCTTGAACGTGGTAAATGGTATTCAGAAACCAGTTTAAAACTTGCTGCTGACACTGATTTCAGCTCATGTCAATTAGACTTGCTCAGGGTGTTGCTTTAGGGGAAATTGCATCCTTGTGCCTCTGTCCAGCAGTCTGAACATCCGTGTGATTTGAAGCACTTACTAACATGGGTAAACGAACCTATTTTTTAAAATAGCGTGGAAAGTTTGGGACTAGAACTGCCATGTCTAATGCGGCAGGCACGAGTCTCTCGTGGCACCATTCTGCCTTCCATAATGAACGTGCCAAATCCATGAGTGCAAGTCTGCTGCCTCCTCTCTGAGGGGCAGCGTGGATTTCCAGTGCAAGGCAAGGACAGCTCATGATTCTGGGCTGTTCTGGGAATTGGGCAGAATCTCTGCAGCCTAATTCACTACACAGCCGTGACTGATTCCATACGTCCTGTCCAGTCCGTGAACTGAACGAGGCAGGGATCCTGTGTCAAAAATATTATCTGATCACGTAATTAAATGAAGGCACTGAAATATGATGGGATGCTAATTGTAGAAGGGACTGCAAAGCCAGAAAGAGCATGTGCTGCTGCAGGGACACAGCCGACGGGATCTGAACTCTGGGTTAGGGGCTAGGTCCAAGCGGCAACATACCAGTGCAAAGAGTGGGGGGTTGGAAGCCCCCTCCCCCCAAAAAACTGTATTTGTTGCGTACCAGAGAACCAAATTTAAGGTTTCATGGACAGCCTTAATTCTGACTTCAGTGCTAACTTTTGAGGGTTGACCTCTTGCACCTTTATGTTCACTTAGGTGGATTATTTAAATGTAATGTTTATATACATTATGTTAATTTGCCCTTTTGAGCAATAAGGGCCAAATTATGGCTGCCTCTATGTGGTGAGATAGGAGGGAAGGGGGTTAGGGAGCCCTGCCATTTCCATATGGTGTTTGTGCTCTCGGTGCACTTGGTGGCTACAGGTCCTGGCAGGATTGCACACGCAAGAGGTCTGGCCAGGGCCCTCCCTTCCTGTGCACTGGGCAGCACTGAGGAGTGTGCACTGCCCACTGCTGGCATTATTTCTGCCTTTGCCCTAGGGAGGGATACTACTTCCAGTCGTATCACCTAGGCGCTCCTTTTCTGCACCCCAAGTAACTCTAGCTTTTAAAGGTGTAACTTAGCTTTGGTTTTTCAGCTGAGAATTAATTCTTGTAAACATGGGAAAGGTTCAGTTCAGAGGAGTGGCCCAGGGGTTCTTGCTAAAACTTTTGTCTGCCGTTTTCTCATCTCTCCACATGTAAGTCAGTCTTTAGCAGAACTCCCAGGTGTCTTAAGTACTTCTCCTGCCAGCTTCCTCTCCTTGTTCCGAGTGTTTCACTGCAGGGATGAGGCAGTCTCCTATATTCCTCCTTCCCTAGCAAACAGCTTTTCGCAGAGAGAAAAATGAGCAAGAAGAGAATGTGTGTATGTTGGGAGAGGGAGGGACTTTAGGGAAAACAACCCTTTGGGTGGGAGGGAGGGATGGAGGAGGAGAGAATACCAGGGGAGAGGACACTGGAATTTTGGGGGTGGAAGGAAAAGGAATCCCAGTGGCTGACACCCCAGCTAATAGAGGGGGAGAAGCTACAGACTGCAGTTGCAGAAGAAGAACCTGAGGTTATGGATGCGAGAGGGAAAGAAGAAAAAGGGGAGATGTGGAGAAGGCCATTGCATCTGCACCCTGAAAATGCAGGAGCATTTTAGTGGGCCAAACAGTTGTGCTAAACCACACTGAAGAAAGCAGAAGGTCAGCATCCTCTCAAAGAAGATGACATGTCTGAGGAGCAAAGGCATTTTGGAGGGTCACAGGTTTGGAGAAACATCCTAAGTCTAGGTCTAAGACGTTTCTCCGAAGACTTTTGGGTTTGATCTGGTAAGAAACAGATCTTAGAAAAGCCTGAACATTGTATCAGTTTGAGGCCCTGAGTGAGATTCATACAAAAACAAATCTTAAAGTTCACCAGAATGTGTATACAGCCCTCCCATAGCCCCCAGGCTCCTGACTTGTTTAGAAAACTGTCTTTGGAAAAGCTTTTCAGATGTCTGCTACCAAACACTTTTACAGCCTCCATTATTAGACTCTGACATTCAGTGTCAAACATAACGTTTGTTTTACAGCAAGATGGATGTTTCCAGCACTCAACACAGAAACACCAATTGTATTTGATATTTTAGAGGATTACACTTCGCACTTATTCATGGTGACAAGTGTTTCTAATCCTGTAAGTTGCTAGGCTGTTGATCTGAGCAATATGGGTACAGCTTTAATTAAATCAGATCCTGAGTGAGAAGACAGGTTTTGAGTAGTCTGTTTTTTTAGTCCTTGTTAATAAAGCAAGCGCCAGGAACACGTGTGTTGGTTATCAGACATGGCAAAGAAATTATTTCACAGGCAGATGGTGTATTAAGATTCCTGTAGAAGGTCAGCCTTAACAAAACTGCTATTTTATTGTGATGTGTTCTGATATAGTTTTTGGATTATGTCAAGGTCAAATCTTTGGCTCACATTCCTATTGGGTTTAGTCCCGATAGTTCTGTATTTGAAGTTGTTTTTTAATTACTGTAACAGTTGCACATAATAGTATCCCAAACCAAACATTTAGGACACCTGTCTGGATAAGATGCTATCTGGCAACCTGTTTATATTGTGTGTATATTAAAAGGTGAGAGCTGAAATAACACTTTGTAACTCAAGAAGAGCATCATGAGTGAACCACTGTTGTTGACCTATGAGTAGAGCACTGGACTCAGGAGACTTGGGATCTGTTCCTGGATCTGTGGCTGGCCTGCTGGGTGACCTTGGGCAAGTCATTTCACCACTGTGCCTCAGTTTGCCCCCTCTGTAAAAGGGCACGATGAGAGTAACTTCCTTTGTATAGCGCTTTGAGATCTACTGACGAAAAGCATTGTGTAAGAGCTAGGTACACTGCAGTACTTTAGGCACCAGCTGGACTGGGACTCCATTGTGCTTGGCAAGCACATAGAAAGGAAAAGAACCTGCCCATAGAAAAAGGATAAGAGGGGAAACAGGCACAGAGATGTGAAGTGACTTGCCTCATGTCACACAGCAGGTCAGTGGCAGAGGCACGAATAGAACCAAGTCCCCTGGCACCCGGTCTAGTGCCCTGTCTGAGGCCATGCAGTTTGTCTGAAGTGTGTATGTTACAAGTTTTTGGGTTTTTTTAAAAGTTGGGCCATATGTTCTAATGGCTAATGTGCCGCAGATCAGAGAAAACTATCCGAAGTTATGCAGAATAAGTACCTGAAAATCTCAATAACTGGGAAGAAAAGTGGCTATTTAGTATGATGCTGTAGCACATCAAACCCACAATAGAGCTGTATTTTCTTAGTGTAATATATTTGTTTACAAAAATTGTACACCAGTCCTGTTTTCCTGGACAGCAGTAGGATCAAAGCAACATATAGACAGCTCTTCTGCAGAAGCTTCAGACCAGGCTTTGAATTATCTTAAGAAACAATTCCCTGCCTCTGTTTTTCTTCTCCAAGGACCCACACAGACCTGCAGCAAAATGTAGATTCGCTAAGCTGACTGTCCACACAATAGTTTTGTCTCAGTTCTTCCACTCCTATTCTTCCCATCTCTGTCCACCAGGCATGCACAGACACATTCACAGAGCAAGCTGAAATAGTGAGACACTTCCTAGCACACTGTGGGCAATTGACATAAAAAAGAGTAATGTGTTTAATAAGGAAGTTTTCAATTCCCAAACAGTGGGTCATTTAAATTGAGGAAAAACAATTGTAGCTTCATATATGTTTGGTACAGTGCAAATATTTAAAGATGGGAATTGTTCTGGGTCAGAACTGTGGGATTTAAGCAAAATACATGACCCTTTGGTGTCATCTGTAATAACTAGCCCTTACTTCTGGCTGAGAATATAGTTTGTAAAGATCTGAGTTCTGAGAATGAAAAATATATTTCCAAATTATCTTGTACAGATTTTTTTTACCATAATAAACGATGTAATTTTTGTTACCCTTTTAGCTTAAAACCAGAGACAGATACATAAATAGCCTGAAAAAGAAATGCCAAAAAGAATCTGAACAAAACAAAGACAAACAGAGACGAATTGAAACCCTAGAAAAATATCTGGCTGATCTGCCAACGCTGGATGATGTAGAAAGGCAGAGTAAGCAGGTAAAGTTTTAATACTACTTAAAAGAAGCAGTACAGATCTAAATAATGGATGTCACAGAATATATTGACTGATTTGCAGTTCCTCTTACTGAATTGCAATGTGTATCTCACTTTTTCCCTACCTGGTTAGTGAGACAAATATTTAGTGTTTAAAAGGTGTTTAAATAGTATTACAAGGTTAATTATAACAGAGCTTAGTGCGCCATAGCTGGAAATGCAGTTAAAATGTGGCTAAAAGTGTATTCAGAAGTAACTGAAGGTGGGGCCTGCAGTAAGTGCTTTTAATACAAAACAGCATTGTGTCTGACCATTTGGATGTAATGTCTTAGTTGCAGATTCTAGAAGAGAAGAACAAGCAACTCCAAGAAACCGTGACCAATTTGGAGAAGCAGCTTGGCGAGACTAGAACACAATGTAGGGAGAAAGAGCTACAGCTAGTGTGTCAGAAAAAGAGAGAGAGAGACCTGGTCACTACAGTGCAGAGGTACGAATACCTACTTGATGGGTGTGCTCTGGGACGGCTACAGTGCACTTGTTTCAAATCGCCAATTGCGTCTTTGCTCCACTACAGTGTCAGTGACTTTTGTGTCACATAGGAACATATTGCCACACCTAGGGTGACAGTGTGGTGCACTAGAAAATATGAGGTTTCCTTTGTATCATGTTACAAGTGATATGATAACAGAGGAGGGGCTGACTGTAACCACTCTTTCTGAGCTGGCAGCATGGAGTAGTGTCTAATGGGGGGCTGGGTAGAATAAGCATGTGCCACAAAAGAGCATTGTTCAGAGACTACCAGCATTCCAAAGTGATAAATAACCCTGTATTGGACTGTAGGAAAGCTCAGAATAAATTTGGTTGAGGGGTAAACTAGCCATGAAGGGGTCAAAGATTTAAAAATCCTGCATCCCTCTCCTAGGGGGGAGATATTTATTCTGAAGCAGGAGGATATTTACAGGGAGATTTAACTGATAGGGCACCAGCTGCATTGGCCTTACATAATGGCCAAAGAACAAATGGGGCAGATTTCCATGGAAAAATTCCGGATGGATGATTGAATGAGACAATGACATTATGGTGTATGTTACATTATTTATACTACTTAAAAGTTTGTTTTTAAAGGAAAAAATATCAATTGGAGTTGCGTAATAAAAACAGCAAAATGGGGGTGGGGGTTATGAAAAGGATAATTTCTTATAATTTGGGATGGGTGTCAGGGCACTTGCTAAATATGCATGCCAGTAGCAGTCTAAAAGTGTTGTAATGATGAAAGGTTAGCTGCTTTGGACATCTATCCAGGCATATCACTGGGCACATTGTTTCCATCTTACAGCTGATACACCTTTTTAATTGTGCCTGTATAATCTACAAGGATAATGGTGTCTCTCCTGAAAGCCTACAAATATTTGATATGGTCTCTAGTTTCTGTGTTATAGAACAGGATTGTCCCTGTAACAAAATGCACTTATTTATGTTGAGGGGGAAAGCTGTGGCAGCAAATAGGGGCTTTAAATGAACTGTGGGGGGGGCTGGGAACATTCCTCTGGAGCAAGAAGTGTCACAACTGACATTTGTGGCTTTATGCAGCCCCCTCACACATCCATGGTAGGCAGCAGGAATGATAGCCCATAGTGCGTGACACTGTGGGTGATTCTGGACTGCAGAGCAGCTCATAGGACTCCATAGGCAACTTGAATAAAGCTGCTGTAAGAACAACCCCCAGGACTGCCCTGACTAATGCTGGAGCTGTCTTGGCCACCACTGCAGCCCATAAAATGGGCAGCACAAAGGTGCTGTAAAGTCACATTTTCTCCCCTCCTTTTGGGTGCACCTCCAGTGGCAGGCCTCAAGAGATGCAATACATAATCTGGTCTAGGATTTTTTTTTTTTTAAATAAATGACAAAATATTACAAAGTTGGGCTATACAGGATAAGTAATGAAACCTCTTCTGTGTATGTAGATTAATCTGTTCTAGTTAGTGACATGATGACTTCAAGAAATCCAGGATTTACACCACTTACTCACCTGTCAGTTTGCTTGCACATGAGGCTGGAATCTACTTGTAAAATTTTGGCAGGTTTGGTGAAAGACTGGGCGATGTTGGTTATGCTGGTTCTTAAACACTCCTCTACAACATACTGCAATTTTGTTTGTTTTTCCAATAAATTGTCTAACTACTTATCTCTGAACTGCAGTTTGCAACAGAAAGTAGAAAAATGCCTGGAAGATGGCATCCGCCTCCCCATGTTGGACACAAAACAGCTTCAGAGTGAGAATGAATGCCTCAAAGAAAAGAACGAGAAAGCCAGTAAGGTCAGTCCATGAAACTGATCAGATGAACGATCAGTAGCATCCACAATCTTAGAATCTCCGATTGTGTTTCTTGGTCTTATTTTTCTCTCACTCAATTTTCACATGTATTGCTGATTCCAGTTTCCCTTCAACATATGAGGTTTTTGGGTCAGTGCATTTGTTTTGCATGAATTCTCAGTTGCAGAAGAAAATGTAAACCATTTTTGGTCAAACAAAATACAGAGACACTTAGTTTTTAACCAAGAAACTGGTGGTAAGTTAATTGTGTTTGTGTAATTAGTAATTTCATGGTGGAGATGGCTGTGGGAGTGGTAAGCAGTATTTTCTTCTTCTGTTGTTTACTTCTTCAGGGGTAGATCATTTGAGTTCCAGGTTTAGACATTCATAAAAGAAAAGAGAATCAATAGATCAGAAATTACAGAGAGCATTCTACTTAAAACTAACAGGTGAATCAGCTTTCTGACTGTGGTACTGAGTTGTATTTCCCTTCTTTGTAGGTCATAGACAATCAACAAAATCAGATAGCTGGAATGATTTTAGAAATTCAGGTAAGGAAATGCATATATTTTGCCATTGGTTTAGTCAGTTGCAGTTTATGATAACATGCTATTAAAACACATTTATATATATGTATATAATGTGTATATATATGGACTTATATGTCCAATTAGGAGCTTGGACTAGAACCTTCTTTACCTTCACTACAGTTACCTGCATTCCCTCACAGCGTCCGAATTTATTCATTATTGATGTTTTACAAAGTTTCTTTGCATCGGCCATATAATTTAGTGGAAAAACATTAAACAAGAAATGCAAATTTGAGAAGTAGTGTGGTTGGCTAATTTCATAACTGAATTTAGATTTCAAGTGTGAGCAAATTGAAATTGGACAATGGAAAGTCCTAATGCTTATTAATAAAAAATAAACAAACTTTTTAGTACTTTGCAGATAAAAACAAATTGGAATCCCAGCATAAGGTGGAAAACTGCCTCCCTACAGTTGCCTGATACTGATGGTCTAAAAGATGACATATCAGGTGTCCTCAAAGCTGCTTGTTACATTTGGTGCCATTGGTATGACTGCACTCTTTAACACCACGTCATGGGACAGGCACAAATTGTAGCCAGCTAAGAAAAATAAATGCATATTAAATCCCTAAATATTGAACACATGGAGCTGAACACTAGCAGTTGCTCTAAGGCTGCAGTGTTGAATGATTGGAAACAGAAATGGTTTTCAAATAAAAGCCTCTATTGATCAGTTAATAAAGCAGTTTCCTTCATTTACTTTCATAAAATAACTGAGTAATTTTATCCCCCAGTTTGACTGAACATTTAACCAGCTTATGTCATCACAGTGTATTTCCTTCATCTCTCCAGTTCCCCTATGGTTTTAACCTTCTCATTCCATCCATTTCCTTGCTGCTGCGAAGCCGATCACTGGAATTCGTTAAATCTATTGAAGGTCCTGCACTGAGTCAAATTCTGTGTTGAGTTGGATTATAAAACCACAAGCTCTGCTTTGTTTATTGGTACCACCCGCATTGCCCTAACCTGTGTTAGCACCAGCAGCTGTTCTATTTCCATTGTCAGAGCTTACTGCTATTGACGGTCTATATTTACACAGTATCTTCAGTACAGTATGTTTGTACGCTTGAGAGATGGAAAAAGGAAAGCTTGCATATCTGACTGGTGTGTCCAGTGTTATGTCAGCTGTAGGTGACAGGCTAATTCTGTTGCACCATCATAAGTCAGGAAATTTAGACTAGAAATTAGACGAAGGTTTCTAACCATTAGG
>ML675604.1:47316017-47331501 GCA_007922155.1 Mesoclemmys tuberculata
CATATTGGTCCCTTCTGACCTATGAGTCTATGAGTCTATGAAAGCAGTGGAATTACACAGGTGTAAATTGGTGTTATATGAAAAGAAAGTCTGGCTTATTATCTCCTTAATGTTACTGAACATCCTGTCAGTGTTACCTGTTGCATAAGTACTGGGTGTCTAAAGTAGAAAACTTTCACCCTTAGAAAATAAGTGAGGGTCAGAATGAGTTTAAAACCAATCTGGGTGTGAGGACCAGGATGTCAGGTGGAAAAGATAGCTTCCTTCTTTTCAGATCCCTGAAGTAACCAGGGGCCAGTTCAGCTCCTGGCATAATTCAGGGCAGTTTCAAAATGCTGGTTTACAACGTTCCTTTAGGGGATAGCCAGTTTGCAGTGCGCGCCACACATGCTCCTGTGTTTGGGGGCCTGGAAAGGGATGGTGGAGAACTAGCTATGCCAGCTCTAGGCCAGCAAAGGATTAGTCACATCTGGGAAATCCTCAGCGGTCTGCTTTAGGGCAGCTTTCGTTTGCCTTTTTGCCCCAAGAGCAGTGCAAACAGGACTTAATGTGACCAAGGTTCTTCTTCAAGTGCTTGCTCATGTCCATTCCAAGCAGGTATGTATGTGCTGCATGGACACTTGTCAGGAGGTTTTCCCCCAGTGGTATCCATAAGGTCGGCTCTGGAATCTCTTGCAGTCGCACCTTCATGGCACCCAATATATGGCTCTGCTGACCTTCTTCCTCCCCACTGACCTGCTCTTCAGTTCCTTCTTAACACCTGTGACAGCTGGAATTTGTTCTTCCTTGCTCCACAGGTGTCCCCTTTGCAGCAGTTATCCGCACTGTTATCTGTAAATAGAGTAGTGTTAAGTGTTTGTTTCGCGTTAGATTAGAGTAGTTTGTGGTAGATAGATACCCTTAAGGTATCATCCTTTCCTCTTTCTTCCCGGGACCGGGGCATCCTTCAGTTCCCTGGGATTAAACCGTGCAGGGCTTGCAAGAAGCCTGTGCCCAGGCGTGTTCCACACACTACCTGCCTCAAGTGCCTTGGAAAGACTCACCAGAAGGACCACTGCAAGATTTGCAGAAACTTTCGTCCCAGAACTCAAAGGGAGAGGAGCCAGAGGTTAAAGCCCATCCTCATTGATATGGGCCTCTGACCATCTCCAAGCCTGTTGGAATCAGTGCCCAGCACATCAACCTCAATTTGGAGCTCACCGGCCTCCGTGCAAGATTCGGTGCTAAGGACGGACTCTGGTTCAAGAGCCCTTGGCACTGCCATGGGTCACCAGCACCAAAGGACACCTCAAGGGCACAGAACCACTGTCATTCCCATTCCAAGAAAGAAGCAAAAGAAAACAGATGGGACGCTCACCAACAACCCAACCATTGAGGCATGAGAGTGCAAGTGGAATACAACCTGTGCCAGGCCACTCCAGCACTGCTCCTTCTGCCACTGACTCTGGCCCCTGAGAGGTGCACGTTAAGTCAGGTACCTACAAAATCCACTCCCAGGGTTTTTGTGGAGGACGACCTAGAACTCCAGAGCATTCCTAGCTCAGGTCCCGATTAGGACATCTGTAGGGCCACAACATGGTTGTCCATCCACACCTTTGTGGTACACTATACTATTACTCATCAAGCCAGAGACGATATGGCAGTTAGTAGGGCACTGCTTCAATCTGTAGTCCATTAAACTTCAACCCCTTCTCCCATGCTGGGGTTGCTTATCAGTTGCCTATTTGGAATCGACATGAGCAAGCACTCGAAGACGGTTACTGATCTTCTGTAACTTGTTCTTCAAGATGTGTTGCTCATGTCCATTCCAAGACCCACCCACCTACATTCTGTTAGAGTCTGCCAGCAAGAAGAAACTGAAGAGGCCGGGGTTGGCAGAGCCCTATATAGAATGCCATGAAGGTGTGACTCCAGGAGGCTCCAGAGCTGACCCCACAGATACCAGTAGAGAAAAAGTCTTCCAGCAACTCTTCATGCAGATGCCTACAACTACTTGGAATGGACATGAGCAACACATCTAAAACAACACCACCTTATCTTGCTAACAGTTAAAAGAACAACATCTTATCCTAATCTCTATTTTAAAATTTCTATTTTTAAATTAAGATTTTTTTTTGTCTTCCTGTTTGCTCAAAATATTCTTGCCCCCTGCATCACATCTGCTTCCAGTTTCCTATGAACAGATCTTCAATGCACTGTGTGGAGGCAACCCTACCTAAATTAAAAAAACACAAAAATACTGTCTCCACTAGAAGACTCCTGGAGTTGGCGCGCCATCACTTACGTCCAAGGATATGCCTAAACAACCCCCTGAAAGATCCCCCGTGAGCCTTTGGGGCCAGGGGTTAAGCACTAACAGTCTGCTGCAAAGGAGAGGCTTTCCATTGATTTCAGTAGGCTTTGAAACAGGCTCCAAAGAACAAACACTGAACTTGAGAATCAATGAAGCATTCCTGAGAAGCTCTCTGGCCTGTTTCATTTTGAAGTCAGCCTACTAGAGTACCCAGATTTCCCTCTAGACCTGCCTGATGCCTCTTGTGCTCCTCCGTTGTCATTTTATGCTTTTGTTGAGGGGAAGAGAGAGAAGAAATAGGGTTTGCATCCCCTTTCCTCTCCCCAGTCTGTCTCAGAATAGGGATTCACAGGTAGCTCCAAAGGGAGATCAGCAATCTCAGGCTTGTTGGCTTCAGTGAGTAGCCCCCACATCTCGGCAGGACTGCTTTTCTTTTTCCTTCCCCTCTCCCCTGCCATCTTGATGTTTTTGGGGGGTGGAAAAGAGGATTTCAGTGCTTGTTCCTCATCCTCAAGGCTCCATGAGTCCATATTTATTTGACCTCTGACCTCAGCAGTCATCCTATAGCAATCTCCTGTCTCCTACTCCTTGTCTCTCCTGGCATGGAGAATTGATTTATAGGAAATTGCAAGTGAATCAAGTAACATCAGCAGCACAGGGAGAATTTCTTTCCAGAAGCACATAACATGGTTAAACAGAAACCAAATTAATAATACCTTTTTGAATCTTATTTACTCAGTGAGTTCAGCCACAATTTAAAATTATGCTTTTTAATTTATTTTCAATTCAGTACTTTATTAAAAAAGTAGCTCCTCAAATATTATGTTTGATATTTGCCTCCTGGAAGTGCCAGCTGAAATGAAAACAAATCCTGCTTCAAATGACGCTTTATTTGACAATTTTAATTTCCTGTTTGTTTGTAATCTCTAAGTAATGGTTTTGATCTTTTTTTTTTTTTATTGTGAGAGATTAACATCCTGGTTCCTTTTGAGATATGTTACATTGTGCGCAGTACATCTTCGGAAATAGAAAATGTAGATGGAAGTTGCTTTTTTAAAATTCTTGTGTGACAGGTTTACATCACTCACTCCCGGACTGGCGTCTCCTGCTGGTTTTCTGGGGAATAGCTCCAGGCCAAAGCCCATGGTGGCAGTTTGTCTGGGCCTCGAGCTTGCAAGTCCTAGCAGCCAGCCAGGAGCTCTCCCATTAGCACCCTGGTCCCTGCTAGCAGCTACCCTATCTGAGGCGCTACTCTCCTGCAGCTCTCTAGTAACCCAATTCTCTCAGTTGGGCCACCTGCAGCAATTGACTGCCTCAGGCCCTGCCTCTCTTTTTATATGGGCCTGCTAGGCCCTGATTGGCTGCTCCCCACAGCCTCCATAGGCTATTTTAACACCCTCTGTGTGGGGAGTGTGTGGGGTCAGTGTGGGGTTGATGCCCACATCACACTCTGTTCAAATGATTAATTTAGATGGTCGCAAAATTAGCATTTCCTTTATGCAAAAATAAAAAAGGATAGAAAAGCCAGATTGTACAGGTAAAACATACCTAGCATTCCCAGTGTTGCATTATTTGTGTATTATGACTGATGGGATTAACACAACCGAATTTTAACTTAATTCAGCAAATGTATAAAGTAAGCCACACAGCAAGAGGAGAAAGGGAAAACCATAGCACTGTGTGACCTGGATGGTAAATCAGTGGGCTTGAGTGTGCACTTAGACTGGAAGTTCCTATCCAAAGTAGGATTAATAATAATTAATACAAGTTTCCAATGTTAGTGATCCCTGGCAAATGCCAGTGACACATGAGCTGTGATAGCGTATATATGATTCAGTGTAAAAGAACTGTATGTGAAATTATTTCCAGACTATTCATTAATGGAGTCTGATTAGATTTACACATAAGGCAAGTGACAAATATTGAAAATCAAATGGTAAAACTTCGTATGCGTGAACAGGTTTTTTGGTAATGTACATATATGGGATGAACACAAAACAAAGAATGTAAACATGCATTCAGTTTGACTGGTGTGTAAAAACCTCTTAGTTGATACAAATGAACAAGATACATGGTGATTTAGCACACCAATAAGAGTAAATTCTCATATTATTCACCTTTTAGAAGTCAACAAGTCAACATTTAAACACAATATGGAAAACAAACCCACTGTGTTTGGTTTTGGTGTGTCAGAGTATGGAAGCAGTAGCACCATTCTTCATTACTTTCAGGTTAATGCACTGGGAAAAGCTTTATGCGATTCGGAGTCAAATGGCCAGTGGGTTAGTGCATTAGCCTTTGCTTTGAGAGCTGCATTCCATTTTACATTGTCATAAAAGGAGTAAGTTTGTTGGCTTTATCCTAAAGCTTCATGGGTGTTTTTCTATGCCCTACTACTACTATAGTTTGGCACAATTCAGCACAATTTGCTATGGCTGTTGGTTATTGCTCTTCCACTCCTTGAGTTCTTCATATCCTCCAGAAAAACTGTCAGAACTGGGATAAAACCAGTAGATTTCTATTGAAATTGAACTATAAAACTTAAAGAATGATTAAGCTTACCTTTTTTAACCATCCTCATAGTATTCTCTGTGAGAGAGGTATTTCTCTATGATGTTCCACAGGACTTTTTCGTGAGTCCACATAAGAAAATATTCTTCTAAACCAATGCCATTCCGTATATTGGCTAGCATTGTGTAGTAAATGCTAACATGACCCTCAGTTCCACTGGTCTGGAAAGTTAAAATCAAAATAGTTCTCAAGGCTAGGGCACCAATGACGAAGTATGCAGTATTTGCCACTAATGGTCCTACTGTATTTTGAGCAAGATAGGAGTGGATTTACATCCAATAATTGGAACTGGGAAACAGGTTTTACATGTTAATGTGCTGATTGAAGGTTTTAAACTACCTTTGGGCACACCACTGGATTTGAGAGCAATAACATTACCAACATGAAAAAATATCCCCTTATTTGAAGCTTTACAAGACTGTGATTTAAAGCATTAGGAGTGTATATAAGCAGTAGCTCAGCTTTATTAATATTCAGAGTGAGGCAGTTTGACTGCTCCTCTTTCTGGATTTGAGCCACATAATCCTGCAAAGTATATAAACATAGATTAGGGACATCAAGTGGTGAAATAAGTTTGCATGATATTGACAATAAAGATAGCTAAGGTCATACTGAATTCCACTATATATCTAAGTGGAACTACATATCCTGGGCTTTCTCTTGGAACCCAAAAGTCATCTCTGTAAGTGGGAACTAGAAACCCACTACACCAGGAAAACATGAAGCATGCACTTAAATTGAAATATTAATATTATTTAGTGATGTACATTTTCAGAGGTATGCAAACATTAACAAATTCCACATATTTGTGCAGAGCAGGATTATCCCTATTTTAGAGAGTGAGAAAATGGAATGCTAAGTCACAGTGACATACAGTAAGTACAGATAAGTGTTTAGATATATGGAGTCTGATGTGTTTTTTATATATATATTAATATAAAAATAAAATCAGATTAAAAAAAATAGGCAAAAGAAATTAAGAAACGTTGTGAATTTTTCATGAGAGCAAGACCCCTGTCTTGAAATATCAGATGAGGGGATATTTCAAATGCTTTGACTCAATTAAGGGAGAAATTTGTCCTGTAACTGTGCTTTGCACTATCTTAAGAAGTTTTTTTAAAATGGGTTTGTTATTTAAGCAGTCAGCTGTCAAAAAGACAAAGGTGAGAGCACTGAAGCACACTCAAGAGCAGCTGAATCAGTGTTATTGGAGTTGTTAGTATGTTCTTTTTGGTCAATGTAGGACTCAAATCTGAGAAACTCAGTATTTATTAGCAATAGGTTCATAGAAAGTTATTGCTGGTTTTGTAACTGCTAGGATAATCATTTGGTCAGCTGAAGTGACCGAAAAGCTATTAAATTATTTTACCTTGCAGCCACTTGATTCTGTCACCTCCGCTGCATGTTTAAGGTGTGTTTAAAAAATTATTTTTGTAAAAAATAAAAGTAACTGCACCATATCAAGAGTTGTCATCAAAAGGGCCTTTTTCCTGAATTTAGCATCAGATTCACCATCTGTCAGACTGTATGTACTCTGAGGTGGGGTTGTTGTCATATACATAAAAAATAGAAAAAGAAATGTGAAAAGAACTCCCATCTCGTTAGTCACAATGAAATTAGCATAAAATTGACACTTCTGATATTTCAAACTAGCTTTTTCCTTTTTTTTAAGTTTATTGAATAGTATTTTAGACTCCATCCACTGTTCCCTCAGAATAGCATTTTAGTTATTTAAAATCCACAGATGTTTGTTTTTATGAAGACACTTATTTATTTAAGAGTTTCTCTGAGGTTTGAAATTTACTGAAGAAATCTGTCATAACTTAAAATGTTTTCCAACTAGAAACAGTCAGTGTCCTACAGAGGCTTGCTCCCCGTTTGATGCTACAGGAAGCTGTTCCTATATATTGTGCAAAGTCATTTAACTGCTGATAGGAAGGTTGTGAAATAAACATATGAAGAACAAATAAATCCAAATGTAATAAGTACAGTAAACCAACACAGTGATGTACCACAACGTACCAACTGACAAGATACAAGAACTAAGGCTCTTATTCCTCTTTCTGTTTTTGTTTTGTTTTGTTTGTTTGTTTGTTTTTTTCCCTACTAGTCTATGGAAGAGAAGCTTTTGCAAGGGAAACTGACAGTGCAGAAGATGACAAATGAGATTGAAGCAAAAGAAAAGCATATACAGCAGTTAAATAAAACTCTGCTTGAAGTAAGTAATTAAAAACACCTTATAAAAATATTTCTAGTGCAGTAGGGCCTTTAGACCCCATTCAGGGCCCCATTGTGCTAGGTGCTGTGTAGGCAGGCAGAGTCCTTGCCTTGAAGAGCTTACTATTTAGGTTAAAGACAAGACACGAATGAATGAATGAATGAATGAATGAATGAATGAATGAATGAATGAATGAAACAGACACATGGGTGAGGATATGTTGCCATTCACACTCTGAGTGCTCCAGCCTAGAAGCTTTGGTATGGATAATTTATTTTATCAGGGTAAGTCCTAAATCTGCCAGCTAATAAATGTTACCATTATCTAAGTCCATTCAGTTTAATTCATATTGATCATTATCTGAAACAGAAAACATGCTGCTTTTTTGTATGGTGAATGTTTTGAGAAGTCCACAACTATTGTAGGCTAGTAGTAGGTGAAGAAAATGACACCACCCTTTTTCTTCTTTATTTTCACAAAGAACCAAAGACTAATGGAAGAGAATGCCTTTTTGAAGGAACAGATACACCAGATGGAACAGTCCAGACAGCCAGTGTCAGAAAAGATGCCAGTGGCTGATCAGTTATTCAAAGAAATGTCCCATTGTTTGTTTGACTTGAAAGCACTATGCAGTATTCTTACCCAGAGGGCTCAGGGGAAGGAGCCTAACCTCTCCTTACTGCTGGGAATCAGATGTAAGTGATATTATCATGCAATATTTATATGGTACTTTGACATTGAGAAACCACAGTCTATAGCAATGGAATCTAGAAAACTAAAACAACACTTTTTCTATATTTTTCAAGTGTTCTTGGTCTCGTAGTTAACATTCCAAGCTATTAAGTATTTCCTGTTAATGTCCTTGAGGTTATAGATGTATGGCAGGGACAGAAGTCAGCCTGCAAAAATGTAGTAATTCCCATAATACTTCTTACTACAAAGATCCCAAAGCTCTTTTCAAATGTATATGCTATGACCAAATCATAATCAGGAACCCATTTGTAGAGAGAGTAGTGCCATCTTCTCTAAAGATGAAATTCAGCAGCTGGTTGATAGCACACAACATACGCAACAGGTGTAGAAAAACTATATCCATTTGAAACTAAGAGGAATTAGGTGGGTCAAATGTAGCATACTTGCAGTTGAGCCAATATACTGCCATTAATATACCTAATTTTATAGTGCGATGTGATCTTGAATAAGTATAAGTAGTCAAGACTCCAGGTTTACATCACATCCAAAATTGATGCTTTCGGCAACACAAGTTTACTATTAATACAGAAGGGGAAATGCCACCTGCAGACTTGCTAAAAGCACTTCCTGAAACAAGCAGGTATTGTGCACTGAAATCACCTGACTAATTATTAATCTGATCTGATTTTGTGAGATCCAATGGGATCACAACATGAGTGTATAAATTAAAGGAAAATACTGTAGGGCCTCACTAATTCTTATTAATAGAGGGCTGTTGCAGAAAAGCCCATGTTTCTGGATTAGTGAGTATTAAGGCAGAAATTGATACATGTGTATCATGTATCATCATTCTTAGAGGTTGGCCAAATCGTTTTACTCCCTGAAGTCCCAGGCTACATACAGAAACAGCATATCCTGCCTGTATTGCTATCCACCAGGTTGCCCTGGCCTAGCTGCCCAGACCCGTCACCACCTGCTTTTGGTCTGTCATCAGACTCTTGGGGAGAAGGTTGTGTTGCGACAGCTTCTCCATCCCACCCAGTACACTTTCTGTTGGCAGGAGCTCCCCATAAAATTGTGCAGTCAGTCTGGCCTTTAAGCTTTTCCACTGCCATTTTGAAAGAGCTACAGTAGATTCAAAATTGAATAGTATATGGTTTTAGGTACAATAACTACTGCATTTTGATGGCTTTTCATTATATTGAAGCAAGATTTGTCCTGGTATAATTAACTAAAAACCAAATGTGCCCCTTTTTGAAGTGAATGAATGTGTAAGCTTTCATGTGGTTGCTATGGCAATCTCTAGCTGTGTCTTGTTTTTCACAGCAATGAGCTATTCAGCTGAAGAGAATGAGAATTACCACAGCACAGAAACGCTCACTAAGAAACTCTCGGATGTGTGTCAGTTACAGAAGGATATTGATGAACTGAGGACTATAATATCAGACCGTTATGCTCAGGACATGGGAGATAACTGCATTACCCAATGATTAAATTCTGGTCTCACAGCAATGACTATATTAGTAAATGCTGCTGTGTGACAGTGCTTTGCATTTCTATGAAGGAGCCATATTGGAAAACTGCATATTGTATATGAACTGCACATGGAGGTCTCTAGTGGGTCTGAGGGTTTTGCATATTTAATTTGGGGTATGGTGGGGAAATCATAATTTGAAGAGAGTGGTACAGACCTCAAGAAAAAATCTGTGTTCTCCAAACTACTGAATGTAGGACCAAGCTGTGAAGAATGTGTCCATTAGAGATGTAGGATTTTATTTCCTCCCTCGTGGCTCATTTAAATAATTCGTGTGATTAATTGTTTTCTGGAGTCAAAGCAAAGTCTCAGAAAAGGCACTATTGTTACTACTGTACTGACTTTCCCTCATCAGACATGTGAGTTGCACTGTCAAATTGAAAAGCTGGAGTGACAGGTTCAAGCACCCAAAGGTGTAGAAAAATGGGCAGTTGAGCCAGATGCTTCTGCAAAACACATCATGTTGGAAACTGCAATTGGGACGGTCTTAGACCCCTCTAAAAGATGGCTGCTCTTTTTATAATTGTCTTATGAATTAGGTAAGGGCAACTGATCCCTGGTGATTATTAGGGTTTTTATTTTCTCCAGCATCAGTGTAAGCAGTTTTTCTACCTGTCAGTGCTGAAAGCTTAGAATGTTATCTGAAGTCTCTAGCATTTTGTGTACTATGCAGGACTTGTAGATTTTTCCAGTCCTGGGGGAAACGAATATTTAAAAAAAAAACAGGAGCACGTTGTTATCCAGTGCAAGACTGCCCCTGCAGAACAGATAGGGTATTAGCACTCCAGCAAAAAGATTCTGTGATCAGAACTGTCTGATGTAAAACAATGTCACAGTGAAATGCAGGTATCCAACAAAGCAAATAAGTTCTGCCTTCAGAATTTTGATCTGCCCAAAATGGCTGTCAAGCTGCATTACTCTTGTTAAACAAACATTGAGAACCAATTATAAACTGCAAAGACATTTAAAAATTGAAAAAGTTTTGAGAGTAAATAGCTGCAGCTTACATGTGCGGTTAGTACAGTTGCCAGCACAGTGCTAATAGCATTAGACATCTTTTTTTGTTAGTAAGCTTATCGGCCATAACAAAGTAGGTTTAAAGACAAACTGTGGTAAAGGAGTTGCTGTTTGCAGTTTTTGACTATATTTTCGCCATTGTTAAAAACAGAAAAAAAAGCTTAAGTAGGATGTGGACTGACATTGTTGATTTTAACTTTGACATTTTCAGCCTTCTGTTTTGTGTTAAAGTGTTTAAATGTAATTTTTCTGAACATAGTGATTTTAAAATCTTCTGGTCAGTCTTTTTCTAACTATGACATGGGCTTATTTCTTCAGCAAGTCTCTTTTTTGAAGTGTCTCTACACCTGTGAAAATCTTAGTATTTATATTAATGGTTCTCAGTGTTTTCAAATGCAGATTATTTACTTAGACTGAAGCTAAAATTTTGGGAGCATTAAAATTGTCTTTCATCCTGACAACCAAATCTTTATATTTAAAAAAAAATACTCTGGGGCTAAGAAAAAAAGCTGTCTTTTAGTCCAAAACCAGGTTTTTAGGGTTTGGGGTTTGTAGAAGAACTATTGACACTTCTTTAAAGAGGGACTTTCACACTAGCGTAAAACTGAAAATAAGGAAGCTTTGCACAAAAATTCTTGGATATAACTTAGTGTTTGTTATTATGGACAATAGTTTTGGTTAGTAGTTTTAATAACTACTTACTTCTAGCCAGTTCTTGTCTTTCTGCTTGACTATTCAGTGAAGTCATAATCCTATGTTTATAGCATCTTTCTCTAGTGAAAGTTAACAGTCTGAAGTCATGATGTTGAATTCCTAAGTGTATTTGGTGGGGGTAAAAGGGAGGAAATCCATGTCTAAGCAACACAGTAAGCAGAAGTGACAAAAATTAATTTATAAGGGAAATATATTCCTGTTTTAAATTGCTTGCACATATTGGAGGGATGGTAGTGCAGTGATTAGAGGGGGCAACAACAGATTCTATTTTTATCTGTTCCAGGTCCTTTCTGTGTCACTTCACCTATATGTGCCTCATTTTCCTCATCTCAAAAATGGGGATACTGCACTGGGGAGTTGTGATTAATGAATTGATGTTTGTAAAGCACTTAGAGATTCTTGGAAAAGAAGTTGCTATGATTCTGAAGTATTAGAAGGTTCTTCCAGTATGAAAGTCCCTTTTTTTAGTTGAACTGTTGTGAATGACTATGTGGTAATTCTGCATTTTTTTTATTTCCGTTATATTAGAGCACCAATTGTATTTACATTAAAATGTAGAGCACTTGATTATTAAAGTAACACACTGAGTTTATCTGCCTCAGTCAAATAAAAGCAGGGAGAGAAATGGTAGATGTAATGAGCCAAAGATACAAATTACTGATATAGTTAGAATTAAGTGACCACGGAGAGTGTTTTTTGTTTTATTTGATTTCTTAAAATTGGGCCTGCTGTTATAGTAGCTTATTGCTATATATGTATCAGTTTACAGATGTCTCTAAACAGAATACGCTTTGTCTAGGTAAGATATGCATTATTAACTGGTTAAAAAGGAAGAGCGTGTGTGATCTCATTCAACATATTTAATATGATATGGTTGTTGACTAACGAATGTTAACAGTGGCATTACTTAAACTGATTTAGTCATGACAACTTTTTGCCATAACTTGGAGACAATCTCAAGGGCTGAAAAATGAATGGATACTGTACCATTCGGTCTTTTTATTAGTGGGCTAACAGTGAAACACATACAATGATTTTTGTATTGTTTCAGGTCTAATTTCTACTATCCTTTAAGTGATACTTACAGTAAATAACTACTGTACTCAAGAATGTATTTTAAAAAAGGCTCAGAAAATAGCTATCTTTGGGTAAGCTATAGATGATGATATGTATTTACTGTATAGGAGTAGTTCAGCTCAATTTTGCAAACTTAACTTAAATTCTTAGCCTCAGATGTGTAGGTTTATAGCGTTTGTAGTTCTGTAATTTATTTAGATTGCTATAACCACCACCTCAGGCAACATTTTAAAACTACCAATACATGTAGCTGTAAGAGCCAAAGTTATTTTGCTCTCATTTCTGAAGATTTTTTTTCCACTTCTCCTTTGGGAAGAAATAATGCTGCTTGCTACTTTAAGGATAAGAGGATGCAAGGAAGTACGGAAATCCCATCCCAGCTACCTGACACCCAAGAGGTGGCAGGGGCATTCTGTAATCAAATTGTAATGGGCTGTGAATTTTCCCCTTTATTGCCATCTAACCTAAATGACATAAGTGGGGCTGCATGGGCATAACTGGAGTTAAGAGTTTGCTTCTTTTAATAGAATCGATACAGATTTTCCTGGTGCCTGTGGAAATATTTAGATTGTTTGAATCAATCAACCAATATTTTTAAAATATGAAAACGAGCAGTGGATACTGAAGATTATGTAAACAGATTTTATATGGCTAGGTCACTGGCAGTATTAATTCCACTGCTGCATACCTTTGTGCCTTTTTTTGCCTATAGTAAAATGTATATACTCCCAATCAATTTTAGAAGAATGTCAATAGTTTTTGCACCTTGTTTCCTGTAACTACAGATCTTCTGTTTTTAAGCTGATAGTACAGAGCCTCTTGCATAATATCTAGAAATATGTACAAAATGTTATAGGTACTAGGCATACATCTTGTAAGTTAGTCTGATTTTTAGTAATCCAGTTTTTCTGTACACGAAGAGTGAGCAGGAAATTCAATCAGAATGTTAATTTTGTATATATTAACTACAATATATAATTGGTAATCAGTGGGGAGGAGGGTCTGAGGCTACCTTTTAAAAGCACAGCTGACATTTGTACTGACTCAGTCCCGAAAGGCTGGTAGTTACGTAAATTGGGTTCTGTTTTTGAACCACGCAGAATACCTCGTGTAAATAGAGTTGTCATGACTTAATCAAAATACATTCAGTGTAAAAAGTAAAGGAGCCACTGGGTGGCGCGCCTTTAGGTCTGTTGTTCTTGCCTCTCTTTGTAATTTTTTTTATAGTAGGGTTTACAGCTAGAATTTTGAATGCCAAAGTTCTATTTATTAAACAATAAGTTTCATTGTTAATGGCTAGTATTTTTCCACTGGAATTTTGTTTGTTGATGTTTGGGATTTGTATCTACAGAGCAAAAATAAATTTTGTTACAAAATTACCCTTTTTAATCATCATATATATTGTGGTAACACCCAGTTAGGATTGGTGCCTCACTGTGGTAGGTACTATACAAAAAAGTTGCAAGACATGGTCATTCCACTGAAAGGACAACATGAAGGTAAAAGAGAGAAGAAGATACCAGTACATACCAACTGTGACAAATACCTAGCTAGATGAAGAAATTACTCACCTGTAATGCTTTTTGTATAGTTTTCTCTTCACCCACACTGTAACAAAAAGAGAAGACTGATTCCACCTACCAGAAGCAAGCTAGCAGAAATAGGTGTCAATCAAGGAGACTAAGTGCCTATCTTCATACTCAGACATTCGGGCTACATTCACCTTACAGCTACTTTGGGTGTCTAAATACCAGATTTAAATACCATGCATATTCATGTACGAAATCCCCACTCAGCTGCCACCTATCCCTGTAGGTGCCTAGATTCACTTGAAGCCTAAACTTTTTGCAGTAAATCTGCCCCAGGTGCCTATGTTGCTGCCTCTGAACGAGGCATACTGGAGCCTAGTGCCTGAGCCCTAATGCAATTTATAAACCGGAGGGAAACAGGAGCTTGTCTGATATGGTAGGGGTGCTCAGAGAACAAGGCCCTTCTTCATAATCTTTAGCTCAGTAGTTCAGGTACTCACATGGAATCTGGAATTGAACAGGGGTCTGCTATCTCCAAGGTGAGTGCTCTAACCACTGGGTTATGGGATATTGTCATGTGGGTCTCCCTCAATCTCTCCTGTTGAAGCTTCCATGGTGGATAAATAATTCATCATTAGGCCAGCGTGAGAGTGAGACTGACTCACGGAGCCTGGAGCAAAGGGCACTCACCTGGGAAGCTGAGGATCCCGTGTCCCTGCTCCAATGACACTTCACATATTTGCACATGATGCTGCTGAAGCTGTTCAATTGTGTTTGCACTGTTAATGGCTAGCATTCTTCCATGGGAATTTTGTTGTTTGGATTTGTACCTACAGGACCCACACATCAGATCAGCCCCGTGGCTAGGGCATTCACCTAAGAGGTGCCAGAGCCTGTTCAAATCCCTTTGCCATCAGGCAGATGGGGTATTGGAACTGGGGGTCTTCCACATCCCAGGTGAGTATCTTAACCACTGGGTACATCCTTAAGAGGGGTGGGGCTCAGGACATACCCCTTTCCTCATCATCGCACATTGGCTAGGTGAGGTGGCTCCCTCCTCAGGGTGGTGTCTTTTCTGGATCCCATTCTTAGAAGCATCTCTCTGTAGTGTGCAGGGAGCCTAACTGCTGAACTCTGGCTGTGTGAATCCCAACGATTTTCTAGGCACCTATGTCCTTTGGGGAATTCAGCCTACCACAGCAAATAGAGAAGGAAAAGGTGTGTATAAAGTACACCAGCACCAAAGCCATGAAGGGAAGAAACTCTGGCAAAACATATTGTTGGTAATTTTCCTTAGTTGTGTTTTTCTCGCATCCCACAACCATCCAGCAGATGTAGTAATTCAGACTTGGGGCATACCTTAACATGCCACATGGAAGACCATCCAGCTGGCAATGGTTACCAAAAATCAGCCTGGCCAGCAGCCTTGCAGTTCTGTACTGCAAAAGCCTCCACTCTCAAAGCCCATGATGTTCCAACCCCTCTTCTAGAGAGAAAGAGAGAGAGGCTTTATAAACTTCTTGTGATGAGTGGCCTGCTCTTAAGTGAACATAACACAATCCACAGCCGAGCACACAGAAGTCTTAGAAACTGTTTTGCCCTTGTTTCAGCTTTCAAAACACAAACAAATGCTGCTCTGTACATAAATTGACTATATGCAAGTGAAGCTCCTTTTTCCAGAAGGAGATTGGTTCTCAGCACAGACTAGGTCCAACAACAGGACTGATTAACTGTGAGCCATGGGGTTACTGACAGGGACAGATTCAGGTGGGGTGTTAGACCACTACCTAGGGAAGCTTTCCTGTTGACATAATGCTGTAACTTGCGCTCAGGAGGAC
>ML675604.1:47331901-47349784 GCA_007922155.1 Mesoclemmys tuberculata
GGACACTCCCACTTCCCAGGCTGAAGGATGTGAAGATCCTGCTTCTCCACAAGACTGATTCTGAGATGGGGAAAAGGTATACTCTGCAATCTCTCCCTCCATCCCCCATCAGACCACCGCTTTCAGGAAATGGAGACCCCAGAAAGTAGGATAGAATGGGGGCATTTTTCAGCCTGGTATTTTTATCTGCAATGGGGGGAGGCCTTTGAAAATTTAAGATTGTTTCTCAGCTAGGCAAAAAGCATAAAGATGCCCCTTGTGCTTCTCCTTGTCCTTTATCCCCTAGGAGCCATTCTGACCTCAGCCAGCAGTCTCTACGAGCTGTTCTGGCTCCTAACAGGAGGGTAAGAGAACATGCAGGCCAAGGAGAGATGAGAGAGAGCAAGGGGGTGATGTGTGGGGCAAGATACTTCTGTCCAGGGAAGTTAAGAGGTTGGCCAGCTGTATGTTGAAGATCATTCCAAGATGGGTGGTGATCTGGGTCAGACTGACGTAGGACATCTCAAAGTTGCCAGAAAATCCAAGCTGCATTAAATAACGCATGCTGCTGTCCCTACTTGTGATGTAGAGTTAATCAAAGTGAAATGTGTGTTCATAACCAATACAGCCAGAAGCTTCCTAAGCAGAAGACCTGCCAAAGGAGAATGGCCGACTGGAAATGGCTTATTTCCTAAAGCAAATTAGCTACTCCTGGATTCTTGCAACACCCTGTAAGAACTCTTCTCCCTCTCTAGACTTTTCCAGAGTCTCTTTGGCTTTGGACCTCTCAGAGAGGTCTTTTCAACATCTCACCTTCCAAAACTTGCACAGAAATCATAGTGTATCATGCCTACCTTTCAAAGACACCAAAAATTCACCTTTAATATAATTAGTCAGTGTATTATACACATTTCAGATCACAGGGAGTTCTCTAGTCCTGTCTGAACTTATAATGAGGCACTTCTAATTAAATTAGAGACTCTTCCCTCTCTATAAACATATGTATTAGGTTTAAAATAGATGCCACCTTTCCATAAGGTTGAGCAGTTCAGAGAAGATTAACCTTATGAAACAGTGATGTATTAATCTGTTACAATTAAAAAAATTTTAACATTTAGAAAAACCAATTTCCTCAGTTTAAGCATTCTATTACTAGTGTACACCACAAATGCTGTAGCTCCAAACACTTTTTTTTTGTACAGAGCAAAACAACATACAAAAGATACTGTTGCAAAGCTTAGCAGAACTGTCGTTGTCTTCTCCTTGTGCTTTGTTACTTGATTTATGTGCAGTTGTTGTCTGCGGCTGTTTTTTTTCTCTTGATAGGAAAAAGGCCTAAGCTTATGGACCTAAAAACTTTATCCATCATTTTCTTGAAGTCCACGACTTAAGTCTACCTTTAAGCAAATTCTCTAGCAAATTCAATAGTTTCAGCGACTACATCTGGAATGTTTTATAAACAGCTTGGCAGTGTGACTGAAGAAAGCAAGCATGGGCATTAATGGACCTGAGAGTTAATTGGATTTGCTAGTCTCACCACCTGTTGCCTAACAGCTGTTGCCTAACAGGATGGCCAAGATAAAAAGATGAAGGAAAGAATAACATGACCAAAGGAGATGTAGAGTTCATTTAGTTCCTGCTTTCTCCTTTTTAAAAAAAGGACCAAACCATTTTCCTCTGCCTTTGTCCCATAATTAATTGTTGTGATGATGCTAAAGGTTTTCACTGAAATAGAGTTCCTTTACACTTTGAACATCTCCCCTTAATAAAAAAGAAAAATGTTTATATTAAAACAATATCATTTTCCTAAACTGAATCACAACTATTTTTAATGTATATCTGCTTATGTTCTCAGAGACTCCAGTGAGAGCAGTAGAAAAAAATCCCAGTTACAGTTCCTGAAGAAAGAAACTGAGTTTGCACTAGAAACAAGTCAGACCTATGAACAGGAAACGAAATCACTTTTTCCAATAGTCTAAGAATTCCTTACACATTAATCCCAATAATGCTTTTAAAAAGCATCACCATCACTGATCAATTTTAAACATCACTGAGTTTTTTTGGTTTACGCAACCTCCTACAATATTGATTCCATGATGACACAAATTAATTGCTATGCTCCTTTCCATGACTTCTGTATTTATGACTTCAGTGCTGTTGAGATTTTATATTAGAGAAATCAATTTGTCTGAGAGTGTTGAACAGGTAATATTGTTTTATGGTCATTCTGTAGACCATTTAATTATATCCACCTTCATTAACTTAATTAATGTGTTTTACAGGACAACCTTCACTAAATAAAAAAAATTCAACATATTCCTAAATATACATAAATTAGGCTCATTAGAGGTAGGGATGGAAAAAACCTACTCATCTGTTTGGGTTCATCTATTTATAAGGGCAGAATCTATAGGAGTTGCCAAAGTGACCGAAGTTCTGTCTAGTCCTGCATCTCCAACAAAGGAGATTTTGGCTCCTTAAAATAAAGCCACCTTTTCCACCTCAGCCTTCAACTAAGCATCAGTGCCTGTTCTTTTGTTCCACTTTTGTATCTGATCAGCCCACATAGCCCTTTCATGATATAGTCATACCACTGGAAGGGTTCAGCTCACATCTGCAGTCCTCTTATCTGAGTGATGATCTGTTTGTTTTCGGATAATATTCAAAATGTTAGTCTAGCTGACAGCTTGTCGTCTTCTCAGCATCTGTGGCTAACGGCAGGATTCGGTTCTTATCCTGTTGTCTTGCTAATAATTCTATGTCTGATATAAATTATTGGCAATTCAAGCCATTATTTCACAAACCATAGCAACAGTTCTACAAAAATCCTTTCTGAAAAATTATTTAAAAAAAAAAAATCTTGCCCAAAGGGGAAGTTCTTTTGCACTCGGGCAATTTACTGGCTAGTTTTTGCCCTAACTGCTGAGAGTTTACATCTTTTATTGAAAAAATAAAAAGATTCTATCCATTATTAAGCTGTCCTATATTTGTACCAATGTCCCTACTGCCTAGACTTCTGCTAAGCAATGAAACATTATGAAGTGATTTAGATTGATGGCATAATCTGACTGGCTCTGAGACATGCTTTACTACATAACACCATGACAATCAGTTCATTAGTCACATTATCCTCCATTATATTAATCAGGCCATGAAAGAGTGAAGACAAGTAATGGGATGGTTAGTTCAATTATTGTTTAAACGTTAAATTAAAACTGATTATATCAGCCTTGAACATTTCTAGCCTCCCACTCAAACTTAGTCACCACGGTAAGATATAGGTGAGTATGTTTTTGCATAGGGGTTAATGCATGTTTGTAACAGTTTCAGAGGCCTGGATTCTGTTTGCAGCATTGAAGGCTAGCTAGATGTTTGAGGTGGAGAGCAGCCTTCAAGACAATGGATGTGGCTCTGTCTGAGGTATCACGGTGTGCAGTGCTGTCCATTTGAGCAGAAACTGGTCTCTTCACAAAAGCTGATATTTCAGCAACAGCTGTTCGTATGATGTGACAGCTGAACGAAGGAGGGCTGAAGTCTTTAAGGCTTTTCTTTAATTTAAAAAGAAAATTGTTTTCTTGAAATCCTGGCTTTGCAGAAAATACTGGATTCACCCTAAGCTGCTGCTGCTGCTACTCCAGCTTTGAAGGTCAGCACATGGAACAGCTTGTAATAGTTGATTGCCTGAACTGCAAAAGGCTTAAAAGATCCTACAGGGCCATAAAACCCAGATGCCTGATCATACTGATTTTTAAAATAAACAGAATAAAATAATTACATTTAAAATAAATCCTGTATTAAAAAAATAGGGAGCAAATTAAAGCCTAAATTTTGCCCTCATCTACATGTCATGCAGCCCTTTTCACTTCATTATGGTTGTATGCCTGGTAAATTAGGACAGATTTTGGCATAGGACACATCTCTTGTTTTAGATTTGTATGTTTCTGGCATGGGCTACTGTGCATGAAGGAGAAATACTTCCATGGTCAAGTATGATGAGGTACTCAAAATACATAAATAACTGTTGTTTCCCTGTGATCTGCTTACACATCTCACTTCACTGTAGCATCTGAACGCCTTACTGTATGAGGCAACTGCCATGTAGTTCAGGAGTTCTCTCTGACTGGGATCAGCAAAGAGACAATGTCATGGTGGCCTTCCCTCCATGTTCCCAGCTGCTAACCTACCTTTTTTTAAAAAAGCTTAAAAGTCATTAAATATTTTCTGAATATTACTTTTCCATGTCAATGGCTGGTGATGGTGATTAATGTTGGACTAAGCATATAAAATAGCTGGGGCGACTATCTGAGCCATTCTATTCAGTTTTTAAGAGAACAAATAAATATTCTGCATAAGGGGATCTCAAAAAAGCTAGATGAAAAATCCCCATTTATTGCAGGCTCAGAGAAGCAAAGGACCAAACTGCCATGAAGACTGAACTATCATCCCTCCTGTGCTGTGCAGAAATCTGTACCGGTGTAGTGTCTAAGTGCTAGATAAATGGAAGAATTCATTCTTAGGCACTGACAACCTGGCTCTCTTCAAGAGTATTAGAAATTCATTTAATTTTTTTTCATTGATTTTTTTTTAACCCATGTAACATAGAATTGCAACAGAAATGCCCACAGCTTCCATTAATGAAATGATAGGCTCAGAATATATATGAAATTATGCCATTGTAAAAGACTTCTTATACCACTGGATAAATCTTGTTGGGGCAACTGGGACTCATCATCTTTGGCAAGCAGCACACCTAAGAGAAGGAAAACTCCAATTTCAAACCAAAAAGGTGTCAGGTTTGGACAGCCGACCTGTAAATCTCATCCAACAGATGTGATCATGTGAACCCCAGAAGGTGAGGGTGTTCCCCACAAGCAGCATACAACAGCCTTGTTTTACTGTAGTAACTGGGCAATGGCTGCGAAAGTTAAGAGTGAGTGAGCTGGAATGTAGGAACATTGACTTGAAGAAGTTTGGAGTTATGTGAAGTCTCTTGAAGAGTAAATATGGCATGTGTACAAAAGACCAAATGGAAAGGCAGCAAAGCCACGATGCTGATGTAGGGCTACAAAATTCAGGAGGTTCAACCTCCCGCAAGGATGGATTTATTATGGTTGAAACCATACAGAGGCATAGAATAGTGGTTATGAGAAGGTCAGACCAACTGATGACTGTAAGCCTGTGTTGTGAAGATGTAACTATCCATATTATAAGAGGGAGAGGATCAAAAGGTAAAAGAAGAGTGATTTGAGTTGTTGTGCCTTGCTGGAAACATACCACCCAATCAGAAGGCAATTATTAGAGTAGATCTAAATGCATGTATTGGAATTGTGAATGTGAAAATGCAACAGTCCATGAAGGGCATGACTTTGGAACCAGAAACTCAAGAAGAGGAAACACTGCTACAGCCTTGTCAATTGCAAACACACTCTTTCAGAGGAAGGAAAGCCATCTCAGGACTTATAGTGGTAGAGGATACAAGTCCCAAATTGAGTTCCTTTTTATGCATAAGAGATAGACTAGGGATAATCAATTGAAGATAATAGCTGGAAGTGCATTGTGAGATAGCACGGACTTTCCCTAGTGGTCTTCAGAATGCAGATATTTTGGAAGCACCTAAACCCCTGGGCACCGGAAAGGCTTAAGTGGTAGAAACTTAAAGATTGGAATGAAAAAAATCTTCAAACAAGGAAAAATGTATAGACTTCCTGACTACACACAGGAATGCATGAAAGACAACTGGTTCAGACTCAAGTCAACTTTTCTGGAAACTGCATATGAATTCCTAGTAGTGATGAAACCAATGCCAATGGCTTGAGTAGTGATAAGATGGCATATACAGGAGCAAAAAAGGAGGCCAAAAGAAGTGACAGCTAAAAGTATGGGTTGTGATGAGCTATATAATCCATTAGGAGGACATGAGGGACAGAAGACCACCTAGTGACTCAACAAGTCAAGAGAAAAATTGAGGAGGGATGTGAAAGACTTAGCTAACATTAGAAATGAATATGGTACATTGCAAACAAATGGTGAATCAGCAACATTTGGAGTGATAGTTCTGAAAGAGTGATGACTTAGGAAGCCAAACTGGAAACTAGCCAGATAGAGGAAGAAGCTGCAGTGGCATTTAAGCATCTGTACTAAATGAAGTACCAGTGGATGCAGTGAAGTCATCAGGAAGGGAAGAAATCAAGTATCTTGCAAGTTTCTTCAACAGTATTCCTCAGAAAGGGACAATGCCAGGTGAATGATGTGAAAGCTTTGTGGTGCTTATTTTTAAACTTAAAGAAGATACAACACTGTGCTAATTACAACCCAATAAGCTGATGTCCCATACTATGAAAGTATGGGAGAAGATTACTGAAAAGCATCTATGTAGACTAGTTGAAATTTGAAAGGGTCAATATGGATTCATGCTGAGAAGAACATAATTGATTCCATATTTGCATTATGGAGCCTCAGAAGTTTAGAGAAAAAGATGGCAACTGGGTATGATTTTTGTGAACCTGGGGAAAACATATGATCATGTACCAAGCGAACTAGTTTAGTGGCATTTCCAATGGAGAGGCATGCCAGGAGGATATGTCCATCTTACTCAAGATGTCTCTGATGAAGTGACTAACGCTGTCAAAACTAAATAGGGCTCCAGTAGAGAATTTCCAGTAAACATTGGCCTGCATCAGGGGCAAGCGTTGTTTTTTGTTTGCAGTTGTCATGGATGTAATAGGTGAGACTAGACAAAGGGAACCACCTTGGAACATGCTGCTGATTTGGTGATAAACATGGAAGATTAAGACCCTGCAAGCCAACTTTGAATAGTGGCAACAAAGTTTTGAGTGGACTGGGAGTTAGAATGAACGTTGGTAAGACCAAGCCTCTGAAAACAGAGAGGAGGACTCACCATGTAGGATATCATAGGCACAAGGCTTAGAAGAGTGGAAGAATGTAAATACCTAGGATCAATGGTTGCTGATGATGCTGTCCTCCTAAGCGAGGTCGAGCATCATACAAAAGTAATGTTCTTCAACTGGTGAGAGCTGACTCCAGTTCTCTGACAAAAAAAAAATGCCAATAAAGTTAAAAGGAAGAGTCTATAAGGCCTTCTCTACACTAGAAAAATAAGTCAACCTAACATAGGTTGACTTTCAACCACCGCAATAATTACTGGGGTGGCTGATGTCCACACTACCCTCCTGGCGGCGATGGGGTGTGTCCCTACCAGGAGTACTTCCACCAACCTAAGGGAGGCACAGTGTGGGGAGCTGAGAATCTGGTGTCTCAGCTCCCTGCTGGGAGCCCCACAAGGCTCCTGGTGGGCTGCCTGCTCCCCACTGGGAGCCAGCCCTGGGCTTCCCCTGTCCCCATTCCCAAGCAGAAGCTACCCAGAGCTTCTCACCCTGAGGAGTGGAGTCCAGCTGCCCCAGTCTTTTTCCCCCTACCACCCTCTGCCCCTTTTCCCTGCAACACTCATGTCTGCACAACCAGGAGCAGTGTCCAGCTGCTCAGCTCTCAGTGGGGCTTTCTTGTCAGTTTCACCTCTCCAACATATCAGTGCCATTGAAAAGAATGACAGTCCCACAACCGATCTAAGGGGGACAGAGTATCTAGCTAAGCCAATACGAGCCCTATACCTCTCATCAAGGTGGTTTTATTTTGTTGAAAAAACAGGGCAGTTTTGCTGGGGAAGAGATGGGGAGCAGATTCCAGTGTGTACACCAGCACTTCTTGCTGAAGAAAAGCTGACGGTAGTCGACAAAACAGCCTAGGATAGACCAGGCCTAAAACTATAATTGAACCCTTTTGAATGTACAGAACAGAGACTTGGCAGTCACAAGAAAGAAAATCAGTTTGCTCTCTACCACGAAGATGTTGAGAGGGTCAAATGGTTGGACACTCCATGACAAGAAATTAAATTAGGTTGTAAGTGGCCTAATGTGGATTGCTTCAAATTATGACAAGGTCTGAAGGAGGCTAAAATAGCTGGTAAGGGCATATCCAGCTGAGACTGCAGAGCTATGTTAGTAGAATGGCTCCTTATTATGGACAGATGACAACCAAAGAGGAGACCAAATACTCAGTCTTAATGGACCTCAGAGAGACCTATCTGCATGATAGTCTAGCATATAATCATGAGTTTTGAAAAAAGGCTATGAAAGCCACCAACCCAAAATAAGAAAATGGCAAGAAAGAAGAAACAACCCCCGGAGGAGGCCATTTACCAAAGCAACAGATCAGGTCAGAGACCTTTATCAGATGTGACTCCCTTTTACCAATGGCCGGGGGAGAATACCAGTTGGACCAAGGATCAATTCCATAACTCTCCCCTAAATAACTGAGAAACTATATGGCACTGGATTGAATCTAGTGGGGTCCTTAGCTAGCTCTGCTGCCTCTGGCTGGGATGCAACTAGTCAGTCGCTCCCAGAGGCAAAGCATGACTAATTGTTTTTCCCCCTTCTCTAGAAGGTGATGGGGCAGTCACCCCATCACACCTACCTATGTCAGTATTGCAATTTTGTCAACAGAAGGCAACATCATCCCACACTTGAGTGAGACAGTCCATCCTGTAGAGGGAAGTGATACAAATGGGGGGGATGGCAGTCAAAGAAATGTTGTGCATTAGCTAATCTAAAAATGGGTTCCAATTTCAAAATTAAGATTTCTGTTTCAAATGCTTTGCGTTTGGGAGTGTTTAGAACTGAGGTTTTCACTCAGGCCCACCTTTGAACCTGACAGCAGTTTTACCATCACTTAATAAAATGGGCAAGAGCATTTGGCAAGTTGACAAGGAAGGGTTGGATTCACAAGAGGACTTAAGGCACTTTTAGGTACTGTGGGATAGTGAGGGCACAGGGCAGTAGGAGAGTAGTAGAAGGGCGGTATGTAAGTGCCAGAATGTTCTGGGCTTTGTTCCCTGTAGACTAGCCAGAGTCATTAGAAGGTAATTAGGGTCAGCTGACACCAATTAAGGCCCCACCCAGGTGTCTGATAAAACCTTCCTGAGAGACAGTGCACAAGCTGAAGGAGTAGGTGTGTGCTGCTACTGAAGGGAGGAGTGTGTGGAATGTGAAGAGGAGAAGAACAGAGTACAGTGGTATGTGGAAGAGAGGTGGAGTCCTGAAGAAGGTACTGGGCTCAAGAAGCCAGGACACGGGGGAAAATAGCCCAGGGGAAGAGAGTGCAGCTGCAAGTAAGGTGCCAGCAGCAGATAGCTGCTACTAATAGGGCCCCTGGGCTGGGATGCAGAGGACGGGGTGGGCCTGGATCCCTATCCCCCTCCCTGGGGAGCCAGGGTAACCCTGGCCCACTACGAGAGGCAAAAGTGCGAGACCTACTAGGGAGAAGCCGGCCGTTTGCCACAGCACTTAAATGCCAGAAGCGAGTCCCAGTGGGATTCATAAAACCCCTGCGCAGCTGCCCTCAATCTTGTAGGTGCTTAAAATAGCTTGGTGCCTAAATCTAAGCATCTATGTTTCTGCCTCTGTGCTTGTGAATTGCACTCCATGCCAGGCGTCCAGTCACTTAAGACTCAGGGGACGTTAGACGTCCCGCCACATAATTCACCTGCAGGCCTGACCCAGTAAGCATGATCAGATCTCCTCAGCGGGATTTGGCCCCTATAGGCACATTTACCCAAAACGGGGAAGAGGAGAAGATCTCCTTCATAACATCTAGCATAGTGGCTACATTAGTCACCTAAGCTGGGAGAGCCTTGGTCTAAGCCTTCCCCCTCTACTTGAAGAGGAGAAGGTATTTTACCAAGGATCTGCACATTCAGCTTCTTCTTCCTGGTATGGTGGACAGCAATCTTGTCCTGCACCAGGAGGAAGTTGAAGAGGCAATCTTGCAACTTTGTGGGGCCACAGATAGGGTATGTATAAAGAAGGAGGTGGTTGGGGAAAATGCGGCCAGCACTTGAGGAGGTTCTGGAACCTGGTGCATTTGATGTAAATATGCACCAAGGTCTCCCTCTCACCAGAGAAGGGGAAGGTGTTGGGAGAGGTCGTGCACCAAGCCAGGTACATGGTTGTGCCCATTGATCTGTGAAGGAGCCACCAACCACTATGTCCAGAGAGGGTTTGCAGCTGAAAATCTGAAGCAGAGGAAGGTGGGCAAAAAAAAAATCAGGGCAATAATTTGCCAATAAGTTTGACTGACATTGTTACAAATATGAAACAGGACTCTGGTTAAATATGAAGGAATCTTTCTTTGGATTAATATTAAAAACAATGTTTCTTTAAAATAAAGGTCAAATTGGGAAAAGATGGCCAGAGGACAGTTGTTAAAAATTCACCATATTAAATTCAACTGGAAATAAAATGAATTCATCAGAGGAATAAAGACTCAGTGTCAGAACAATACCAAATATCTTGTGCCAGGAAAAACAGAACTTCTTGCCTGTGCAATAGAGCTTCATAATTCAAAGAGAAGAAAGTACATTTCATCAAAATCTTTCTAACAAGCAGATCCTATTCTTTTTCCAAAGGGAAATAAAAGAGATCAGGGAAAGGCTAGAGAAGTTTCATCAAAAGCTTTGCTAAGTCAAAGCCAACCTGTTTGATACCTTATCAAAACCTCTCATTCTTATAAGCTTCACTAAGACCCACAGAGTGTTCCAAAGACATAGACCATAATCAGCTACCCCGTCATTGAGGAAGACAGCATCCATTAACGAGTATGTTTGGGGGAGGGCACAGGAGGGAAGGAGAACAAAAAACATATCTGAAAGCCCTACAGTGAAACTATATAAGCTATGGGCTAATTTTGAGAACCCTGGGCCACTCTGATTAATGTATATGGATGCAGCAATGAACCTTCACCTTATCTTTCCATAGGAATGCACAGCTACTCATCCTGTTGTGCAAATACTAGCACATGCCAAGGCAGCAGTTTACAATCACAAAATGCACGAACATTTGAAATACAGCCCTTTAGATGCAGTAGCTGTATGTACCTCACTTATTGCTCAGTAACGTATGATGCTGTATATGACCTGCAAAGTAGGAGCTTAGTAAGTCTGGAGCACCATAAGCATGAGAAAGAACATGGCTTTATCGTACTTTGGAGGAGGTACAGAAGAACTGCAAAGATATGAACACCTCAGGAATGGAGGTTGCTCATAACTCGGAAATATTCGTAACCCTGCATAAAACACAGACCCAGGAGTACAGCCATGGGCAAAGCTTGGGCAGCACCAGTGCACGTATGGTGCAGGCTGTGGCCCATTACAATGGAGATGCTCTTCCAGAGCGGCTGCAGTTTGGGCACCAGCTCCAGCAGGTCATGCTCCAGGCCACAACGTCTTTGCAGCTACAGCAGCTTATTTCCCAGGCTCAGACTGAGTTTGCAAGTGTGTCCTCTGCCCTCCAGGCTGATGTGGGGGGTGGGGCAGACCCCAGTGCCACTCCTGCTCTGCCTGCTCAGGCTGGCAGCAGTGCCTGTAACCCTCAGTGTCTTCTGGGGACAGGCAGCCCAGCTGTGCCTACCTTTAAGATGCAATAGAGGCCCAGTATGGTATTTGCTCTTTCTGAGGTGTGTGGGGGGGGGGTGGGCAGAGATTCTGCTGCTGCTTCTGGTTCCACATGGTGTGCAATTGTCTAGTCAGTCTGTAATTCCAGTCTTGGTATCTTTGCGGTTCTACTGTAATTCGCAGGGTTAGGCTACACCAGAAGCACTATACTGGCGCAGAAGCAGCACTGCAGCATGTCCGGTGAAGACACTTTATGCCAACGGGAGAGCGGTCTCCCGTTGGCATAATTACCCCACTTCCATAAGAGGTGGAAAGCTGTATCGATGGGAGAGCATTTCCTGCTGACACAGCACCATTGTGGATAGTGCTTAGGTCCCTGTAACTTGCATCATGCAGAAGGATAGCTTTTTCACAACCCTGAGTAATGAAAGTTACATCGACTTAAGCAGTAGTAGAGACCTGCCCTCTGTGCTGTCATCAATAGTCAGTCATCCTCTAAAAGAGAGCAGCAGAGAGGGCACTAGAGTGAATAGACACAATTCTCTTGAAAAGTGGCTTTCACACAGAGACGAACTTGAAAAGACATTTATACAATGTACACTTTCCTTTGTAATGTTCTGTCTCTACTGTGTTCTCATTGCAGATCTGGGTATTTAAGTGTGGTGTTCTTCCTGATAATGTAGGTTCTCATTCTGGTTAATTCTCTAGTTAAGTAGACCCTATATAGCAATGGGCAGGCTCAAAAGATTTGGCACATCAGTTTGGATAAACATCTTGGGACATTTAAAACTTTTTTTGAAACAAAGCCACCTGAAGCTCTCCACCAGCCTCTCAGAGGAATATTTGGAGCCTCTGAGCAACCTGCAGCCATTCCCACCTCTCCACAATTGAGACTCAGGCCCTTCAATCATTTTCTTTGATCCTCTAACACACTCCTGGTGCTCAGTGGCCCTCTCTCTCATGAACTTCCCCCACAAGCCCTCACTATTTCACAAACCATCTCCCCCCCCCCCGCTCCCCATTCCTTGGACAGGCTCCTAGTGATGATTCCAACTAATTCCAAGTAGATTTCTGCCAGATTTATCAAGCCACCTAGCATCCTGCACACTTCATTCTAGTTGGAGTGGTTGCTCATATCCATTCCAATATAGGGAGTGCACGCCACCCTGCATGGGTTCCCAGAACTTTTTTCCCCTTAGCAGACCCCACAGGGTCAGCTCAGGCGCAACCTGAAGTGTTGCGCACGTGCCGCGGCATATGAGGCACCGCCGACCCTATGGCCCCTCAGTTCCTTCTTTCCGCCCATGATGGTTGCTGGAACTAGCACTTGCTCTCCGCAAGCACCATTCCCCTTTCTTTGATCTTTGTTCTTCTAAGTACTGTAGTTAGTTTAAGTAGTGGTTAGATAAGAAGTTCCTGAGGGACTTGAGGTGGACGGGCCATGTCCTGGCCACCTGGTTTGAAGAGCCCCATCCCCATCGGTGCCTTAAGTGCTGTTTGGGGGGGAAGGGGTGCCCTGCAAAATCTGCAGGGCTTTTAAATCGCATCAAAGACCTGCTCATGGAAGCAGCGCTCCATCCCAGAGCCGTTCTGCTCCACGGCACCAAGCGTCACCTCGGTGCAGAGCGCACCGCCGGCACGGACTCGGTTCAGCACCAAGCAACAGCCCCCGGTGCCGAAGAAGAGGAGGCAGCACACAGAGTGCGGACACTCCTCTGCTCCATGGGTACAGAGAGGGTCGAGTGCCGAGATGAACCGCCAGGGCCTGCCGAGTCTTCTCCAGTGCCTGCATTTCCGAGCATGGAGCCACCCCCGACTCCTGGGATTGGGAGAGTGCCCCTGTCGACACCGGAGGCTTTTCAGGCAGCAAGAGCCTTGTCAGCCTGCTTATTCCACCTCCGTCCCCCCTCTGCTGAGGGAGAAGGGGCCGGTGTCCTGGGGCAAGCCCATGTTGGGTCCCCCCGAAGGGCAGTGGAGACCGCCGGTACGGGGAGGAAGATCTCCCGCCAGATGGCCACCGGGAGTAGAGCGAGGACGCTCCCCCAGAGAATTGCTCCAGGTCGGCATCGTCAAGCTGGCCTACTTCAACTTGGGATGTGGAATCCCCCTCTTGGTGCCGACATCGGTTCCCGGCACCAGAGGCAGCACGGACCAAGAGGCGGCACCAGTTTAGGGCCACCAGGCATGGCTCAGACAGCTCCTATTCCACATCACTGGCACCGTGGAGTTCGCCTGCACCGATGTGGCGCAGAACCCAGTCACCACACGAATACCCTGCACTGCACAGTCCCCGACGCGGAACCCAGTCGCAGGAGCCAAGCTCGGCACCGTAGAGTTCAGAGCAGTGCCAGTCCCGATCACCAAGGGGCAAGTGGCACCGCAAAGTCCTCGGTACTGAGATGGCACTCAGGTACCGAGAGCTCTTCGGAGTGCACCTCCGTCCGTCAGCACTGCTTGCGGCAGCGGAGGCGGTCCTCGGCATCCTCCACATTGGAGGCATTGAAAAAGACAGTCCCTGGCAGGGCACGGCACCTGGGATAGAGGGTGGCCATGGCACCGCCGGTCTAGTGGCTCAGGCCACAAGCGTCACAGCAGGTGGCACAGTCAGCCCGGGTTTGGCCCCAGGGACAATGGCTGCAACAATGGCCTTATTGGCCCCCATTGGCATCCAGATGGAACGGAGCCCTGATCCACCCTGTCAGCGGGGGTGCAGTCCATGCCCCCGGCACAGGAGAAGACCCAAAAGACACCGCTCCTCGGACGAGGAGTTGGACCCCATGGAGGGACCCTCTACAGGTGCATTCCTTCGGCATGTAGGGGAGCACCCGCAGGATGTGCCTTGGCAGTCCTCTTCTTCCTCCCCAGGAGAAGCAGTCTTCCGGAACCCTATGGCGCTACTGGAGAGTTTCAGGGCGCACCGGGAGCTGCTCAAGAGGGTGGCCTTTAACTTGGGACTGTCAGTCATGGAATCATTGAGGCCGATGACACCCTTCAATGTACTGGCAGCGGCTGCCCCAGCGAGAGTAGTCCTCCCTGTCCACGACAAGGCTCTCAAAATTGTTAAGGCCCTGTGGAAAACCCCTTCCTCGGTCACCTCTATGTCAAAGGTGGCCGGGAGGAAGTATTATGTCCCAGCCAAAGGGTTCGAGTATTTGTGCTGTGCTCTCAGCTTAAGCAGCAACCAGTGGGACAGGCAAGGTTAGTCTGGTTCCACTCCTAAAAACAAAATCAGCAAAAAGCTGGATTTCTCCGGGAGACAGATTTATTCCATGGCAACCCTGCAGTTCAGGATTGCCAACCATCAGTCCCTGCTGGGGAGATATAAATTTATTTTGTGGAACTTCTTCAGGTGGTTTGCTGAGACCCTGCCCCAGGACCAGGCCGCAGACTTCGCCGCTGTCCTGGATGAGGGAATCACGGTGGCTAGACTGGTGCTCCAGACGCCCGATGATGCTGCTGACTTGGCAGGTAGGGCCATAGCCTCCGCCATTTCCAGGAGGAGGTTCTCGTGGCTGCAATCCTTTGGCCTGTCCCAGGAAGTGCAGCAATCAATCCAGGACCTCCCCTTCGATGGGTTGGCCCTCTTCTCTGTTCAGACCGCTGTTAGCTGCACAATCTGAAGGATTCCGGGGCCACATTTTCCAGGAGGCAGTCACAGCCCCAGGTGCAGCAGCAGCCGCCAAGGCCTCTGCTAGGCCCTTCCAACTCTACAGAAATAGGGACATGAATAGGGGTTTAGAGCACGGAATCAACCCCTCATCTCATTCTCAGCCTCAGCAGGGGCACCTCAGATGGGCAATCATAGGGGGCTTCCTATGTAGTCCAAAGCCTCTTTGCTGGCATGTGGGAGCTGCAGGTTTGTGCCTAGCCTGGTGGTGGTGCACCTGAGGGTAGTGCCCCTACTGCTCTCCTGGATCTGCCCACCCTTTCCAGAAGTTCACCAGGAGGGCCGGGTGGTTTAGGCGTTGGACTCAAATTTCAATGGGTGTGACCAACATCTGTGCACATCTGCCTGAAGCAGCAAACGATGCTATCCCCCAAGCCTTTCACCTCTATCCCTCTTCAGTGACCCCTCTCACGAGCAACTCCTCTTGCAGAAGGTGGACACCCTCCTCATCATAGGAACGCTGGTTATGGTTCCTCAAGGCGAATATTCCCTTACTGGGATGATTGGGTGATATGGGGTAGGTCCAGGCCTCAAATGCAGGAGACTGTGACCCTTACTTGCTCCACGAGCAGCAGCCTGGGACGGCTCATAAATGAGCAGAAGTCCACACTAACCCCAGTGCAATACTTAGAATTCATCAGGGCCATCCAGGACGCTTCTCAGGCCAGAGCCTTCCTGCCTCAGTCACGTTTCGAGGTGATGGTCTATATCATCTCCTAGCTGCAACAATGCCCACGACAATGGCCAGGCACTGCCTTCAGCTGTTAAGTCACATAGCGGCCTGCACGTACATAGTGAGACTAGCTTGCCGGGGGATCAGATCACTTCAGGAGTGGTTGGCCCCAGTATGTGTGCCGAGCAGCCACCCACTGAATCGGGTGGTCATAGTTCTCCCACCCACCCTAGCCTTCCTACACTGGTGGAGGTCTCACAGGGCAGTGTTGAGGGGCGTCCCTTTCAGTGAACTGGTCCTGTCAGTCACCCTAATTCCTAATGCCTTCGCTGGAGGATGGGGTGCCCACATCAGCTCCAACCTGAGCACTCAGGGGCCCTGGTGGGGTGAGTACAGGTGCCTGCACATCAATGCAAAGGAGCTGAGGGATATTCACCTAGTGTGCAGGGTGTTCCTCCAATTCCTGACAGGCGGACAAATGCAGGTGCAGACGGACAGCACCACAACCGTGTTGTACATAAACGGGCAGGGAGGAGCACGCTCCCCAGCCCTCCGCGAGGAAGCTATCCACCCGTGAGATTTGGTAGGGAGACAAGATTTCCATTTAACTGCCTCTCACCTCCTGGGAGTGAGGAATGATGAGGCGGATTGCCTCGGCAGGTCATTTCTACCCTGCTGCGACTGCTTGCGGCACCTGTAGGCAGTGTCTACAGTCTCCCAAAAAGGGGTGTGTTCCCCAACTGGACCTATTCGCGTCAGCCTGGAACATGAAGTGCCCAAGGTTCTGCTTGCTTTGGGGGTCGCAAGACCAGGTCGATTTCCAAAGCATTCCTCATCGACTGGACAGGGACCCTCACGTATGTGTTTCCACCCATTCCAATCCAGCCCAATGTCCTCCTTGGAAGTAAAGTGGGACAGGGCAGACATCTTACTCATTGCTCTGGCCTGGCGGAGACACAGTACTGGTTCAGTATGGTGCTGGACCGTTCGATCGTTCTGCCCATGCAGCTTCCAAGGCAGTGCAACCTTCTCTCCTAGGACCATGGTTGCCTGCTGCACCAGGACCTGGACTCCCTGCACCTCATGGCCTGGAGGTGCTGCAACTCACTGAGGGAGAGAGAGCGCCTGATTGGTGCAGGTCCAACAAGTCCTTCTTGGCAGCAGGAAACCTTCTACATAGGTCGTGTTTCAGGCTAAGCGGAAACGGTTTATCTCTTGGGAGGAATCCTGGGGCATTCTGCCAAGCCTCTCACCTGCGCAGGCAATCCTGGAGTATCTGCTCCAGATAAAGCTCCAGGGTCTGGTGCCGGCCTCATTAAAGGTTTACTTGGTGGCCATCTTGGCCTCCTATCAGCCGCTAGTAGGGAGATCTCTGTTCTCCCCCCCATGTCGGTCAGGTGCCTCAAGGGGGTGGAGAGGCTTTATCCGCAGGTACGCAACCCGGTGCCTCCCTGGGATCTCAACCTGGTGGTGAGTACTGGCCCTCTTGAGACCCACGGGGCCCCCCTTTTTGATCCCATGACTTCATGCCCCCAGCTCATGCTTTCATGGAAGGTAGCCTTCTTGGTGGCCATTACCCCAGCTAGAAGAGTCTCCAAAATTAAGGCCTGGACCTCGGAGCCCCTTATACAGTATTCTATAAGGGCAAGGTCCAGATCAGGCTGCATCCGGCCTCCCTACTGAAGGTGGTTTCCCAGTTTCATTGCAATCAAGATATTTTTCTCCCCATGTTTTCCAAACCACACGGCTTGGAGGAAGAGAGGAGATGGCATTCGCTAGACGTGAAACGAGCTCTGGCCTTTTACATCAAGCTTACAAAGCTATTCCGTAAATCGACGCAGCTCTTCGTTGCAGTGGTGGACCGGATGAAAGACTCACCTGTCTCCACCCAACGCATCTCCTCGTGGATTACATCCTACATCAAGTATGGCTATGACCAAGCAAAGGTGCCGCTTTCGGCAACCATCATAGCGCACTCAACCAGAGTTCACGAGCCATCGCCCAGCACGTGAAAGAGGACAGGGGATTCGGCAGAGCTGTGGCAAGGGCAGCTCATAGGTCAGAAGGGACCAATATGATCATCTAGTCTGACCTCCT
>ML675604.1:47357261-47382969 GCA_007922155.1 Mesoclemmys tuberculata
GTCCAATTACACAAATGCCCCCCCTTCCTAAAGCAGCCCGCGTGACAGAGACTATCTCCAAATGTCAGGGTAAGATCCAGAATCGGAACTGGTGCTTCATCTTTGATGGCACAATCAAAAGTTCTGTCTCGATGTTTGCCTGCAATTGCAGGGACTAACGAGGAGTGATGCATGTGCCTCCTCCTACAGTCCCTGTTACACCATCTCTCAAAGTCTTCTCCCCGCTGTGGAAAATGGAAGCAGCCTAGAGGTTGGGGCTTAAAATGTCTCCATGATGGGGCCAATGTGTGAAGGCCTAGCAACTTTATGGTGGCCCAGGAGTCTTTCAGGCTGTGCAGACAAGTGTCCATTTGGTCGGAGACTAGGGAACTCCCTTCAAACAGCAGGTCTTGTATCATCATCTGCACATCATAGGGGAGACCTGAAGACTGGAGCCAGGAGCTATGCTTCATTACCACTGCCGTGGCCATGGTATGGGCTGCTGCATCAGCAGCATCCAGGGACACTTGGAGAGATGCCTTAGCTTTGACTCTGCCCTTCTCCGCTAACGCCCCAAACTCTGCCCTCAACTCGGATGGAAGGCATTCCTAAAATTTGGAGATAGTCAACTAGGATTTAGTCATAGCAGCTAAGGAGGGCCTGATGGTTCACTATTCTCAGCTGGAGGCCAAATAGATTTTCTCCCCATCCTCTCCCCCTCATTTGCTGTGCCTACCACTAATGAGCACCTAGGGGACACGAATTACTTCCTCTCAACCCATTTTGCCGTGAGTTGGAAGGATACAGGAGTCTGCCACCATGCCTTTGTCAGCTTTGAGACAGCATCATTGAGGGATAATGCCACCCTAGATGATCAGGGCAATGTTAAATGTCCACCAGTGCCAGGGCAGAGTCCTCAATCTCCTCCACTCTGAAGCCAAGGTTTGGGCCATCCCTTTCAAGAGCTCCTGGTAAGCCTTATAATCGTTCTGGATGGGGGTTGTGGCTGTCCCAGCCACCATCTCATCCGAGGAGGAGGATAAGGTAGCTAGGACCGTTCAAGGGTCCTGGGGCATCTCCAGCATTTGTGAGTACCTGCCGAGGTTCTGCTGACCTCCATTCCCTCTGCTTCTGGTATGGAGCCCTACTTCAACGGGGGGCAGGAGAGAAGGAGTTGTCATCATCTCTGAGGAGGGGCAAGTAGGACCTGCCTGCGCGGGAGCCTGAGGATGCCTAGGACATCCACGATAGCCCCACTGGCCATTGTGCCCAAATCTGCCACTGGGCTTGGGTCCATGTTGGGATAGTTGGCCCTTGAGATGTTGCCTCGTACCCTTGGCGTGGTATGGGTTGGCTCTACTGTGATCCCTGTGATTCAGCCTGGGATACCGAACCTCAAGAGTCACTTCTCAGTGACCATGGAGGTACTATGGTGCCATATACCAGAGCTATGATGCTGAGCAGCTCTGAGACCCAGTGTGCCACTGAGACCATGATTGGTACCTGGGCTCCTGACTGTGGTGGGACCGTGACCTGAGCCGCACTGGTGAATGTTGTTGCAGCATCGATGCTCGTGAGTCCAGGCGAGATGGGGCCCAGTGTCTCACTATCATTGCTGGCTTGCCTAGGATGGGGTCAATCTCCACATGGCAGCCTCGCGCAGTTGGGCCATGCCTGGCAGGCCCTGACCTGGTGGACAGTGAGGCTCTGGGAGGACCAGCAGACTCCTCACTGCCCCAGAAGTCTCTGGTGCCAATAGCTCTGCCTGGATCACACCCTTCTCCAGGGTCATCCTCAGCAGGCAGTCCATGTGAACCAGACTCGACGGTTCCCCTTTGTTGGGCTGGAGTCAACAGAGCTGGCTGGCTGACTACCACCCGGGAGGAGGCTGCTGATGGCCTCCTCCTCTCCATGCTCTTCCTTGCCGGGAAGCTTCCAGTCTGATTTCTTTGACCTCTTATATGGCGCCAGTGACACTGATTGGTGCCTTACCTTCGGTGACAATGTTCTGGCCATTGAGGAAGGCTCACTGGTAAGGGGGAGGGTTTCAGAGCCGGAAAGTGTCTGCCCCTTTGTGGCTCCCTAATAGGGCCCGGTGCAGTTTTCACCAAACAAGTGCTTGGTACCGGGTCCGGCTGGCACTCCAATGCCAGGCAAAGTGTTACTTAAGTCTGCTGTCCCTGTCTCTTTTAGTCCTGCGCCTGAAATTCTTGCAGATTCTGCCCTTCACTGGGACTTCAGGCAGTTCTCGTGGATTGTTCACCAGTATCTTCTTGGGACAGATCGCATGCTGCTTGAAGCCCCGGGACCGAGGCATGCCCCAGAGCCCCCAGCAGGTTAGCCCCACAGAGTGGAGAAGAAGTTACTAGTTGTTCCCAACCTGTGGCCTGGGGGCCAAAACTGGCCCACGGGAGCTTTCAAAGTGGCCCATCGCTCCCCTCCCACTGGCTGCAGAAGGGAGCTGCTGCCTAAAGACCTAGGCAGAGGGCATTGCCACGGAGCCTGTGCAGGCTCCTTGATGCAGCCAAGGTGGGAACGAGAGATTAGTACTCCCTTCCCCCTAGCTGTAATAGGGAGCATGGCAAAGTGCTCCGCCTGGGTCCCTAGGCATTAGGGTCTCTGCTGGAGCCAGAGGGAAGGGAGATCAACGCTCCTCTCACCCAGCTCCAGCGGAGAGCAAAGCGTTTTGCCTGGGTTCCTAGGTGCTGGGGTCTCTGCTGGAGCCAGAAGTGGAGCATTGATCTCCCCTCCCCCTGGCTGCAGAAGGGAGCCACTGCCTAGGGACCCAGGTCGAGTGCATGGGGCTACAGGAAGCATGCTGTTTCCCTGCTGCAGCCAGGGGGACAGGAGATCCTCCTCGCAGAACTCCTTCGATCTGGCTGCGGGGGGGCGGACTGCTGGCAGAGACTGGTAGCCCTTCAGGGTAGTAAAAATTATATCTGTGGCCCTTGAGCCAAAAAGGTTAGGAACCACTGAGTTAAACTAATATAATCTATGGTACTTAACTATTTACACTACAATACTAAGTATTTACACTTAATTACATGCACAACCACCAAAGGTACTGCTTGCAGAGCAAGAGAGGAATAGCGTTCTAGCAACCATCACTGACAGAAAGAAGGAACTGAGGGGATGGTGGAGTGATAGTTCCCTATATACCGTGCCATGAGGGCACCAATACAGGCTTCAAGCCAACCTGGCACATACTACTAGGAAAAAGTTTCCAGAGGCGGTGCATGCAGCACGCATGTACCTACACGGGAATAGACATGAGAAGGCACTCAGAGAAGTACATGTCTTTTCTATCTCTAATTTCTGTGAAAAAGTTCTAGATAAAAGAGAACAAATGTGAAAGAGCAATCCCAAAAGACTAAGGTGCAACAGTTTTACCTTACTGAAGGGAAGTCCTGTAGAATTGAAGAGAGATTAAACCACTAGAGTTCTATAGAAATTTTTTTTTAAAAAATCTATACACTTTGAGATGATCGTTACATTAGAATTGTTACACAATCCTATAGAATTAAAGAGAATTATGAGTCTCACCCAAAACTCATTGAAACAACAAAAGACTCCTATTGACTTCAATAAACTCTGAATTAGGCTGTTTCCCAGATGATGAAATGTGTATGTTTGCTTAAAATCTATAGAAAGATCATAATTCTCTATTACATTCCTTAGGGATGTACCCATAAGTATGTTTTCAGTTTAAGTTTTGCTTAAGGCACTTTCACTGGTTCTCTGTGGGTAATGGGCCCTCAAAACTTCCTGGAATTATCTGACATGAACTGTGTGAAATACACCATGGATAAATTAGGTTCAGTGTAATTCCACTGATTTTAGAGGACTTATTTTAGGAGAGAAATTGGCTCATTGATGAGTTTTAATACTATGATCAAACAATGTATTATGAGAAAATGTCAGGGAGATTGCAACCAATACCTTAACCCCTACAACACACTTCTGTTTTTCAAAATGAAAGGATATGAAAGGGAGCAAAAGTGTGTTTCTAGTGACACAAGAACACAGGAATTGCCACACTGGCTCAGACCAGAGAGCTCTCAACTTTTAGTATAGGAGTGTGACCAGAATCAGACACATCAGAGGAAGGTATAGAAACCCTGCAATAGGCAGATGTAGGATAACCTCCTCTTCCCCCAGCTAGGTCATCTCAAACTCTGATATTTAAGAGACTGACTGATGCAGGAGGTTTAACAGGGCTTCCAAAATTTGTTAGCATGAACTATTATAATACTGGATAGTTTAATAGTTCATGCTAATACACTTTGACATTTTTGGCTATCAAATTTTTAGCCCTTATGGCTGTAGCGATCTCAAAATATGAGCTGAATGTAAACTGATGCAATGACTCCTGTCTGAATCAGTAGATAACCTGAAAAACAACAATTCTAAAATGCATGATCTGCCCTATTAACCTCAGTCAAGGCCTGTGGATGCTATGAATCTGTGGTCATGGGATCTAGCATTTTCTATGATACCACAAAATGGAACATATTTGTCATGGAATTTGTCATTTTTCTGCAGTCTGCCCCATGTTATTTTTTCTGTCTCCCTGCCCTGCCTCTAGCTGCTTCTCGCTCTCCAACTCTTACCTCAGTGGGAATTTAACTGGATTACAGTACATGCTCACTGCACTATTCCATGAAGCTAGGCACCAAGTCAATCCAAACAACCTTAATTTCTGCAGTCGTCTGTGGCTCTGCCCCTTGCAGCCTGATATTACCTGCTTGGATAATGTCAGACAATATCTCAGACCTACACATGCACCACAGTATTTGAAAGGAGTTGTTGCAGCAGCTGGCAAAGGATTCTGAGGCATGCATATGGCCATTAGAAGGTGGGAGCACTCAGACAATTGGAGGTCAAATGTGCTTTGGTACTTTCAACAGACAGTTATTTTAGACAGGTTCGATTGGTGGCACTACATTGCACCACTGGAGGTGTCCAAGCCATGACAGGAAAATACTGTGGCTTTACGATTAGAATCTGGTCTACTTTGTTCCACGCCATTTAGTTACTTTGTTCAGTTCCCTGGGAAACTTTCGTGGCATAAAGGAGGGCAGTAGAATTGAAAAAAGTATTTGATGAGGTTGTAAAAATTGTAAATTCTATTAAATGTAAACCCAATGAACGCTTCTTTCCTATTTTATGTGAAGAAATGAGCTCTCAATACCAGCAGCTCCTCTTACAAACAGAATGAAATTAACTGGTTTTCACATGGCAAAGTTTTGAATCATATATTTGAGTTCAGAGAAGAGTGAAGGATTTTCTTTACTGAAGGCGACTCCGCCCATGCAGAACACAGACCAGCTTTGTCTTGCTCTGAATGCTTGCTTACAGAGGCAAAATAAAACATGGGTTCTCAACCTGGAAGTTGCAGTCTGATGTCTGGGATTGCAACCTCTTGTCTTTCCCATGTGGCTAAAAAGGAATGGGGGTGGGTTCTGGGGCATTCCTGGCATGGAAAGTGTCGAGAACTAGTGTTCTAGGAACCAGCATTTATTCACACATTTTCATATAATTTTAATAGATCCCTTCTTGTGTGTATTCATTGCACATTTGCAGTGGGGTTTTCAAAACCACTAAGTGGTGGCCTAGCTCTGCTCCCAATGAAATCCATGGGAATTGTAACACTAACTTCAAAAGAAGAGTTAGGCCAATGCTTAAAAGCCCACCCTTGATTTCTGCCAGATAGAAAAAATACTGTTCAGCACTAAAAAATGCTTTTTATCTGTAGATTTTAAGTGCTTTACAAAAAGGTGAGATCATACGATTTTCTTCATTTTACAGCTGGTGAAACTGTAGAAAGATTAAGTGATTTGCCTAAAGTCACACTGCAGATCAAAGGAAGAGTTGGGAACAGAGCCCAAGTCTCCCAATTTAAAGTCCGCTCTATCCTCTGGACTACACTGCCTCCTATTAGAAAGAAACCATTTACAGATGTGATGCTTTATCTTTCTTAAAATCTGGATTGCAGTTGGATGCTAAAGCAATTTCAATGCTTTTAGGAGCTGGACAGTATTCATGTACCTTTTGTTAGCGTTTGGATTTTTTAAAAGGAATTTTCTTTTACACTATTAAGAGTGAAATCAGTTAATCAATTATGAATCAGATACTAACAAATGAAACTGGGCAGACATATTTCATTCCAGCCCCTCACAATATTGTGTCAGAAGCCAGTATAGAGAAGGCTACAAAAAAAAGATGGTTATAAGAAGAGACATATTGATTTTTCCTTCTACAGGCAACCTCATCCAGAAGATGTCACCAGAATACAGAGAGTGCTTAGTATTCATGGAATGAGGAACATTAATGGAAGATTTATAATTAGATAAAAACCGCAAACAGATTATAAAGGGTGTCTGAGAAACTACTTTTGGATTCCTTTACCTTCCTACTGATATATCAAACTTCATACTGACTTCAAATCAGAGTACTCCAACATTTTAAAAGGTATGTTAACTATTTGCTACAATTGTAACCTGTCTCTATCCTGTCTTATGGGAAATATAGCCAGATTCACTTACAAAAGAATAGATTAAATAGTTATTAGCAACATTCTGGCAGTCTGCTTCACTGACTCCAGCAGTATGCTCTCAGTTTACAGTTGTATGTTAGACTTTGAAGATAAAAAAAGGTTCTATGATTACACAATTCCAGAGCACTAACTGGAAAAGTCTACAAGGGAAAGACAAGAGTGATCAAAGATGTCCTTAATTCAAAAAGAAGCTAAAACAAAAAAAATATTAGTTTCCATCTGAAAGAGAAGTACCCTGGATAAAGCCTTCATCCTTGTATAGGAATCAAGACAATAATAGAAGATGAGGATTTATTTGTTTGAGGCAATGTCAGAGCTAAGGTTTGTTTGGATTTGATGGTACCAAAATTTCTCAAACCTGCTCTTTCAAGATTTTGCCTCACGATGACAAACATTTTGCCACATGAACGGATATCATGCAATTTCCACCATCCTGAATGATGAAATCCCACAAGAACATCTCTTCCTCCTGTGATATTTCCACCTTTCTAGGATGAAATTTCATAAGTTGTTCCTATTCAATTTCGTCTAATATAAGTATCTATCAATACATACAAATTGTACACCTCACATGGAACCAGGGAGCTTTAGCCTGTTTTCAACCAGAAAGAAAAAGTGTGTCCCTTCCAATTTTGCACAAAGACAGAACCAAAACCATAGGAATAGAATTTATATGTGATCTACCCTGAAATTCAAAGATGTTGGGATATGATGTTCTGAATTTGGCACATTTTGTCAAAACATATTATGTAGAGTGATTCAGCAAAATATTGAATATACTACTCTACCAGAGAATAGTCCATTTTCTAAAATTATTTCTTTTATCCTTCTGCTGCACAGTATGTCTCCAGAGCCATATTGAAATACTCCACTATGTACATATGTTTCTATGTATAAATGTCAAGATACCGAAACACCTTCTAGTGCATTGTTGTACAAGAAAAAATGTGTTTGAAATCCATTTGCTTTTTCAAGGCTTTAAAATGTAATGTCACAGGTATTAATCACTCAGGAATTACTTAAAACTGGAGACCTTCAGAAGAAGAACGTATTTACTGTGGTTTGAAGAACTGAATAGTACAGATCTTGGCCAGGTAACTTCACAAAGCAGGCATAGGATCCTAAGAGCTAATGAACTTTTGAATTAGTACATTGAGTCAAAGCATGAAAAAGAGCAAGACAAGCTAAATAAAAAAGCATGGCTTGAATTCAGGAGAGGAGCAATTTCTCCAACAATCACTATGAAATAATTTTAAAAAGGAAAAGTTCAAAAGAAAGGGGTTTCATCACATATATGTCTGCAAAAATCAAGAATATGCTTAACTGGATATTTTTGATATTTTAAATTCCAGACTACGACTAACAGGTGAAAGTCAACATCTTAGACACCATATAGCCCTCAAGCTTCCCACACAGAAATGTTACAATGGGCAGAACGAGTCAAGAAGTTACAAGCAGTCAACCAGTGATGTTATACCTGATAATGTAGGCGCAAGAAAGGAGCTCGGATACCCAGGCTTCGTAGAAAGCAGCAGAGTTTATTTACCAGCAAAGGCTCAGAGGAATAATTTTCAAATCTGAGCCCCGAACAGCGGGGGCTCTACCTTTTTATACAAGTAAAAACATACATGACGTGTTACAGGTTGCATCCCAATCGCGGACGTGGTGTGTTACTGATTGGGTGGGTTTTGTCGCGGTGCGGCACAGGTGTTTTAGGCCAGAAAGCCCATCCTGTAGCCATGAAGTGCAGTTATGTTTTTGGTTGTTACTTTAGCAAAATTATCTCGACCCCTGTCCTTCCCTTGTTTGTGCTGGAAAGGTTTACTGTTTCTTGATGATTTATGATACAAATGGGATTATACTTCAATGATTACATATGCATAAGCAGATAAATGAGGAAGACAAGGAACAGAAAGAACAGCTGCATACTCAGGCCAATTAGTATATAGTAACTTAGGACCTGGCTATTTATTATTATTTTTAGTTTTTCTCCCTTCATGTCTTATTCAAGTCGGCTTTTGGGGTTTTCACCCCTACAATAACACCAGGGCATAATTTGACTGGGTATTTACAGTGGACTGCTGATTTCCAGCAACTATTGGACTAGCTTAGAAAGATCTGTTCAAGGTGACAGATATATAAAATGTTACCATCTGAAACTGTAATATCCTGGGACCAACATGGCTACAATAACACTGCATACAACCTCTGGTTCAGTCATTTCTGTTACTTTGTCTATGCCAAAAATGACAATAACAATTTTAAGTGGATAAGTGAGAATGGAAAGAGGAACATACAAAATTATTCAAACTGAAACAGGCACTGGAGATCAGGTGACGGCTGAAGTTATACAAAGGCTGTCCCTGGTAGTTAAGGAAGAAATTATGCCCTTGGTTACACATTCATGTGATTGCATGCATGTAAATGGCGGCAAAAGTTGGCCCTAACTCAGTACCTTGCTACATTTCATGCTGGGAGGTCAGACTACATGAAAGGTCACTTGCCTCGCCAAGTGGTGCATATCCAGAATTTTAGCCACACACAAGCTCTTGTACTTGCAAATCAACCGTTAATGAAGCAGACAGAATGTACACACATTTATGTGCCAGAGCTGCCATCCTACTTTACCTACAAAATCATTTCTCTTTCTCCTTTGCACAGGCTAGAAGAGAGCACTAAATGCACTTCTATTTATTATTAATTACTCTTGCGATGCTTTTTTTTTGCATACTATTATTTTTCAAAAATTCCCTGCAGCTTGTGCAACATTCTCTCCTCCTCATCAACAGTATCAGGTAACACTAAACAAGACTGGGCACTAGAAAATAAACTAGAGGACAGACTAGCCAACAGCAAGGTGATCAACTAGATAACCTAAAAGAACATTTCCATTTCCAATTTCTATTATTGTTGATATACATGGACCTCTACAGGCAGAGCGACTGCTGTCCAGGCAGATGAATAAACTAATATAGTTCTACAGTAAGGCTCAATCGCCACTCTTATCTTTCAACAGAATTCCAATTCCATTCTCAATAGGTGCTACTGCTCCATTTACTGTTGAACACTGGCAGTGAATATACCATTGTTCCATGATTTGCGGATAAGTGCAGAACTCATGAATGTTGCATCTGTGAATGTTCTACTGGATCCCTTTTGCTTCCTACAGAGAATGTTTTCTCTCTTCAGCTAACCCACCGCCCACCCATCCCTGGCTGGGAGAAAGACTGTCTTGCTAACAGCATACTCCCTCAATCTCTATATAATCCCTGGCCAGTCTGTTGGCTCTTGCGGACACCCTCTGGGAAGCCTTCAGCAACTCGCTCAACCCTAACCCTTTTTTAGGCCCTGTGGTTTCTCTAATGTTTTACTGTTCTCTTTGATCTCTCTCTTCTCAGCCCCAACAAAATAGTGACAGCTCTGGGGTTGGGAAGAGGAGACACCTCTTCAGATGCAATAGCCAGGTTTATAGCAATGAAGGAGTGAGGTCATGCTCCTTATCTAGGCCATTGCTCTACCTTTCCTGCTGGGTTTCTCTAACAACCCCTTTGGATTTAACTGCATAACAAATAAGTGTACACCATAATCATACAAAATAATACAGCTATTTCCCAGTTTGTCACAGGTGGAGAATTTTGTGAGGTGGGATCTTCTCCACTAAGAATTAGACTGAACCAGCACCAACTCATCTCACATACATGGCAATGAACAGTCTTGATTTTAATAACTTGCAGTTACATAAAACTTGTCTGAATTTGAATGTGTGACAGATGAATAGTAGTGCATTATAGAACCTATTTCCTGAGTAACCTCAGCCAAGGCATCTTAATTTTATCCAGATAAACTGAATTTCCAACTATCATGCAGATATTATAGAAGAGAAGCAAATATGCACAATAATTCTGTTATATATAAATAATGCTGCTAACAGTTACTACCTGCCTATCTCCCAAGAATTCACTTCATTAATCAACTTGCATATACAATGCCTTTCTGAAATGTTTAATTTGGGAAAGATTTTAAAAAATACAACTGCATTGACATTTAAGCAATACTATACAAGCATTCAAGCTGCGATGACAAACATATATTCTTCCATATGTGCATTACCTTCATTATCAAAAACCTACAAGACATCCTGGGACATTGATCAGTAGCATCTGAACACAGTTTTCCCAGGAATTCTTCATTTAGAGTTGATGTAAAGAGGACTAGATATTAGCAAATAAATTTCCCCAAATATAGAATTGTCACATAACAGCATGCACTTTCTCATCTTTCCTCTGCTTTTATTAGTTAGCTATGTTTTGAGTATGACAACAACACTTAAGAATGGAAAGGAACATCCACCAACTCCTATATACCCAGTTTGTCCCAGAGCCCTTCCATTCCTCAGTCTAAATGGAAGTGGATTCTGACATGTCTCCTGAACAGCTACACGTACTCCTGAGCCATACTCTCCCCTCATCACAGATAACTGGAGTGCACACTGCTTTATTAGCAGATATGAATTCCCAGAGTTCACCTGGAAAGATTTCATCAGCTTCCTCTCTCTTTTTGGGGAAGAGGAATTAAATATTAACTGTACTAAATGCAGCTAACTGGAGCACCCAGTTTCGGTTTCATCCTTCCCCTATGCAATGAAGTTATGTGAAAACCAGACAGTGTTTGAAAATCATTGAAAAAGAGTTATGGTAAGCAGACATTGGAGATTATAGTAATCACATTGTTCTAGTTCTGGCTATTATATCACAGGTAGGTAATTTCTACATTTTCTTACATAAATGATTAAGTAACCAGTATTTTAAAAACTCTGAAGGGCTTGTTCCAATTCTCCTTTGTCAAAAACCTTAAATCAAATAATTTTAAAATTATATTTTTAAAAAGACACTGACATTTTTATGAAGAGTTTAATGTTTGGATTTTACTCATCTTAATCGCTACTAGCTTCCATTGAGAGGGAACATAAAATTACTCATTGGCACCAATGGCCCTTTTCCATTTAGCAAAATACTATTTTTTCCTTGCATTTTGACAAGAACTAAAATTTATATGGCAGTTTTTAAACAATAAAGAAATATCTTATTGTACCAGGATTTTTAACAATCCTGGAAATAGTGTCTATTAGTTAGTTACTTGTGAAATGACAGTACAGGGATCACAAAAAAATTGTTCCTATGGGCCACAAAATAATAGATTTTTGCATTTTCTGGTGATTGAGTGGAAAACTTAAAATAAAAGTTTGAATCCACAGGACTCTGTATGTCAGCCCAAACTGAGTCCTGAACCACTTACTATACATTTTAAAAATGGGATACAAATTTAAAGTTACTAGGGACATATTGCAGCTGTTCCCTTATCTGTTTTCTGTTAGAGTCCATGCAGTCCTATTTGAAATATATTGGATAGCAGGTGAGGGCTGTCCATAGTGTTTTGAAAATTCAGAAAACTACCTTCAATAAAGACACAAGAGTCAGAATAAACCCAGAGCTGACATAGTTTATAGCAGTCTCCTTTATCTTGCACATTCTTGCTATTTGTGCTTTGCCTGCCTGCCAGAACTGTTTGAGAGTGATTAACAAAATCCTTATTTCTGATTTCAGTAGTTTGTATAGCCTGCCAATTAAGTCTTCACAGGCCTGTAGGAGTCAGATCTTGCCTGTGCCCAGTTCAGGGGCAGTCAAGGTATTCTACGCATGAAATCTCAAGCATTTCTATTATTTTTCACTATGTTTAACCTTGCTTTGTGCTGAGTCTGGAAGAGTCTTTTGTATTAAAGTTTGCAACCCATTCACCTACTTTTACTAGATTTTAAGATCTTGCATGATGCACTATCAAGCTGTCGCCATTTGCACCAATGGGAATTCTTACGCTATTTTCTATTTCCAAGGGAGGGGAGGTCTGAACAAAAAAAAAAATGGGCCTCTGGAACCCTTCAGTTCTAAACTTGGCCCTGATATGGCTCCCTCTGTGACTTTAGGAAAGCAAATAAGGCAATATATAATTATGTACTTCCAAGGGTACTTGAAGATTAATTAGTCTGACCTCCGTTGTAAGTGACAGATAACACCCTGTGTTACATCTCCTCACTGAGGCACAAAATGCCTCCTGGAGCTTCTGGGTGCACAAAAGAGGTGTGCCCACCTGCTATACCCTTTAAGGGTGGCCAGTGTGGGTAGGTGAGGGCAGTGCCCTTCCCCCAACTCCCTTGAGATGGCTTGCACCAAAGAAGGGTACTAGCTGGGAGCCACTCCTGTGCCAGGGGGATAAGGATAGGTGTCAGGAGCATAAACATGCCTGGCTGCAGAACTGAACTGCCTATTTCCACATCTTGGCACATGTGCATAGCAACCATTAACAATCTGGTTTCTGCTGTTTAGCATGAGTTTAGAAAATGAAAAGCACTAAATATTTTCTGACCCCCTTCTTTTAAAAAGAAAAAACAACCACCAACCAAACCATCTGGCTTAATGAACAGATAGAGAGAGAGCGCTGCACTTCTATCGAAAGAGAGGTTATGATGCTAGTAGCGTAGTGTTGGCTCCCATCATCCATGCTTCAGGCACCAGCCATGCTATTCATTATACCAGCCCATGCCTGACAGATTTGGTCCACCTGGACTAAACCAAGCTCATCAAAGTCATTTGACTCAGAAGCAGAGTTTAAAACTGCAGATCCAGAAAATTGGTCTTAAAAACTAGTCAACTCTGTGACGAGATTATAAACGCAAGATTAAAGCTTTACAATAAATGCAGCAGCCATCTCCTGCATTATGTGTTTCTCAATCATGCCATTTTAAATTCTCTCACAATGATAACAGGCCAAGTCTGCACAGTGATATTCTAATCTATGCTAAAGCTCAGCAAGTAATGAAAAAACCCCTCTAGAATAGAAAACCAGATACCAGTATCTAATATTGAATTGGAAATCAATACTGCCTCCCAAGAAGCTACCATCATAGAATCTTACCAATTTGTAATAATTGTTGGTGTCACCCCACTTTAGCATTTTGGGGCAGGACTGTGAAACATTTTTTGCTCTCCCCCCTACTCCCAAATATAGCTTAGTCTTGCCCTTCATAAAAATACCACTGTGTACAGAGGCAGTGTAAAAATATTGGGAAAGGTTAGGAAGATGACATCACAGATTTAATGGACTTAATTTTATACAGGAACTCCGTTATTCTCTCTTTGGCACAGGGGCAACTTGCACTGTAGCCAGGAAACTACAACTAGTAACAAAGGACAGAACTAAAGCAAAAAACTGAGGTGGTGAAGAAAAAAAAATAAAGATTTTTAGGTCCCCCACACTTCCACCCCAGGCTCTTGGTCTAGAGGGGTAGCCCAGTTGTTTGTTCCCTGTCAATCTTAGTGATCAGTGCAACACCATTTGCTTGGTATAGAAGGGAGCTTGTTCAGGAAGGACAGGCAAGGGAAAAACGGGAAGGTGTTGCATTATACATCAAGAATGTATATGCTTGTTCTGAGGTCCAGAAGGAGATGAGAGGCAGACCAGTTTAAAGTCTCTGGAGGGAGAGGCAATATCATATAGTGGTCTACTACAGACCACCAAAACCAGGAGGCAGAGGAGGAAATTTATTTCTAGAACAGAAATATTTAAGATACAAGACCTGGTAGTAATAAGCGACTTTAAGTACCCCAATATCAGTTGGAAATGTAGTGTAGCAAAACACAAAATGTCCAAAAATTCTTGGAATACATTGGGAACATTTGTTGCAGAAGGTGAAGGAAGTAACCACGAGGATAACCATTTTAGACTTGATTCTACCAGAGGAATTAGTTGCGAATTGGTGGTTGAAGGCAATTTGGATGAAAGTAATCATGAAATGTTGATTTCATGATTCTAAGGAAAGGAAGGAGTGAGGGCAGCAGAACAAGGCCAGTGGATTTAAAATAAGCCGACTAAAATCAGGGAATGTCTATGCATACAGTGCTGCAGTGTACCTGTTGAAGACACTCCGTATCGATGTGAGGGAGCTCTCGCAACGGCATAATAAAACCATCTCCCTGAGCAACAGTAGCTATGTCGATGAGAGAAGCATTCCTGTCAACATAGTGTTATCCTAAGGGTAAGGTCCCAGGGGAAGAAAATCTAAGGGAAAAAGGAGTTCAAGAGAGCTGGCAGTTTCTCAAAAAGACACTATTAAAGGTGCAACAGCAAACCATGCTGATATGAAAGAAAGATAGGAAGCCTAGTAAGAAGCCAATATGGCTCCATCAAAAACTCTTTAGTGACCTGGAAATCAAAAAGGAATCCTACAAAAGTGAAAACATGGACAAATTGCTAAGGATGAAAATGAAAGAATAGCACAAGCATGTAGGGACAAAATCATAAAAGGCTATGGCACAAAGTGAGTTACACTCTCCCAAGGGATATAAAAGGCATTAAGAAGAGTGTCTATACATACATTAGGAGCAAGAGAAACATGAAGGAAAGCATAGGTCCTCTGTTTAGCAGGACCGGAGAGCTAATAATGGATGATATCAAGAAAGCTGAGGCATTAATGCCCATTTTGCTTCAGGCTTCACTAAAAACATTAATGGTGATAGATACTTAACACAATTAATATTAACAACAAGAGGAAAGGAGCACAAGCCAAAACAGAGAGATAACATGTTAAAGAATATTTATATAAGTTAGATGTATTCAAATCTGCACAGCTGATGAAATTGACCCTAGGGTACTGAAGGAATTATCTGAAGCAATCTTGGAACCATTAATATGAGAGTAACATGAGAGCTAGCTTAAGGCTTGTCTGTGCTTCCCAACCTGCTGCAGTGCTGCTGGTGTAGCTGCACTGCTGTAGCACTTAGCGAAGGCGCTACCTACACTGATGGGAGAGAGCTTCTCCCATCAGCATAGATACTCCACCACCCCAGGAGGGAAGGCTTCTCCTCTTGACATAGCACTGTTTACACTTGGGAATTCACTAAGTATAAGTGCATCGCTCAGCAGTGTGGATTACCCGTGAGCAACATAGTTATAATGCCATAAATTTGTAGTGTAGATCAGGGCTCTTAAATCTCTGCTGAAAAGTCAAAGTAGGCTGAGATATATGAGTTTTCAGCTAGAATTGTTAGATTGAGGATTACTGATCTGGAATTAGTGAGTTCTAAGGTACTACTGAAGAAGAAAGCAGACACACCTTTTTTCCTTTTATTCTCAGCACTTAAGGTTGTTTAATCCCAGAACCTAAATTCTTAAGCAAACTCTGGGCAACACACACACACACGCGCGCGCGCCAGCTCCTTCCAACTCCAGTTACCAATCTTCAAATAATTCATGACACTGATTTCTGTACAGGTAACCCACACAGTACATGTATATACCCACTTCTTTAGCGATTTGTTATTGTTTTTTAAATAAGCAGAGCCAGTTAGGTAAAAGTTCTATCATTTTCCTATTCTAATGGCTTACATATTTGGCATTAAGCCTGACATCTTTTGAAGCCTTGTTATCTTGTAAAAACAGAACAGCAATACACATGGTTCAGTTTCCCAGCACACAAGTCACAAGATTCACAACTCAGAGTTATAACTAGCAAAAGACTGTTGAAACCTTATTAAAATGATAATGAAATAATTTATCAATGCTTACAACAAAAAGGTCCTTTTACTTATCAATTCACAGGCGCTGGGAATAGTGTTTGTTAGTTAACTACTTTCTGCAGAACATGCTGTTTGTTATGTGACCTATAAAAAAGGGAAGCAGAGAACAGAACAGCCATGGACCTGCCTGGCTTTAGCCTTCTAATAAAAATTGATTTCTTTGGAGCATACTGGATTAAAAACAAAATAAAACAAGACATTTGCCACCAATGCACAACTTTTTAAAATGTACAGTGTGTGAGAGAGAAGTCCCCTTTTGTGTCTGAACATCTATGCTTTTTAAACTATAGTTCTCCAATGGCCCATTGGCTGGTATATCCTATTTCGGTGTTCAATAGCTATTATACTAGGAAGCAGAATTTGATTTCTCAGCACGTGGACAGCAGGGGCTGAAGAAGGCTGCAGGTCCAACTCCAGCTGAGCTCCCAGGAAAGGGAGAGCTTGATGTCACTATAGCAAGTCCCTTTCATGGATTTGTGGATCAACAGTGACGAACTCAAGAGGCAGCTGCATCTTTCTGAACATGGAGAAAAGGGTTATTGGTAACCAGATATCTGTTCAGAAGTGCTCCTTTTAGAAGAGACTATCCTAGTCTTTAGCAGGACAAGGTGGGTGAGGTAATATCTTTTACTGGACCAACGAATGAAACATGTTTCTGAGCTCTGAAGGGCTCTTTCTCAGGTCTGGAAAAAATCCTAGTCTTTGTCCATTTCACTGTAGGGAAATGTCAACATCACAAAGCCATCCCTGTACCACAGCTGGCAGACTTAATGGGCAGTGTAAGCTGAAAGGTCACAGTTGTATGGTTAAGGAAGTCAAAGTACCACCTTACCCCTAACAATGGTATTTTCAAGTCAAGCTTGCCACATGTTGGTTCTGTGGGGCTAGGGGCATTGTAAAATGGGACCCTACCCTATCTTAAGTTATCCCACTGGGACAAGCAAGCCAGCCATCTCTCACCACCTCAGCATTACCCAGAGGAACAGGCTGGGCATAATTTTCTGCCTGTGGGAAAGGGTGGGACACCAATAACTCCAGGGGATTTCCTTCCCCTGATTTACCTAGTGAGGCTACCTACACCAGCAGGCTGGATCCCTAAAACACACTGGGATTGGATTTAAGGCTGCAACCCAATTATCCTCCCTTTTGCAGTACGTCACAGATGCTCTGAGACGCCCAGGACTGAGCCTGAACACTGGAGACAATGGCAAAGAAGCTTACAAATCACTTTGTCTGCCCTTTCGTAATGGTACTTCTTCCCAGTTGCTCATCCTCACCCCACAGATGGATCTGATGTGGGTGAGTGCTCCTGCTCTGTTACTAGATAGTTTCCCAATAAAGAACATACCCCTAACTGGGATAGTAGCTTTATCTTGAATGAAACTGTTAAAATGAGCATGGACACAAAACACTAAATCAAATAAAACATTTATCTTTCTCAGGAAGAGCCTGAAAATGGGAGAAAGATTGTTAGCAGTTTTCAAAATATACTAAACAGTTGAAAGGTTTTACAATATACTAAAGCAATCCTTACACTACTTCCTACACCCCAATGAAAAGAAACGCCAAACAATTTACATGTATATGTAATCTTTCAGTGGGCTAGAGTTCACTTCTCCAGGGCCTAAAAACCCTCAACTCCCAGCAAAAAGCAGCTGTAGACCCAGAATTCAATCTCTAAGGATTTTCAGCAAGGATTGCACAGTTAACCTTCCCACATTCAAGTCCCCAGAAGAAAAAAAGGAATTAACTTAATTAAGTACTGACTTTATAAACCTTATGATCAAGAAAAATAATAATTTAGCTTTTCCAACATAAGATGGCTGTGTTATAATTCCATACTTCATCTTCCCAGATATACATAACCATACATAAAGAAACAAATTAAAGCTAACCAGGTCTGTCCCCACAGAAACACAACAAGAAACTCAGAGTTCCCAAAAGCTGAGGTTGAGTTCACCTGAGTGGGTCTGATCGCCAAATCTACAGTCTGCTGAGTCAAAAGCAACATGGTCCTTCCACTTGATTCTTCAACTGGCATCCATGCAGACGCTGCCTCCTTTTCCGCTGAAACCATTGTCAGCCAACCTGCTAACTGAGTCACCAAGTGCATACATTTAAATAAAAACCCGAACAACAAACCCTGTTACAAGAACAATACAAAACTGCTGCAAAAGGCTCCAAGGTTGGAGAACCAGCCTGCTGGCTGCTCCTGGGCTCACAGCTCCCAACCCACCAGTGCACAGGGCCTGTTGCAAACCAGTTACCCTGACTAGGTGTCCTCATGCAGTCTGAGTTCAGCTCCAGAGCACCGGATTGAGCAGACCCAAAACCACCACACCCAATTCCAGAAACTTCTGAGTGTGGAGTGCTAATTGTGAATCTGCCTAGCAAGAAGGACCCAGCTTACCCACCCAACCCCCACATAGAGCTCTTAAAGGGGTAGCTCGCTAATAGGCATGTGGGTTACACATAGATACACAAACACACGCTTTAAACAGCAAACGTCTCTTTTGTGGGGTGGGTGGTGAAACTTGCCTTTTCAGTTTGGTAGCCCTTGAAGAGGCTGAGATGAGGCTAATGCCACAACCACCAGGTTATGACATCACTCCCACTTCCACAGCATGTCCAGACCCTCCCCCCTTTTTTTCCTCTTTTTGTGCAAGCCCCAAATCTGCCCCTACAACAGAGACAACTGGTTTGTAAGGGCCCCAGATATATTCCCCAGCAGGTTTCAGTGAAGGAAGATGCCCCACCTCTCAAGCAAGTGACTGCTCCAGCCAAGTACTCATCGGGGGAGGAAGGCGTTTTCAGCTCACCTCCCTGTAGTCAAGGGGTGACTGAAAAGGAAAGAAAACCAGACAAGAACAAAAACCCTCCTCCTCTGAGCGCCAGACTCACCTGCCTGCAGCGATGTGGGGCCATTGTTGGCTGGGCTGTGCAAAGCTCACGCAGGTCTTTGCCCCAGGACTGGACGGGACAAGCCTCTGTTGAACCCACTACAGTTATCCCACAGGAGCCCACCTTCTCCCGGGACTCCCCCAGCCAGCGCCAGTCCTGGCTGGTTTGGGGGCAGTGTGTGTGTGGGGGGGTCGTTACTGGGCACAGCTGCTCCATTCATTCTCTTTCACTGTGACCATTTCTTGCTCGTTTTACTGTGTGTCTCTGATTCCCCAGGCTGCTGCCTACAGGCCCCATCTCTAGTGCTGCTGTTCACACATCCCTGCCTGCCTGGGTCTGTCAAGTGGGTTGTGGTGGGTTCCTGCTCGTGCGCTGATCCTCACTCCTTGCACCAGCTCCCTCACCGCTGTCTCTGGGTTATTACGCAGCTCCCCCCAGCCTTTCATGCCTGTCTGCTCCTGCTGGCTTCCAGCTCCTCACCTCACCCCAACTAAGGCTGCTCTCTTTGCCTCTCCTCCCCCAGCACTCATGGTGGCTGGGGGCTATCTCGCAGCACCCTGACTGACTCGGCTCTCTGGTCAGTCAGATGGACTTCAGTTGCTGGTTACTGTCCACTGGCCCTCTGATTGTCCAGGGGCCCTGTCAGTCCCAGGATCCTGACTCCGCTTCAACCCATCCCCTCTCTCCTGGCATGGGGAGAGAAGCCAGCTAAACAAACCCACAAAGTTTTAGTAAGGGGCCAGCTGGCCCCTCCCATTGCAAAACCAGTTTTTACTACCCACCAGTGTGTTGCAACTTTCACTGCCACTGCTGATTGTGTAACAGTTTTATGGATAAAGTATGTCGGTTTCCAGGGCTGCCAGTCTGACGGTTTTCATGTGCAGAAATTAACAACCATGTTAATTAATTAATGTAATTAACAAACATGAAATAAAAAAGCTCAGATCGTTCAGGTAGCAGATGAGCAGGAACAAGGAATAAAAGGCTATGCCCATGCTTTCTTCCAGCAAAGTCCTTGATAGCAACAACAACAAAAAATGTACATTGGCCATAAACAGAGGACAATAAACTTCTCCCCCGCTCCTCTGAAATGGCGGCTCGTGCTAGCAGGGAAATGGCCCTTCTTCCCTCCGAAGGTGAATTTCATCTACTGTCTCTGACAGCCCACTGTCACCCTGCCACTGCCCAAATCGTATAAAACACGGCCTGATTTACTTGAAAACAACATGTTTCTATTAAGTTAAAGTAGAAACCAACAGTGGCATATTATATAGTTCTAAATCCTTTTCCTCCAAGAGAGCCACTGCTCCACACCAAGCTTTCTACAAACTACCCACATCAAAGCGATGGAACTAAACCCACTGAGCAGAGCACCAACCAGTCAACCATCAAACAGTGCAACATAACAACGTAAGAGGACATTTTTTTTAAATAAAGCTGTGAAGCAATCCCTTATTGTTAAAAAAAATGGGATTTTTAGGTCTTGATTCAGCATCTTATCCCGATTCAGTAAAAAAACACAAACACGCTCAAGCACTTGCCTAAGTACCATTGACTTTAATGAGTATTACGCACATGCTTAACTTTAAGCATGTACTTAATTACTTTACTCAACAGTGATGAAATTAAACAATTGCTTAAGTATATTGCTGAATGAGGGCATTACTTTCCACACAGAGCAGACAGTACCTCATTTAAAAAAAAAATCTAATCTGAATAATGGACACACAGTAAACATGATATAATTCCATTTATCTACTTTGGAAGGATTAAAGGGTGAGTCAACCTTGTTGGTGTGCAAATCTGTGGTTCTAGGGAATGTTGGTAGGTACTGCAAAGCTGACGCTCAGATCGCTAAGCTACCCCTCCTCATGAATTGGTTGTTACTGTGGGGGAATCCTCTTTATGAGAACATACTGGACTGTGATGGGGTATCTAAAACACACTGGAACTGAAGGGGTTAAGAAACAATCCAGGGCTCAGGTAGTCCTGCCCACCGCACCTGCAGACTTTGGTGGGATAGTGAGATCTAGGAAGAAGGCAGTCCTAGGCACCGGCTATTGTTACTTCTCATAAGGCCCTGTGCTGGAGCCAGTAGAGTGGGAGGGCCTGGGCTGTTCTACTAACCACTTGGATATGGAGAGCCTGAAAACACTCTCTTCCACACTCCCCCTTGGGGAAACCCGGAGAGGGTAAAGACTTTGCCAACACCACAGCTGGGTTTGAACACCTGCAGGAGCTGCTAAACAGTCTGATGGCACTCCTTCCCACTTCGGAAGGGCATGGGAATGGATATCTTCCTTGGGACTCTATTACTACAGAGAGGGATACAACTAATTGGTGACATGACTGAAGGGCCAGATTGACACCCAACAAAAGGCAGAGACCACCGCCGGATGTGACCCATGAGCAACGCTGGAGTTGGAGCAAGTAGAGACCTAATGCCCTGACCACTAGATGGCACCTCCCATCACAACTTGGTGGAGAATGACGGCACTTGTCCCAAATCTGCTATAAGCCACAAGGGAAAAAAAATCATGGCTATAGACAAACTGTTGAAGTGGCTGATGGCCAGCCTGCAACAACAGCAGCAGCCATAGAATCAGCTATTCCAGCAAACGGCCACACAACAACAAAAGCAACAAAACAAAACAAAGCAACAACAAAACAAGCGGCACAACAACAGTAACTTCTCCAGGAGTTGGATGCTGGCTTATTTTGCTGGCACCTCATTTTACCTAGCTGGCTCAAGCAGCATATCAGAGGCTCAATGCCACAGATGCACAAGAATATGTAGGGGTCAAGGTGGCCATTTTAGACATCATGGCTGAGACCCACTGACAGTGCTTTCCCCAAGAAAGATTTCTACCAAAGGGGCCAATCTTGGGCAGTGGCCTAGAGCCTTAAAGAGCATTGCTGGCAATGGCTCTAGCCCAAAAAGCAGGCTGGGGAGAGGGTGGCCAAGCAGGCTGGGCTGGAGCAAGTTACAGATTGTCCTGGCATGGGTGTTGCAATGCAGGCCTAAGACACAGGTTTACACAATAAAGTGCTCAGAAAATTATGTCTTGGCTGCAGGAACACCCAGGCTGGAAGATGCTCATTCCATGTAATTGCACACCAGAGTTCTACAGGCCTGGTGAAAGGGACAGCCACCAGAGAACTAAATACCAAGCCCAGCCCCCACAGACGCTCCACAGCTATGGGAAGACCCTAGAAGCCTGCTCTCACAGGGAACAAAGTACTGGGAAAAACCTGAGCTTGAGGGAAGGCTTAGCTCAGCCACCCAACTTCCCCTAGGTCAGTCAAGTGACAGGGCAAGTCTCTTGACTGGAAGGTGGTTTTCAGTGTTCTCAGCATTGCCAGGACACACTCACTTAGCCTATAATGTAGCCGCTGAGCCAGCGAAAAAAGTGTGAAAAAGGCTGCAATTGCTTCCATGGAAAATGAGGGAAACAGTCTGCCATGGCAAGCCATCTTGGACTGAGGGGTGGTTGAGGAATCCCATAGCGAGTGGAAGAGCCCCATTGCATTTGTGCTAAAACCCAACATGTCAATCTAGTTCTGCATTGATTTCTGGAGAGTAAATGTATTATCAAAATTTGATATGCACTCTATACCTAGAGTGGATGAGTTGCTGGACAGGATAGGGGCCTCCAAGTATACACCCACTCTTGACCTGACGAAGGGTATTGGCAGGTTCCTATGACAATAGAATTGTCCATCCCATCTGGCCTCTACCAGTTCAAGACCATGCCAGCTGGCCCTCATGGAGGGTGTGGCTACCTACCAAACCTGATGAACTGTATACTTCACCCCTATGGACATTATACTGCAGCATCCATTGACGATATTGTCATTTATAGTTCAGAGAGGAAGGATCACACAAGACACATAACTACAGTATTGCAAGCTCTCAAGGAGGCAGGTCTAATGGCCAACCCTGCCAAAGGTAGGCTGGCCAGCTGGGAGGTTGCTTACCTCAGCTATATGGTAGGATGGTGGGCATCTGAGGCTGCTCATTGGCAAAATTGAAATATTGAAGCAATGCCCCATATAAACCACTAAAAAAGCAAATGTGGCACTCCCTGAGCCTTGCTGGTTACTATAGTTGCTTTGTACCAAGCTTTGCCACCATTGTGGCCTTCCTGATGGATCTGATAAAGGATGTGAGTCATAATAAAATTCAGTGGTCCAAGGCATGCAAAAAGACATTCAAAATGCTGAAAGACCATCTAAGTAGGGAACCCAGACTGCATAGTTCACACTACAGCCTGACATCTTGGGTATGGGTCTTTGGACTGTACTTTTGTAAGGCTTTCAATAGAAAGAACAGCCCATCCTTTACCTTAGCAGGAAGCTATTTCCCCAAGACGTATCCTACTCTGTCATTGACTAGAATGCCTTGGCCATGAAGTGGGTCAAGATGCCTTACAATGTTATTTGTTGGAGAATCCTTTTATTTTAGTGACAAACCATGCCTTCCTCCACTGGTTGAATCTGATGGAAGATACAAATCCTAGGATCATGCAATGGTACATTTCTTACAGTTTTCAAGTACTCTGCCTGTTAGGGAAGGACCATAAGAAAGCAGATTTTTTTCATGAATGGGGGGAGAACAGAGGCCTCTGGATGGTACCCCAGCACTGAACTTGAGAGAGAGGGTGTGTGATGGGGTTTATAAACCCCACACTGAAACTGAAGGGGTTAAGGAGCAACTTAGAGCTCAGATGGCCCTGCCCATCCTTACCTGCAGAGCATGCTCCAGCTGGAGGTGGAATTTTAAAGGGATCCAGACATCTCAAAAGGAGACTGAAAGAGCAAGGGGACCCACCCTGTGAGCTCCTGAAGAAAGATAATACAGAAACCTTACCCTGAGAGAAGAGCCTGCCTGCTGGGCCCAGAGGGGCTGAAGACAGTTATTCTCCTTTTCTTTGGTAAAGTGTCAAAGTATAAGACTTTGGTGGCATGAAAACCCCCTCTCTTCCAGACTCCCCACTGGGGAAACCTGGAGGGGATAGAGTCTTTGCAAACTCCACAATTGGGATTAAACACTGACAGGGGTCACTAAAGAGACTGAAGGTACTCCTGCCCTCCACCCACTTTTGAGAGGGTGTAGGACCTGATATCTTCCTTGGGGCAGGCAAAAATAGCACTTCAAGGACACCCTCAAAGCCGATACGAAGAAGTGCAATACTGACATAAACGCATGGGAAACGCAAGCCCTCAACTGACCAAAATGGAAAAGGACCTTGTGGCAAGGATCCCAGTATTTTGTGATCCACTAAGACAACAGGAAATGGAGAAATGGGAAAGGAGGAGAGAACATGCCACAGCCCGATTCAAGAATCCAGATCTGCCCCTACTACTGGGAAATGTTTGCCCCAACTGTGACAAGATCTGTGGATACCGGTTCGGTCTCATTAGACACCCGTGGGTCCATCAGCAATAACAGCATATCATTTTATGAAAGACAATCGTCCTCGAAATCCAAGGGATCACTGACGATCTTCCTTGGGACTCTGTTACCCCAGAGTGCTGCTGGTGCAGAACAGGTGTAGAAACTATTAGGCTTGCAAAGGGTGTCTCTAAGATTCACCCTCAAGAGTTTAACTATAAAACTAAAAATATCAGGCAGGCATTTTAAACATTCCCATTGCTTCTTTGGCACCTCCCCTCAGAACCTCTACTAACTCTGACCATCTAAATCACGGAAGGTAGCCGATATAATACAGGAGTGTAGTGGTAGCAGCAGGAGCAAGGTAAATTGAACTATGCAGAGACTAATTAAAGCATTTTTCAAACTCAGATTGGGCAAAGGTCACAACAGTTGCAGTACAACTGTGAGAATTCGTGAAACGTGTTCAGTAGACAAATGCTGGGCAATGTGCATTTTTGGAGATGTACAAGTATACCCATGCCCTTGGCCTGAACATTCATAACATCCAGGTCCCCTAAAAAGGAATTTCTGTCCTAGGGTTAGATGTACATTTCAAACACAGAAATTTAGATGTTCATGAGGAAAAACAAAATAATAATTAGGATTGACTTGTACTACTTGTTGCTAATGATAGGATACGAAGCCTCTCACCTCTAGATCCCTGCCCAGAATGGTACTTGCAGAAAGTCTTTACCTGTTTACTATCTTATCTCTGGAGGTGGGCTAAGTGTTGAGTCTAGGCGGACTCTTATCTAGCCATGTCTCTTATCACATAACTCTCCCATCAACCCCTTTGTTAATGATGGATGTCACTAGGAAACAACCTTTCTTTGCTTCTCCCACAACAGCCTCTGCATTTTCCTTCATTGTGCACCTTCTAAATGCAATGTGATTCTTGAACTGGTCCACAAGGCCCCTAGTCCCTTCAAGATTTATTGCCTACAAGAAAATACCACAACTAACGACAAGGGAATTAAGGCTCATTTACTTATCTTTCAAAAAAGACCCCAAAACACTGTGGGAAAATCTTGTATTGATGCAGTCTGTGCTATACCTGTGGCCCCTTGGGAACACCAACATTATGATGAAAATGTCTGTTCTAGATTTCCAAAAGCATTTTTAAGGTTTCTTTAACTTTCAAATTCTTTGCAAGTTTAAATAAAGCTCATAGACTCATAGACTCATAGGTCAGAAGGGACCAATATG
>ML675604.1:47383369-47469879 GCA_007922155.1 Mesoclemmys tuberculata
CGCCTTACTGAAATCGAGGTAAATTAGATCTACCGCATTGCCTTTGTTTATTGCTATAGTTCTTCTCAGCACCCTCAATATTCTTAGCCATTCTAAAATGAGCAGAAAAACTTATGTAACACTTAGATCTTTAAAAGTACTAAACTAATTTCCTTGAAACTTGAGGTGTTGTTTACATCTCTGTGATGTCTGCATAACAAACACATGTTTCAACGAAATCAATTCAAGCCATTGTTGCATTACACAGGAACAAATTCTCTCTTTGGAACCCATCAACCAAGTGTCGGGGGGAAGATGTTCTCAGTGAAGAACTGGGATGAATATGTGGTTCTGCAACTTTCCCCAACCTCAGTGCTCTTCTTCTTTGTTTCACGTTTCACTTCTAGACCACATCACCTCTGGATTAGTTTAGTCACGTGTCCTCTCAGACTGGGAAGCATTAGGGTAATGTGAATGTGTATCATCCATTCTCTCTACTGGAGGGAATTCTAGACCTGCCAAAGGGTTATCATTTTGCCTCTAATAGCTATCTTGAAGAAGATGTAAATTCCACTACTAGTTTTACTTTGATGAATTGCTAAGTTTTTAAAAAATGTGTTTCACAGATGCCTAGAGTATATGAGATCAGCATCTTTGTGGTATAATTCACATTTTTTGTATGAACCGTTCCATTTAACTGTACATTGCTAACAAAACAGACTCAAAATGTGCGTTGTGTGTTACTAAAATAAAATGGAAAGGATTTTGTTAGACCTTTTAAAAGATGGCTGAAAAGAGAGCAAATCTAGTGTTAAACCTTTTAAAAGATGCCTGAAAAGAGAGAGCAAATCTAGTGTAAGTTCTTCTTTAACTGGTGTATTTATTTCCATCAGTGGCATAAATACTAGAAACTGTGTGTTTCTAACTCTATAACAAGAAAGTTTTAACTACATTTTTAAGAACAGTTTTACAAGCCTGATGTGTTCTTACATATTTGAATTTATTCACTTTTAAAATCAGCTAGGAAAATTAAAAGATTTGTGTTTAATCATTTGTGTTGAGCCTAATATGCCTATTATGCATAACTTCTGCATAGTGATACATCAGAGCAGTTGTAGCCATTCATTCCATTAAGAAAAGATTTGACACTTACATATGTAAGATTTCTAGTATATTTCCTTTAAAAGCAGTTGTGTCTGCTGGACACCAAGGCATCCTATTCATAAGCTTCTTTAGAAATAAATCCTCTGTTTGAATAATCACAAATGAAAAGTTAAATCCTGAAATTCAATTGCATTCTAAATTTTCACTGCAGTCCACTATGTTTTAATGAACTGAACACGGGGGGAGGGGGAACCCTACACAGCAATATAATCCTCAGCGAACGAGGGGAATTTAGATACAGCAAATAATTTCTCTCAAACAATTAAATACATTTTTATATGAGTTCTTCATCTTAATTTATAATCTCGCACAGCTGTTAGATGTTTTGGCAAAATGAACTGTATTTTCAAAATGTGTTAATCCCCAGACAAAGAATCACCCTGTGAAAACACAAATTACAAAAAAAAAAAAGAGGAAAGTTATGGAAAGCTATAGTTGGAGTCCCATTGTAAGGAAACCCTCATCAGAACTAACAAGTGGCCACCAATTAGAACTAAATTTACAGCATGTAGTTTATTTAATCCTTTGTCACCATCTCTTACTCCATTTGCAACCTCAGACCTTTGCAGACTTTGAGTTGTTTATAATTTGTGGTTTACACAGAGCTCATTTTGTGTTTTTGTCACATATCATGTCCCTTATTTAGGCCTTAGCAAATTGGGAAGCATTCTCATACAGGGCAGACAAAAAAAATCAACTGAAGTCTATACAAGTAGTTTATGTACCTCAGTATCATGTTTGAGTTCCTTGATTTCAGGTATATTCAAGTAAGTTGCTGCATAAAAAAGGCAAGATGACCAAATTAACCAATCGCAACTAAGGAATTTAACTACATTTTATAATTGAGGTACAGATGAATATTCCATTTTCAATGGAAAGCAAAGTGGCCATGTTTCCAGTGCTAATGAAAACCTTAAAACATCCTCCCACTACTTCTTCATGCCACTCAAATACAGAACACTTTAGTGGTTAGCAGCAGGAAAACTTAGCTGCTGCAGCCATTTACTAGTGGTCTAATTACATCTTTTTCTGACCCACAGCAATGAAAGTCAACACTGGAATTGGTCTCCTACGTGCTATACACAATCACCGTCAAGGACAAGCCTTTTAAGGAGGAACCATTATAATTAATGGACTTGAATGAGCAGCAGCATTTGTTTAGGCCAGTAACATTTCAGTGGAAGTGCAGAATACACTCCATAGTAGAGTGCATTTGAGAGACGCTTAAGTATAGTGTCCACCAAAATTCTACAGATGCAAAGATTAGGTTTCAAGCCTTAGAAATTCAGTATCTGAAAACTGTAATTTACTTTCTAACATTTTCACTTTGTTTCTAAAGTGACATAGTCTTTTGTCAAGAAAATGAGTTATTTGAGTAAGTAGCGCATTTTGAACATATCAGGGAAACAAAAGAACACAAACAAAGGCCACCAAGCAGAACTTCCTAGAATCTGGGGAGACGAGCAGAATCCCACTCTGGTATCTTCTATAGACAATAGCCAAGCAGGTTTAATTTACCTTGTTCTTAAAATATTTGATTAGATACTTTCTGATTCAGCTATTTTATACACCTTATAAAAACATAAAAGTTACCAACCTTGATGTGTTGCATCAGTATATTCTTTATTCATTATTTAAATCATATTTATCATCTCCAAACTGGATATGAAGCAAAGAGATCATCAAGCAAATGAAGGTTTGCATATTAGGGTTCCAGAAAAGGTCAAAAACTGCAGCTGTCTGCTGTAAGATAACATTTTATACAGATTACTCCATATGTACAGGTGACTAACTCTAAAGGCATCCTTAGGAGTGAGGGCAGCACAGGAATTATTAAAATCCAACTGAGAAAGACCAGTTAAAGGGAAACATCCAGTTGACAGCTCAAAAGCGCAATACATTTCAAGAATCCTCTTTGTGTATGTATTCTCAGGCTGGGTCTACACTGACAGCAGCAAATTCGCCGCCGTCAGATCGATTGCTCTGGATCAATTGAGCGGTCTGTGTAGACCCGCTCAGTCAATCCAGCAAGCGACCCAGGAAAATCCACCTGGTAAGTGGCATAGCATAGCACTGTGTTGAAAGGAACGCACAGTGTGGACGGCGCAGGAGGAGACGCTGCAAAGTCGACAGGAGATAAGCAAGTGATTTACGTCATTTGCATGTCTCCTGTCGACTGCCGCCGAATCGCAAAGGTAAGTGTAGACCTGGCCTCAGTGATTACCCTTTCTATCTAAATGCAGAATGATTCTATGACCTATCCCCCATGAACCTATCTAACTCTTTTTTTAATGCAGTTATACTTTTGGCATTCACAATATTTCCCCAGCACTGAGCTCCAGGGGTTGACTGTGCATTATGTGAAGAAGTAATTCCTTATATTTGTTTTAAACCTGCTGCCTTTTAATTTAATTGGGCGACTCCCTAGTTCTTGTGTTATGTGAAGGGGTAAATAAGACTTCCTTATTCTCATTCTCCACACCATTCGTGATTTTATAGATCTCTATCATATCCCCACCCCAGTCATTTCTTTTCTATGAGCAGTACTAGTCTTTTTTAATCTCTCGTCATATGGAAGCTGTTCCATATCTGAAATCATTTTGTTGTCCTTCTCTGTACCTTTTCCAATTCAAACACTGCATTTCTTTTTTGAAATGGGGCGCCCAGAACTGCACATAGTATTCATCCATGTGTTTAAACATTAATAGCTAGACTATACAAAATGGGGCAAAGAAAACATTTATCTTAAATGCTTTCTCCACATTATTTTAAACTGAATTCCTTTAAGGGTTTTTAGATGTTGGGGCATATCAAATATATCCAACTAAAAACATAATTTGGAAGATTTTTATATAACTGGCTTGACAACAACTGAAGACTTACCACAGTGGGATGGCCATCCCATAATCAGCGCTCTTTCCTGTTGACAGTCTAATTAGCTGTCTCAGAAGAAAGAGCAAGGACGGAGTGGGTATGGTGTCATCCACAAAATGCAGTTAGCTAACAGCAGGCCTGGTTTAGTTATAAGGCATAAGTGTTTTTATATTGCTGGGACTGAGCCTATGCATTTAAAGGAGCTATGCAGAATGCAAATTAATTTGGTATGGAGCTCTTCTCTGTTTATATGCTTGTGATATCAGGGCAATTTTTCAAAAGTGACTTAGGAGCTCAAGTCCCATTTTCAAAACTGACTTACGCACTTTGTACCCTAAATCCTATTGAGTTTCAGTTAGCCCATCCACTACATATTTTAGCAGATTGAAAATCTTTTCTCTCCATATATAATATACGATTATTTGTAAGTAAGTACATACATTCAGAAACAACTTTCTGTACACAAAGCCTGGATAGCTGTCTTTGTGCAGGGAACTAAGCTGTGGAGAGGGAGAGAAGAGTTAAGAATGAAACTCTCCACCACAACCCCTGAACACTGGCTGCCTCTCTCATCACAGTCAACATCATCTCTTCAAGGCTGCCAATCCCTACAGAATATATCCATGATGCCTTCTATCTAAAAATCAAAGCTTTCTCTTTGGTGGACAAGGAATTGGGTTCAAAATGGGGCAGCGTCTGGGATTCTTTTAAACTTATTTTTTTTATTATTATTTACTAATCCCCTTTTTTGAACTGAAAGCTCTTGTTTTGAATTTCTTAAGTATATATATTTATGTTTACGCACCCAAAGAGAGAGCTTCTGGGAGAGAATCATTCACATACTACTTGTAGTTCATTTTTAATTCCTCCGTGACTTCAGAGATGTAGAACTGAGTACAAATACTGAAAGTTGAATAAAATATTAAGGCCCTAATCCTGCAATCTGATCCAGATGGGCAGATCCTCAAACCTCCACCAGATCCCATTCAGATCATCTGGGATCCTCTTGGGCATAAAGTTCCACCTGCATGGATTACATTGCAGGGCTGAGGACTACGTCAGGTAAGAAAGCAGACTATCTTTATACACAATCAAAAAGTACTGTGTGAGGGAATGGAGTTATAGTGAGAGAGGTCCCGTTCAGGAGAAGTCTGCTGCAATTATAGGACAATATGTCAAGGACTAGATATAGTAGCTCAGTAGGAGTTAATGGAATAACATTATGCAGTAAAAGGGCAGGTAAACATTACAATGTCATTAGAAGTTGATGGGAATTATGTTACAATCTGAATACAAATCTGCACTTGATGAGATTAATAGAAATAAATGGAAATTACATTCTAATGTGATGGAGACCTGTTACCTTATAATGTCAGGGGCAGAATCAAAGAAAATGGCAATGAAGAAGAACATCCTCCTTACTACCACCACAAATGTTAAGGCAAAATGTGTTTTCTTGTATTCACACCTAATCCTGTTGATGGATTCAACACTTTGTGTCCATTAACCTCAGCACCTTGCAGGCTGTAGCCTTATCTGAAAAGTTTGTGGGGGATGGATACTGGGGACAACTCCCCTCCCTGCACAATATTACGAGTATATGGTCCCAGTTCTATAAGGCTCCAAAGTTCCTGATAGCCTCTCTCTCCTAGTTCTGAATCAACCCACATGCTCCCTTCCCTACGCCATAAGCATCCCTCATCACTTCCTTCCCTCTGCTCCCTGACACCCTTCAGCCATTGCCCCTTTTTTCTCCCAGACTCCCCTACTTCTCTCCTGCATTCCCTGAAAGACTCTAGTTGTCCTCTTCCCACATCACACATTTCTCCCCCAGTGCCCTGTCCCCCAGAGAAGATGTCTCTGCCTCTTCTAACATCCCTCTACCAGCAAGATGTCACAGAAAGCTACACTCAAGATGTCCCCCACCAAGATACCACTTATCTCTCCAATTAGCCCTCCCTTCTTCCCAGGGTCCTCAATCTTTTCGCTCCTAGATTTGCCAGCTCTCCCCTTCAAAGCTTCTCTTCCCTCTTCTGTGCCCAAGGTCCCACACCTGTTACTCCCTTTGCAAGGAACCCGCACGCCCCCACCTCTCCTTTGCATGTGTCCAAAAGGTTTCCCTTTCCTCTCACAGTTTCCTCCGCCCCAAGACTTATCTTCCCAATGGCCCCTGACTCCAAGAGGCCAACCAGGTCTCGCCTTCCCTCATCCCCACCCTAAGTTTCTCTGCTCCTCCAAGGCCTCCTCTTGAGGGGACAGGTAGAGTACCTGGTGGTAGGGTGCCATGGGGGGGACCTAGGAGCCTCACAGTGGGGGAATGGTTCTGCTGTTGTGAGGAATTTTCCTGGCCCATACACTACCCTGGTGGAATTGGCTAGCAAAAGGTACCTGAGTACCTGCTCCCAATCCCTTTACCCAGAAGCCAGCCTGACCTTGAAAACTCCCCTTCCCACTCTCCTCATAACCCTGACAAGGTTGAGCCCGGGACTCCTGGGGGCTTGCCCCGCAACCTTGTCACTCAGGACAGGGGCTCTGGCGTTTTCTTTCCGGAGTGCTCTCTCTGCACTGGATGCTTTCCTGACCCACTGAGCAATGCACATAGTTCAAAGCAATATGATTTATTACACATTAATCAATAAAAAATATAAAGAACAATGGAAAAGGTCAAAGGAAAACACTTCACGCCGACCCCCTGGCTCGGGGACACCACACACACACACACACAGGTCTCTGGACCTAAGGGAGCTCAGCCTGTCCCTCACATGTCGCAGGCCTCCTGCCCCGGCCCTGGCTGTGCTGCAGGGATGCTGCGGTTTGGACTCTTGCTCTGGCGGGTGCTGCTGTCTGTCTGCTCCCTGGGCTGCCCCTCCGCCCCTCTGCCGGGCCTGGCTCCAGGGGCTGCTTCCTTCTTAGCTCTGCCCAGCCAGCTCACAAGGAGGACAGGACCCCCCCCCGCCTCCTAGCTCCCTCATTGGCCTGTCCACCCTGCCAATCAGGCTGACCCAGAGTGTTGGCCTCTCCACACTGGTCTTGGGGACTGTCTGTCTCAGGGTCCTGATTCCTCATTGGCCCCTCCCCTGTCCTTTGGCACTGAGAGATGGCCCACTAAGAAGACCCACTAAGTTTCAGTGTGGGGCCCATAGTCCCCTTCCACTCTGTCGCCCACAAGGTTCCTATCTCCAGCCCAAATGCCTCCTCCAGTTCCCCCTTCCAAGGATCAATCCCTCAGGCACCATACCTGTGTAATAAAAGGGGGGGAGGAGAAGCTGCTGCTTCGTGCCTTTAATTCCTGCCTCCCTCTCTCTCAAGCCCTGCAAGTCAGGAGAGGAAAGCCCAAGACAAAGAGAGATATAGGGCAGTTTTGGAGAGATTCTCTCTGGAGCCTCCTGCAGGCCCAGGGAGGCTTCCACTCAGCTGACCTGGGTCTGGGACTTTGTTTCCTGAGTGTTCCCTTCCCGAAGCAGCATCCTCAGATTGATATCTGTTCTTTCTGGTCCATCCCTATCCTCCTCCGACATACCCACCTGCCAAAACCAGTGGGAAGAGGGAACAACACTGTAGTCCCCTGACACTGAAAGCTGGGGATGGGAGAAGGAGAAATGCCCCCTCTTTAAACCCCATATAATTGGATCTGTGTTAGTGTCTCAAATGACCTTTTACATCCTGCCCTGCAGCAGTGCACAGTGCTCCACATAAATTCTGATTGCCCCACTTCTGAAGTGGGAAACAGTTGCAAATTCCTCATTTGTGACCAGTGTGCAAGCTTGTACCTGGTACATAAACACAGTACTAAAAAACAAACGAGAGTCCTGTAGCACTTTAAAGACTAACACATTTAATTTCTGCAGGCATAAGCTTTCGTGGGCTGTAACTGTGTTTCCTGTTACTGGCATGTCAGGCAAATGAAAGAGCTTTTCCACTCCCCTATTTAACAATTCATTCATATTGTAAATCTCAGACACTACATGATAAAAAGGGCTAGTCACAATGTACGTGCAAACAACATTGTAACAGCATGATGAACATGTTTTTCAATTCAAAATATCAACGCCATGGACTTTTCACTGACATCACACCATCTATATTCACAGCAAAGTCGATTAACATTCTGTTGATATTATATACTAGCTAAGCCTGCTTCTTACAATGACATCTCTTTTCAGAGTGGTGCAGGCCCAAGCTATTGTTGGTGCCAGTGCTGCGGTCACTGTCTTCACTGCAGTAGCTTACACAACTAAATTAAATTGGTGCTTATGAATGATGCCAGACTGACAGCTCTGAAGAGCAGAGTCCTACGTTTACTCACAAAATTGGTACTCTAAAGGCTTCAGTCGTGCAAGTTGCCTCACACTGCTCTACAGCTAGGCCTCAGCAATTAGCTGGAATGCCCACTTTTAAGGGGGAGAAGATTGCCCACACATTCCTTGGCCTCTCTGATGAGACTGACAATTTGCTCTTGTTTTGTGTCCCCATTAGGAACAAGAGTAAGATGACTAATTAAAGCCTTCACCTTTTTCAAATCTAGACACACAACACACATTTCCACAATGCTCAAACACAAACCTCGGAGAAACACCCTCGCTGAATGCCAAGTGGGTTAGTTTAGTTGATAACAATAAATACTAAGTTAATTCCCTCTTCTGGGCTTCCCGTGCAGTGGCTTTTCCATGTCTGTTTTTTAATAAGCTATTCAGATTGGAGTAGTCTTTATTGTTAGACCCTGTGCAGCACTAAACCCATTGCCACAGTCCAACAGCTAATAGTAATGATGGTCCTGATTGCCTCCCTATATCTCTGCACGGAGGAGATCCTCTGTGTGCACATCTCTTGCAAAAAGGGGAGGGTCCTCTGCTTCCACAGCACCAGTCTCCCTCATAATCTATGCTTTGCAATGGGAGCGAGGATGAGCTATTTGGAGGATAGTCCCGCTTTGAGTAGGGGGTAGGACTAGATGACCTCCTGAGGTCCCTTCCAACTCTAATATTCTATGATTCTATGAGGAAAGGATGAAGGGTGGGGAAGAGCAGGCCAGGCCAGGCCACTTCCACCCCCGCACCCCCCACCTCGAAATTAATGCAGTCAGAAATGCTAATACAGCCTCAGACTATGTATGTACCATAGGCATCCTAAAGAGGTTCAGCGAAACTGCACTGCCAGGGACTGGATTCTCTGCAAATTTGGAGCCAGCCCTGGGACCTTTTTTCAGAGCATCAAGCCCTGTCTCTGGATAGGATGATTTTTGGGGAAAGGGGAAGGGAGAGATTTCTTTTGCCTGAGCTAACTCCTGAGAATTTTTTTTGCAGGAGGAGATGAGCTGGATCAATACTAGCTCATTTCAAATACCTCACCACACAGCTTGCAATGATAATGATCTTTGGTCAAGATCCTTTGAGGGTGTTAGAACCAGCTTTCAAGGTGAAAGGATCTGTATTCTACTGTTAGTATCCTGAGATAGCTGACCCTCTCAATTTTCACATAAGAGTCAGTTTTAGCAAATAAGGAGATTTTCCCTCTACGCTGTAAGCAAAATGCCATCCAAGCATCAACACAATGAGTTCTTCAATATCCCCTGAGATAGGCTGCAGACACTCCCTCAATATCAGCAGGGATGGAGTTAACTGTCTGCGTACATCTCCTGTGGCATCACAAGGTAAAGCAGCACACCTGTGTGTGTGAAAGGCACACAAACACAGAGGAGTATTGCTGTTTAATATGTGCATTACAATAGCACTTACAGGCACCAACCAGGACTGGTGGCAGGGCAGTTTTTCTGGGTGCTGTACAAACATGCATGAGACAAAAGAAGGTTTGTATGAGAAACTGACAAGCAGGCCACATTAGTAGCGTGGAGGCAGGAGGGACTAAAGTGATATCAGTGGACAAGTCAGGAAAGGCAGGATTGTTAAGGGTCTTGAGGTGAGAGCAAGAAGTTTGAACTTGGGGAGGTGAAGCAGACGGAGCCAGTTTAGGGAGTCAAAAGAGGCAGAAGGGGTGGTGTGATGTGCTCAGCGACATGGACAACGATGGTCTTAGCAGGTGTCGTTGATTGAATAGATTGAGGTGATGTGTGAGTTAGGAAAGAAAACCAGGCAACACTAAAAAAGCAGCTACCAGATAGTCAAAGAAGTGAAATGCCAGAAATCCAGTGGTTAGATGGCTGTATCATAGCCTGCTGTTTTCTTACAGTTTATATAAAGCCATATTTTCTTTTGTTATATGCTGTATGCAACCTAAGCCCCAAGAATAAAGCTAGAGAGAGAAAAGTTGGTCATTGAAAGATTTTTGTGTGAGCTTTTGTTGGCCAGGATGGTCAGTCCACTTACATACCTATTGTCCCAGCATCAGTGTGAGCCCCCAGCTGGAACTTGCATCTGCCGACACCTCAAAGTCACTATGTGAAAGCAAATGGCATTGTTCTTTCACAGCATCTCATCAACTTGATTATTAATTGAATTCTAAATACAGAGTGAAATGTGGCAAATCTTTTTAACATGGGCTTAACTGAACAAAATTTACATCCTGTTCTGTGAGGCTTCTGTTAGCCTAAATTTTAATTAAAAAGAAAAAAAGTAGTCGTCTTGGGGACCTGAAAGAGTCATAAAATCCATCCAACCAGTTGCATGTATGTGTGACCGACCTATTTAGCTTCTAAAAATCTATTTAGTGCCAAAAACTGCATTAGAGAATTCAAACAAAAGCTCATGGGGAGCCAAGTAATGAGCCTGCTTTGATTATTCTTGTGATTAGTCCATTCCCCCTTCTCCCTTAGGAATTTCATTTAGAAAAGTAGTCATTTTAAGAGCATGCAAATTTTGATTGCTAGTTTGCTGTGAAATGGGCAAGAAGCAGCCTTCTGTGAAACTTGATGGTATCTGAGGAAACAACTAGCTGAGTTAAATATGTGCTGTCCAGCATGACTTTGATCCAGTGCCATATATGTCCAGTCATTTTACATGTTTCATATCCAACCCCACCTACTATCAGGTTAATTATTCTGGATGTGAAGTATCTCTTAACATTGTGTCATGATCCCATAGATCTTGAAGCTCGTCCACTGGGTTTCCACTCAGCTGTTAGCCTTCCTGCTCACACTCAGCAGCTTGCTACTAATCAGTCAAGCAGGGGAGACCATGAAACCTGAAGTTACATCAGGGAGGGCTTCCCTGGGCCTGTCTGGAGGAACATCATGAACTTGGATTGGTCAGGAGAGTCTACCCAATTGGGTTCCACCTGGTTGCTACATTAGACCCTGCCTTCTTCTCTGACTCCGAATCCCTTCCATGCTCCTCGTCCTTGCTCTGGGTCTCTCAATCTGGCTCTGACCCTTGCCCTGACTCCTGACTATGACTCTGGCTCCAACCACTAGACCTGTCCACCTATGTCCTGACCCTGACAGACATTTTGTAATTAAATTACTTATCACTTTAGTGCTCAGTTATCTTGCGGACTCAAGTAGCTGCCCTTCATCCCCCACGCTATATTTTGGCAGGCACTTACACAGAAATCAATGTGCTGTCTATGCCAAGTCCAGTACTTTGTCCCTGAAAAGTGTGTACATATTTCAAATGAAGGATGGAAAATGGCCTTATATTGACAGCAGCATGACATTTATTATTATTACTATTATTAAATTGCACGAACCTATGCTGACCATGAATGTGAGGAATAAAAAGCAATAGTTTGTATAAATGTATTTGACTGTAAAGTATTAATTGATGCATTATTAGGATGTGGGTAGCACTACACAATTGCCTGAGGGACACTGTACATAATCAGTAGCCACTAAAATGTTGACTGTACCTCAAGGTTGTGAATTGAAATCTTAAAAGCTACTAGTCTAATAAAATCAGCCTCTCCTTGGGTTGGAAATGTAAATATTTGCACAATACATAGAATATTTATAAAATGACACAAATGTTTTTTAACCTGAAAAACAGTGCACTATAAACAGAGAGCCAAAGTCTGCGCTCATTCATGCTAGGAGAAATTCAGAGTAATGCATAGTATTTTTTTTTTCATTTAGAAACTAACTTTAAGGGAATACTGTCAAGATGAGAAAAGAAAGTAAATTATTTCAAAGAAAATGACAGCACTACATTAGGCCATTAACACTGAATGCGTTTTAAAAAAGAGATTTACTTTTTACTCTTTGCCCCTGATTCTTTACTTCTTTCAGTTTGGACCAGATTTTGGCCCCCTGTTCTGGCTACTTAACACCACTGGGGATTCCCCATTATGTGAGGGGTATCTCCAGGTAGCATAGAACAGCCATGGTATCTATGCTACTTTTCTCCTAGCCCCTAGCCCAGGGGATGTTTCCAGGGAAGGGGGCATGGCTAGAATGCCTCTATATGCTAGCTATCCCACGCTGCTGGAATGAGCCCTTGGGGCCATGGGCTGCCAGACATAAAATTAAAAGCACTCTTAGGCTGTTTTATCTTATGCCAGGAAGTGTACTTGTCCCCAGACATTCCAGATTCCAAGGCCCACGAAGGCGTCATAAAGTTGACTCTGCCTGCCTTCAGCTCCCCAATCTGATCTCGTGCCAATTTGGATTTTGCACAGGCACGTTATAAGTGGGCAAACTAGACTGAAAGTGGGTGTAAAACAGGACCATTCTGATTTGTTAGCATTTTATATCCCTTGTGCGTTCACGATCCACAGTTATAAATAGCTACACAATACAGAAGAGAATCAAGCCTTTTGGTTACGTTTTTGCATTTCTTTAATCTTAACCGGTGAAACTGCTCAGTTGCCCTTCATATTTGCAGATACTATCACTTCTCATGTGTTGGCACCGTTCTGTTAAGCAGTTGACTTTGTATTTCTGAGGTTGTGGGGTGCTGTTTAAATAAAAGCAAAACAAAACAAAGAAATTAACAAAAGAAAATGCCTGTTTCCACTGAGAAAAGTGATACTGAAAAAAATGTTTCTTGTCATTAGGTTTTGACTAAATTTTTAAAGAAAACATTGTATGTAAGTTGCTTAACAGTGTTCCTTTGCTACTGAAGTATGTGTGACATTTTTCATGTGAAAATACTGCCAAGTGAACAATTATTTATAGAGTAATTCCAATCAATAACTATTATTAGGATTAATACAGGTGGAGGTCAAGTTCCAGCTAGAAAGCGAAGAGCTATTTCTAAGGTGGTGGATGCAGGGATATACAGGATTGAAGGAAAATATAAAGCCATTGTTAGCACGATCAAACCACACATGCTTACCCATCGCGTAAAGTTGATATCATGCACAATTAACATTGAAGAATGAGATATAAAAGCATGCATTAGCCTAGAATCGCTGGCTTTATGATCTGTGGTACTCCATCCAGCTTCAAATAGGCTGATGTGAGGAGAGGGTGGGAAATAGCATCAGGTCACCAGTTTCCAGCCCTTTGTATTCCCAGCACTGGGCCAGGGGATGTGGGAAATCTGGTGGTGGATTTTCTTACAGGAATGCCATGAGAATAAAACTGGGCAGACACACATCCTGACAAGTATCCTTGAGTTTCAGTACATATACCCCACTGAATGCTTTGACCGTAAACTCCAGGGTTTCTTCTCTCCCTTCTTCCTAGTCTGTTCCGAAGAATCTCTAATCTACTCTTCCACACACTGCCTCAGGGTTCCATCCCAAACCCAGTCCCTTTTCCCCACTAGTGTCTAATTTCCTTCATCATCTTTCCTCTTCCCATCTCTGGAGCCTTCACGGAATATTGCTGCAGTATGGGAGGCTGGGGGTTAGTGACGTAGCAACCGGAAGCAGAGCAGCAAAGAAGGAAGCCAGGAGAGATGGCGGTAGATGCATAGCAAGAAAAGCCACAGAAGCCCTTAACTGACACAGGAACATGCTGCTCCTAATGAATTCTGGCTAGTTATAAGTTATTTCATGAAGAAGGCTAAAGTCAGGGTTATGTAAACATGGCTGTGTAGCAAAGATATGCTGCCTACACTTGAAAATCATCTATGGATTTTAATTTCAGAACTCCTGATAAATATGCATGTTTCAAGACAGTCATTTCAGGCTATTTCACAGGCAAGGAAACAGGCAAAGAAACTAATAACCCTGCTTTCATAAAGCATTTATTTTTATTTGAAAACATTATACAGGCATTACATTGCCACAGCCAGTCCATATAGGAGCATGCAAATATCAAAACAGAGAAAGGTTTGTTGAACTTATTGGTGCAAGATTTGCGGATGGAGTGTTTTTGCTTGTTTTTGGTTTTGATTCATATTTTCATTTCCAGTGTCAAGCTTAGTGTGCTTAATTATGACATTTAACAATAAAATCCTACCCATGGGGTAAAATTTATATTTGTCGCTAGCTTGGGAATACTTAATTAAAAATAAAAGGGAAAGAAAACAATACTACACGCTTGTCAAAGTGTTAATAGCACAAGTTAGCAATACCTAAACTATACATTGAAACTTTTCATATGACACAGTGGTGCAAAATTTGTAATTGCTTTATCTGTCATGTGTTTAAAAAGTGTATAGCTGGAAAAAAGACAAGTTCTGTCTCCCAGTGTGGGTCTCCATTCAGTAGCAGAAAATTACATCAGTTTTGCTAAGGGCCACTCACCCCCAATGGGTAGTAGAGCCTCAGTTTGTTCAAGGAAAAGATACACAGATCTGGGGAAGTCCTAATTCAACCAGTAGAGTAGCTGCCAGTTGGATAGCTGGACCTTGCTGGTGCCCACTGTGGTCTGAAATTGCAGGAAATTAAACAGCTAGAAATAACAGTTTTCCCTGCTGGACCTCAACTTCCATTCAACGGAGGATTTGTAAAGCTATGCTACTATTGTCCTTTGAGGTGCATCCAGTACTGGCAGATTGGAGCAATTCAACTCTCTTTAGCTGGAGAGGAAAAACAAAAACAAAACAAAATAATAAAACAAGCCCATACTGTTATCCCAGTGACATGAACCTCTTCATGTGCAAGAACACATGGGATGGTTATTGAGTGGACAGTCACAATTTATTTCCATACAACTGACTCATTTAAAATATCCTATAAAAATTGTTTCAGAGGGTGCCTCTTAGCCATCAGTTGATGCAAACCCTTATATGTATAAACTCCCCGGTCAGTGAACTGACCTGTATATGCCTTCACTCCAGTTGTTCCTAGTAAGACATTAATAAAGAGCTACAAATTATTGTAATAAAACTGAGAGAAAAGAGAAAAAAGGACTACAAACATTTGGCTTAGAAAATAAATACTAAGAATGTAGTAAACCAAAACAATTATACAAAATGAAGGAACGTAAACACGAAACAAACATGTGTACACACACTCCCCAGTCTTCAAAGCTCTCGAGACTAACATAGGAATAATGCTCAGAGAAAGGTATTTAATTGGTATAAAAGGTAGCAAAAAGACCAGGAGATGACAGGTGCCCACAAACACTCTTTAGGGTACCAGAGAGAACAATGACAATTGTAACGAGAACATACTGCTGTGGCTTAAACTGTACAGTCACTACAGAAAGACTATACATCAGTTAAACCCTGATTTGAGGACTTCAGTGGTGCCTTGGACTTGTGTGGACCTTCTAAACAAGGGTGAATTGACTGTTGACCTAAGTCCCGCTTAAAACCTATTTTGAGATCTTAACTGGGAACTGAGAGGTCCAATGCACAAGGATGAATGTGAACAATCTTAGTGTCGTCAACTCTCGTAATTTTATAGTGTGAATCTTGCAATATTTGCAGTTTCTCTTAAAGCCCCAGATCCTGGAGTCATGTTATATGAAAATCTCAGCTTTTACTTTTTAAGTTTCCAGCCCTCATTGTTGCAGGGAAAAGCTTAAAAACATGAACACTAAAAGCTCCAAAACCAGAAGTAAAATAAAAAGAACCCAACATTTCTTATTTTTAAAGTCACATGATTGCTGAATAGGTGTGTGTCTGTGTGTGGGGTCTGACGGTATGACAACCCCCTCTTATTCAATTGTAATGCAATAATCACAGGCAGCCTAAGCATGATGAGATGGACTATGTCTCTCTTCCTCATCAACAGGAGGAATGAGATGAAACAGATATTCAGTAATTCGTTAGCATTTTGGCACGTCACCATTTTTATATTTGTATGCAAACCTCCTTAAAGCTGCTGCAGAGAAGTCCTTTTTGTAGCTTTGCAGAACAGGATTATAAAAGACAAATGTTACTTCAGCAGAAATCCATTCTGCTTGGCTGATTTGCATCGCCTTTTCAATCTCAAGAGTGTGCAATTTCTTTTTTCTCATAGAAATAGGTGAGTTGTATATACGTTTTACATAAAGCCCTACATTTTCATTTAAAACTGACTTCATCAGAATAATGTCATTCAACTAAAATATATTTCATATACCCACCAACAGAAAATGCAGCAGTTTACCACAATCTTGCTTCAAACCCTGTTTTCCAATGCACTGAATACATAAAAGCTCTCATAATATTTCCTACTTCCTTGGCTCCTTCTTTCTAAAGATCTTAAATCCCTTTAAAACAATTTAGCCTCACAAGACTCTTTTGAGGGAGGTAAAGAATTACTATCCCCGTATATACGGATTGAGAAACTAAACCACACAAGGGACATGTCTAAGATCACACAAGAAGTCTGTGGCTGATCTGTGAAGAAAACTGAGCTATCTTGAATCTCTATTCTGTCCTTTACACACAAGACTATTCTTTCCTTTCCTTAATTTTAAGAGGAAAATGGACTGAGGAGATATGAAGCACTGACTTTTGTCTTTCACTTTGCTCTTAAAAGGGCAAAAATCAAGACAGATTTGTAAGGTTCTGCTTCAGATTCAACAGAAATGTCTTAAATGCTCCACATTTCTGATGAGTTTCCTGCAGCAGTAGAGCATACTCTTATTTCAGAGGGACTTTCATATTCCCTGGTGAATAACAGAAAACGGTTACATTCTTCTATTTTTGTAGATAATGAAACATAATTGGCTACGCCCTACACCCTATCTTTCATGATGCTGCAGTACCACCAGCAGATGGGTCAGTCTTATTCTTAATATTCATGAGTTCACTACATTACCATGCTAATATTTATGATCGAGGCATAAGAAGATTCTGATGAAAACTTGACATATTTCCAGGTTGGTATGGTTCGGAAAGGGAACCCAATGCCTCCTGTAGCACAGGATTGACAGAACTGGAAAAGTAGGAGGCTCCTGAATATGTACTGAGCATTTAAAATAACCACCCTGGTCTAACTGATATATTAACTTACCAATGAGAGCTTCAATATGTAGAAAAATAGGAAATGCACATTTTTGTACAGATTTAATTTTAAAAGTAAGAAATTTGTTCTGTTTTGTTTCTGCAGGTTAGACCCAGCTACGGAAATGTAATTCCCTGTCACCTGGTACAGCACCTCAGCCACCTGGAAATTCTTCACGGAATGTAAAAAGGTCAATGCTTGAGTAATTCACTTATGTAAATATAGAAAGGCTAAAATGCTCATTTTATACCTATTCCTAGAATAGAGACTGATAGTGTAAGATGTCCCTCCTCTGCACTCACAGCAGAGATTACAAATAAGGTGGGGTACCAGATAGATAGTACAGATGAACTCATTAATCCTTTCTCCCAACAGATCCAGATGCTAGCAAAAATGCGTCAGGGTGTAGCTACCCGAAGTATCCCGTCTACTTGTGAAAAACAAACACATTTTAAAAAGAGAGAAAATAACAGTGATTGTACATGTGGACTTACTGTAAAAATGTGGCTTTTCCACAACTCTATGTGGCCCTAGCAATAGGTACAAAAATACCGTTTTGATTTCTATGTAATTTCAGCTTGCATTTTTAATATCTTCACAGGTAGTTTGATAGCAAGTAATTCATACAGAGCATTCTGTTGTGACCAGCCTACTGCTAATACCCTAAACACGGGACTGGCACCTCTTTGCAAGGTACACCCAGTGGCAATTAGTTTGTACTTTTTACAAGCTTTCCCTATTTGCTACCTTGAAGCCCACCTGTGTAACCGTACCCAGTAAATACCTTTCTCTATATACAATACAGGGATCATGGATATACAAACGCCACTGAATCATCAGTGGGAGACAAGTGCCTGGGTTTAGGCAACTCTGACACGAGGTTCCTCTTCTGTTTCCTGGCCTAGACTGGTATACGTTACTGATGGTTCCAGCTGTCCGGTTGCTGGCAAGTCTACAACAGGTCCTGAAGGGTTTCGAAACTGCTTGTACACCCGTGGATCCTGGGCTACATATGTGGATGTGGAGGAGTACAGCACCAGCCCAACAAGGATAGTGAAGAATGACAGCAGATAAAGTCCTGAAAACTAAACATAAATAAGAGTAAAGTCATTAGAAAGCTGCACTGGTTATTCTGTGCTCATGAGAGCTAGTGGAAAATTGAAGGCATAGATCCTTGTTTTTATATGCACAGCATATAGCACTGTTAGTCTTTCTTGTCTGACTGTAGATTTTGTGGGGGTGCTATTGCAGGAAGTTTGTTTCCATTAACTTGTGCCTCCTATTTTACCTAAAATATGAGTGCAATTCTCCTGTGGCTCTAGCAATATAAATATGAGTCTATCAGCTGGGACTCGGGAGATCTGGGTTTGGTTCTCAGCTCTGACACTTATCTGCTTTATGACTTTGTCCAAGTCACTTCACTTCACTGTAGTTCAGTTTCTCCATCTGCAAAATAGGGATAATGGTATTTACCAATATTTGTAAAATGTTTTGAGATCCATGGATGAAAGTACAAGCATGAGGTTTTATTGTTTTACATAAGAACGTAAGAATGGCCATACTTGATCAGACCAATGGTCTAGCCCAGTATCCTGTCTTCTGACAGTGGCCAATGCCAGGTGCTTCAGAGGGAATGAGTAGAACAGGTAATCATCAAGCGATCCATCCTGTCAGCCATTCCCAGCCTCTGGCAAACAGCAATCCCTGCCTATCCTGGCTAATAGCCATTGATGGACCTAGCCTCCAGAACTTATCTAGTTCTTTTTTGAATGCTGTTATAGTTTTGGCCTTCACAATATCCTCTAGCAAGGAGTTCCAAAGGTTGACTCTGTATTGTGTGAAGAAATACTTCCTTTTGTTTGTTTCAACTTCATTTGGTGACCTCTAGTTTTTGCGTCATGAGATGGAGTAAATAACACTTCTTTATTACTTTCTCCATATCAGTCATGATTTTATAGACCTCTATCATATCCCCCCGTAGTCATCTCTTTTCAAAGCTGAAAAGTACCAGTCATATTACTCTCACCTCATATGGAGGCATTTCCATGCACCTAATCAGGTCTGCCGACGGTGGGGGAGGAGGGAGAAGGTGAGGCAAAGGGGACAATTGCCTAGGGGCATGGCAATTTAAAAGGGCCTGGGCCCCACCCACACTCCAGCCCTGCTCCACCCCAGGCCCCGCCTCACTTGCTGCTTGCCAAATTGCTCCTCCTGCTGTCTCCCCACCGTTGCTCACCGCTTGCTTCCCTCCTCTCCTCCCCCAGTTACTCCCTCCCCGCTACCTCTTGTCGTGTCCCTCCATCCGCCACTCAGTCCCCCCCAGTTGTTGCTCACCGCCTGGGGAAGGGGGAGTGTGGAAGAGAACAGGTGGATCAAGCGGGGAGGGAGCAGGGCTGAGCGTGGAGCAGGGGTGGACTGAGCGGGGCTGCAAGAGGAAGAGACAGGATGGGACTGTTCTCCATGGGGCCTGAAATTACTGTTGGTGGGTCTGCCCCTAACACTTTAGCTGCCCTTTTATGTACCTTTTCCCATTCCAATATATCTTTTTTGAGATGTGGCGACCAGATCTGCATGCAATATTTAAGATGTAATCTTAAATTTAATCCAGGCATACCATGGATTTATAAAGAGGCAATACAATATTTTCTGTCTTATTATTTATCCCTTTCCTAACAATTCCAAACTTCTGTTAGCTTTCATACATGATACTGTAAAGCAGTGGTTCCCAACCTGTGGGCCGGGGCCAAAAGTGGCCCGTGAGGGTTTCAAAATGGCCCGCTGGCCTCTCCCGCTGGCTGCAGAAGGGAGATGCTGCCTAAGGACCCAGGCGGAGTGTGTTGTCATGTGGCTACAAGACCAGTGCTGGTTCCCTGCTGCACCCAAGGGGATTGGAGATCAATGCTCCACTCCCCCTGGCTGTAGCAGGGAGCTTGGCAAAGTGATCCACCTGGGTCCATAGGTGCTGGGTCCCTGCTGGAGCCAGAAAGAGGGGAACACTGATCTCCTGTGCCTCTGGCTTCAGAAGGGAGCCACTACCTAGGGATCCAGGTGGAGCGCACGGAGCTACAAGACATGTGCGGTCTCCCTGCTGCAGCCCGGGGAACGGGAAAGCAGCAAGGAGACAGCCTTCCTCAGAAGTGGGCAAATGTTTGGATGGTAGAAAGATAGCATAACTCGTGTTATGTTGTCTGCTTCCCCCACATCAGCAGAAGAGGTGAGAATTACACCAGAGCTGGAGCAAAATGTACTCTGCTAATCTCCAGCCAGTGGAATGGTCCCTAGTGTGCCATTCTACCTGGCATAAGTCAGAGCAACCATGTGGCTTCTCCAGCTTGTGTCATCAACTGGTCTAGGCTCAGAAGAGAAGTAAATGGGGCTTAAAGTCACCATTACACTCACCACAAGGTGTACAAAGCGTGAGTCCAATAAAGAAAAAAAAAACAGCCTTCAGACTCTTTAAACAGTACAATTGTAGAAATGGGCAAAGATGTGATGTGAAGGGTGCATGTGCACCCCATGCAACTTTCCAACACCCCCACCTCCAAAGCGATCACAAGTGGTCTCAATTCAAGACTCTCCTGAGGACAAACTGCATGGCCACGTTGGTACGTCAAGGACATAGAAATGATTTTGTATTTAGCAAGAGTCCTGATGGAAGTGCAAGTGTTCAGCTGCGGTCAGGAGTACAAGAAAGAATGAAAATGCCAACAGCTAACTACAATCCTGTAACCAATTATGGGCTAACTAATGAGGTGGATGTATTATTCTGCACAAAAGGGAGCTGCAAATCTGTTCCCTAATCCTAGCTGACTATGGGACTTTGACAGGTGCCAAATGTGTTTCTCCTGTTCATTGAGATGCAGTGCTAGAAGGCTAGACAGAGTTAAATTATTCAAGCAACAGTTTGAGCAGTTCCGCATCAGTTCTTTATGCTTGTAAGGAAATAATTTTGTCAAATGTGAATTCTCTTTAAAAGTGCTACCTGTTTCCCATTATTAATTTGCTGTCACACCACTGAGCTACAGAACATGTGTTGGACATTTCTACTTGTGGTTAATCCTGTTGGCATTTTTCAGAAATAGTCCCTCTGAAGGGCTTTTGCAAATGCTAGAAGCATAACCCCTCATGACAAGTCTGTATCTGCTGTCATTTTCCACAGCGAGAGTGTAATAAATATACTTCAGAAGGGAATGCACCATAATGGGGAAAGTTTAAAGCAAGTCAGAAGCACTGTAGATGGGAAGAAGGCAGGGCTCTGCTTTTCGTCAATCATTAATTGCTTTTTTTCCAAGCTTGTCACCAGGTCTTCACGTGTCCTCTGGCAGTGTGATCTGATGTAACCACCCAGCCAAAAACACAATGCAGAATGTGAGAGCAGGTCTGCTGAAGGATTCCTTCCATATGTTACAACCCTGCAAGGAGTGGTTGGGCAGAGATCTCCCCCCTGTGGTAATCGAACCCTAAGTCAATTGATCCAATGTATTTTTCCTCTCTGTTTCATTTTATTTTTCACTCCCTGGGAATGCCCTCCTTTCTCTCCTTTTCTCTTTATACCTGAATTCTGACACCTCTTGGCAGTAATGGTTGGTTTGCTTTTTAGTGGATTACTTCCGACTACAAATGAACCCACACTAAAACAAACTTTCCTAAAAGATTTTAGGGTGGGAGGAAAAGTTTCAAGAATCCCAGGTCCAAACATCTGAATGTCATGGCTTGTCCCTACTGTGGTATTAGGCTGAACAAAAACCCCAAACACCATCCAGACTTTCAGGATTGGCAGCTGAATTGCATTTTTCTTGCTACATGCTAGGTAAAGAGCACCAGAAATCGAAGAGGGGAAGCAGTGGGAAGGACAGATGTGATGGCTCCCATCCGCATATTCTGTGAGGGTCTGTAAGTCCCCTTCCCACTGCCAGATGCCTGGCTCTGTCACTGAGTTGCCAGTGCAATTGCCAGTTACAGACATAGTGGGAAAAGCAGCTCAGGGAGCGCCAGCATAACACAGATTGCAGTAGCCTTCAAAGAATGGAGCACACAACTGCCTTGGGATGAGGACCCACACCGAGCACCCATTCATATCCCATGGAAGCTGTGGGGTACAAATATCTAGGAGTAAGCCGGGAGAGATAAAGAGGACACGGGGAGAGGAGGCAGGAGAGGAAGGAAAGAAGGGAAAGGGGAGAGAACCGGGTATTTTGAAAATTACATATTTACAAAAATAGAGCATATTTTGATTGCATCCCTCTTCCCACTTTCACGTGTTCTCTGGGGAAAGGGTGGGGGAAACAAAGTAACACGACATGTGCTTTTCCTTCTGAGGCCAGTGAGGAAGACCAATCACTGATTATCAGACAGTTTTTCCAGCAGTTTGTGGGCCTCATCCAAAGCCCACTGAAATCAATGGGCATCTTTCCACTGATTTCATGGACTTTGAAATCAGCACTATGAAGAGATTAAGGCACACCATGTTAATCAAATGAAAGTTGACTACAAATACTATTCACTGTGCAGAGTTTGTTAGATTTCCCAAATGAAATCTTTTTGTTTTACTGAAACTTATATTTACTGGAGTGCTCTACTGCTGTGTCTGTGTAAGGATTTTTTATCTTGACCTGCAAACCTCAATTCTTTACATTCAGTATTAATAGTCAGTAAAAGAGACAACTTCAAAAATAGCTGTTCCTGAAGCTATTTCTAAGAAATGGAGTTTGAGTGCATCATTTTGTAGTGCATATAACTGAACTACTGAAGTGTAAGCTCTCAGAGGTTGTGTAATTCCTCTTGTTGGGTGAAACATTGCTTGAAAAAAGATTCTGCTCTTCATTTTTCTAACTTATCTCTCACTTCCTATATGTAAGCGGGGTAATGGGCCTGCTATTGTGGGGAACTTTTCTTGCTTATCTGCTACCCCGGTAGAGTTGGCTAGGAAAAGGATCTGGGTCCCTGCTCCCACTCTCTTTACCCAGAGGCCCACCTGACCTTGAGGGCTCCCCTCCCACTCTCCTGTGTGGTGGGGTCCCCATAACCCCAACAAGGCTGGGTCCAGGATTCCTGGGGCTCAATGCCCAATCTTGCCATGGTCCCTTAGGGCACGGGCTACGGTGTCCCCACTCCGGGGTATTAACTCTGCACTGAGCGCTTCCCTGACCCACTAATCCTTGCATACAGTGCAAAACAATACAATTTATTAAACAAACTGCAAGCAAAAATCAAATAAAAAATAAGAAAAGAGGAGAAAGATTAAAAGAGAAACACCCAACACTGCCCCCTGGCACAGGGGCACCACAAACAGCATCTCTGGGGTGTAAGAAGGGTCACAGTCTGTGTCACATGTCCAGGCCCTGGCTACGCTGCAGGGCTGCAGAGAGCCAGCCACTTGCTCTGGCAGTAGCCACACACTCCCAGGGTCCCCCTCGCTCTTCCCAACTGCTCACCACACCCAGCTACAGGGGGCTCCAGCCCCAGCTCCTGCTCTGCTCTGTGGAGCTGTGCTCAGCTCTGCTTAGCTCAGCTCTCTGGGGTGCCCCTCTGGCTCTGCTGCTGTGGGTCAGCTCAGCTCAACTCAGCTTTCTGTGCTCCTCTCTGGCTTCCCAGCTGCTGGCTGCTTTGTCCTTAGCTCTGCCCCACCCTGCCCAGGCACGCCTGAGTTCGCCTCTCTCCACTGGCCCTGGGGCTGTGTCTGCTTCAGGATCCTGCTTCCTCCAGAGATGGTCAACCAAAAAGACCCACTAAGTTTCAGTAAGGGGTTAATAGACCCCTTACATATAGAAACATATTTCTCATAAGCCTAGTGAAAAATATAAAAATACTCCAGACTTGTAGATCTCACTGAGACTCATTTCCATCCATGAACAGGTTAAAAATGGAACATTAAAAATGTAACATGGCAAAAAATTCTGTAGCTATAGTTTAGGTAAATATTTATAAGTGGCAGCCACAAAGCCTCGGCAACTGGACACCTTACAGGAATCAAAACAAAATTAATACAAATTAATATAAGCAGCGGCAAAGTCACCTCATTGAGAAGAAGGACAATCCACCATAGTTCTTGTGTGACCTAAGTCACTTAACCTCTCTGTGCCTTAATTCCTCATCAGTAAAACAGGAACAATACTACTTTCCTTCTCCCTCCATCTGTCTGCACTGTCTGTTTGGATTGCAAGAACTGCCCCCTAATGTGCGTTTGTACAGGATCTAGCACAACATGGCCCTGTTCTAAGTTGGGGCTTTTAGGAGTTATTGTAATCCAAATAAGAAACATGAAAACAATTAAGTCAGAGAAGCAACTGACTTCTACAGCTTCCTAAATTGGAGTCTAACCGGAAAGAGGGAGGGAGGGAGTTCCAAAAGAGGAAGCTCTCTACCGAGAACATCCTGCACTGATCCTGCAGTGTTGAAGCAGAAGAGTAGCAAGTGACCCAGCAGTTCATAACGGCAGTGATGGGCCAGAGAGAGGGAGACAATCCCCCAGATAGTTTAATTACTTGTTTGAAGCAGGAGCCTCACACCCAGCATCCTGCCCTTCCATAGGAAAGCATTAGCAATCTCTGTCAATAATGAACTCAAAACTTCTCTGCTGGCCTTGATCGGCGCAAAGGTTTATCTCATAGGCACTGGGATGCAATTTCCCTTGAACAGGGGTTCTCAGCCTTTTTCATACTGCCCGCCCCTCTCTCCATCCCCATTTAGCAATGTGAGAAAGGCAGGGGGGCCATGACCCCTAGGTTGAGAACACTTTCCTTAGCCGACCTATGAGCACACCAGAATGAAACTCAGCAAGAGAAGGTCATACGTTTATAATCTCCTGCCCTGACACTGCATCCACAACTCTGGTCAAATCAGTCAGGAGCAGAGAGATGTTTTTCAGTGAGGTAGATGGAAATTTCCTACCTGTGAGAAAAACAACTCTAAAATAGAGCTAAAGCAGGCTAGAATCAACATGTTTCCTATTTTTGCTAGGGGGACCTTTGCTGATACCAAGGCAGATAAATGATGGAGGCTTACAATGAACGTCTGCGTATTCACAGAGATAGATCAGAACCCTCGGCGGGTTAATGGTAATTACATGGATGAGGGTAATACTTAGAGATCTCAACCAAGACTGGCTCCACTCATTATGTGGGTGTTATAGATACCCATGAAAAAGAGACAGTTCCTGTCCTGAACAGTTTGATTTCCAGCCTGAATGGGAACTGGAAAGGATGTAATGTAGTCAGGTTGAAGGAGTGCTTCAAGATGCTCAGTATTGACCACTTTCACCAGTTAATGGACAGTGCTGGTGAGTTTCTAAGGCTCACTTCTTTAATCAAAAAAAGCTGATAGCCACAGCATGGGTCTTGATGACATAAAGCAGGGAAACATGGGGACGTCCTCAAGGATCTGATGAGGATGCAGAGATCTCTTCTATAGGGAAAGGAAATAAATACTTCTGTTATAGTTACCTTTCTGATCTTCTCGTCATAATGAATGCCATTTATGGCATTCCCCAGAACATGCACACTAGTCAGCACTAAATCAGTCTATCCATCACAACCTGCCCGCTCTGCTTGACAGAAGTGACTAGAGGAGCTATCTAAATCTCAGCCCGATCGAAGTCCACAGTGTAGATTACTTGATGCTATTTACATTTGAAAAATATTAGAGAGTCATACAGATGACTTTTCCTCACCTTATTCAGTACCCGCAGTGAAAATAAAGATTATACAGCTAACACTTTTTAATTTGTGATTTATAAAAAGTATATTTTATTCACTCATTAAACCAAAGATAATCATACAAAACAAGGCCTTAGATAACTGTAACCAGATAATATGTCTGACATGATATGTTCGGTATATGCAGCAAACCTGCTGATTTTGAGTGGCTGAATGTTTTTGTTATATAACATATGGATGTTCCATAGAGATCTGGTGCCAGAATACATTCTCCCAGTCATGGTTAGCAGAAAAGGTAACGCCATCTGATTTAGCTGCACAATCTGAAGTTCCAGACAATAGTTTTGATGTGTGGTTACGACAGGCTGTTGTCAGGATACTGGTGAAGTAGTAAGATTTAGCGATCAAAGAAGATAAGTGGTCAGACCAGTTCTGGTTTCTGCTATGGTTGGGTGAACCACTTTGCATAAAATAAGAACAGATTTGAACCATTTTGCAGCTTGACCAAAAAAGTCTGATTATTTTTAAGAACTACATTATACAGCTCTAGATATGGCTGGAAATGGAAATTCCTAAAAACTGTATAAAAGTCTGTTCCCGAAGTATATCCTGCCTATCTGGATCCAAGAAACTCTTGACATCTTTGTGAAGAAGCCTGATAGTAGCAAGGTTTCCAAAGTTAGTGATTTTTGGATAAAAGCATCTACAGTTCTGGATCTGTATCTAGAATGAACCTCTAAGCCTTTCAAAGTTTGTTCTTATCCCCACTTGATATCTTTGTGCCTTAACATAATCCAGTTGAGAAACTGGGAGCAAAGGAGGGTCCTTGCTGAGGAGCAAATAGTGTATCAAATTTCATCGTTCCTGAATAACTACAAAGAAAGCAGACGAAATAAATGGAAAAACTATAAAGAAGGAGGAAAATGCATTTCTGGGTCTGAAGAGAGCAAGTCATTCTTCACATATCATGCAGTTAGAAGGGAAATCAGAATGAAAGGAAATAAAAGTGTGTTTGTAGTGCAGCTAGGGGGAATTTCTGCTCCAAGGGGGAATTTGCAGACAAACGCTTCTGCCTGTCACTGCTAAACAGAGCCACATTGTTCCTGGCACTGAGGCAAAACAATAGCGTAAGTGAAAAAACAGACAGATGTGCTTCTGCAGAAAAGCCCAGGCAAACAAAGAAACTCAGTGATTTGCTAATTTTGGTTTTGCACTAAACCATCATGATAATGATCATTACCATTATTTTTATGGTTATGAAAATGCAAATTCTCTTTTATCCGGTCCATTGAACTGGAAATAGTCTGCAAGAGCAGAGCAGATTTTTCCGCTGGGGTTCTCCAATTACAATTTTATTTCATAAGAATAGTGGCAGACTAAGCCTCTTGGGGGTTGATATGAAACATCAGACTACCTGCCTATGGCCCCCTAACTGCATTTCTTAAGTCTTGAGATGAGAAAATGTCTATTAAATGACTAGCTGAAGTCAGAAAACTTGGAGACATTATCTGCCTCATATTAAATGATAAGAATTTGAAATGTAAGAACTGCGACCTTTTTTCATCTCCAGCTGGGAACTGTGAATTCTAGGCACTTCAACAAAAATGAACAAACAAACCAGACCGATTAATCCACGAAATATTAACCCTTTTAGAGAAGTAACTTCCTAAGAATCATGCTGATGAAGAGACAAAATCTACACAAAACCTTTCACTAGGACAGTGTTCATTTCATTCCATACTCCTGTTTACATTCTTGATGCTGTCATGACAGGCAGTCCCCAGCAGTGCTTTATTCTAATAAGCAATCTTGTGTAATTTGATGAGGCCCTCTGTTTGAAAAACTAATTCATTTTGCCACATAATCTGCACAGCCGATCAAATGGGAGGCCAATGAGGGTTCCTTTACAGACTCGTATCCTCCCCCCGTGGGTAATTTCACACACGAGTACATGAACAGACTCAGCTAAGAGAACTAAAAATGAATTTCTCTCATCTTTTATATGGCAGATAGATATTTCCACTTGGTTGATGAATTGATCGAGAACTGGAGCTTATTTGAGCACTGTTTTCTATTTTTGCCTCAAATACAGCAAATGAACTGCACTACAACCAAATCCAGAAGTCATAAGGAGTGAATTTTCTCTGTGGGATACAAGTCTGGTCAGGAAGAATCTACAGCTGAAGATTCAGATATCTGGAGATTTTAGATAACTGGCCTAATGCCCTAATTTGCATATCTGAGTATTATGCATTACCTTATTTACATGAATAACAGCAAATGTCCTAATTAGCAAAATTTAAGCGTGACACGGCTGCAGCTTAGAATGCACTCTAGGAACATAGCAGTGTTCTGTTCCTGGCTCTCCCTGGGTTGGCGTTCAGCCCTTTAGCTTTTGTCCCTGGCTGTCCATTGTCCTGGACTGGATGGAGGGCTGTGTTTGGGTGGCTATCCCCCAGTGCTGGCTGCTGCCACTCTGGCCTGGGAGGAGAGTCTGGCTACTGCCTGTCATTGGCTGAGGATGCTCTGGTTAGGCTGCTGGCCCCAGCTGCCCCTTGCCAGAGGGAAATTTTTCTCTCCCTGCCTGCTATTCTCTGATTTGGGAGGTGGGAGACTATGGCCTTAGCCCCTGGCTGTGGTGGGCTCTGGTTGCTAACTTCTGGTAACTGGTCACAGGCCAGAGAGTTGTTCTAACCCGAGCACTCCCCAGTGCCACTCTAGAGGAGTAACTATGTCTAGGCTATGTCACGGTGGAGAATCATCCCCGTTGAGTCTTTATGGGTCCTTCTATGACTTTTACGTCCTTTTATGTCCTCTATGACTTTAATCATTGGTATGCTGCCCAAACCATAAAGATGCAGCTGAGAGTGTCGTCTCAACTCTCCAAGTCAGGAGGTTTAACTCCTAGGTGGGACCAGTGCAGAGAGCAGCTGCAGGCAGGAGCACTGGTCACTCTTCTGAGGGGGGCAACAAGGGCCCTAACTGATGTCAAGTGTGCGAGCAGTTTGTGCGATGGGGAGCCCTGTCTGGTAGTAACTGGACAGAGGCCACTGCAGGATTACACACACAGCCCTGTGTAATCATTATATGGCAATGACTTCCAGCCAGGCTGCAACCCAGAGTGAGGACCCGCACCTCCGCCTGCACTCTGAGTCAATTAGAGCAGGAGTGGGACTTGTAACCAGAGCCTCCCAGCCTGGTTGTTTCACCTACCAGTCCTCGGGCAGGACCATAAGGTGAAATACCAGTCATGGCAGGAAAAACAAGCCCAGCCCAGAAGGTTTGTCTCAACAAAATATCGAGGTTTGCTTCTGCCAGAATCCAAAACAGAACCTTGCTTCGATCAAAGTTCAAAACACTGAGATCAGCCTTCTTGCTGCTCAGATAAAATGAGAAAGCTAAAGAGAATCCATCTTCCCCCATCTTAAACACAGGTACAGGGCAATACCGTAAACTGACCATATCCGTCAGCATGGTCCTCACTGCTGGTTTATAGCATCAATCCACTAAGAAATCAGATGCAATGCTACCATTTATGATTGTAATGCACTCCGAGGAATTGTTACTTTCTCATTAATCCAACCTGCTGTGTCTTTGACATCTTGAGGTTCAGGTGGCTGTTCCTCTCTACAAAACTGGCAATGAGTGTGCCGTCTGGCTGTTCGGGGTAGTGGCTGACTATGCATTGTAAAGAGCTCATCTATCTCATTACAGGTCACTTTTGACAATGTAATCAAGAGGCTTAGCAACTATTCAAAACTTGTTGCAGATGAGCTTGAATATACTACTTATGGCATGTTCACTAGAGACCCTGACCTAGTCATGTGAAAAGCGTTCACACTCCCATTTTCAGTATCCCTCACCCAATTTTTAAGGTCTCTTTTCTGATATTTCAGTATTGTGCTGTGTGTCTGATAGAAATGTAAGATGATGCAATGGATCATCTCCCATTATTGCACAACTGGAGGAATTCCCAGCCCAGTTTCCCTCCCTGATATACTGGTCTGCCTAGGGACACATTTTTCTCACAGCAATACGGTTATATGTTAACACTTGTAAAAACAAGCAAGCAAACAACACCACAACAGAACAGCTCATTTAACTCTTTATGACATGTTTTTTCCCTTTCTGTGTATAAAAGCTTAATTAGTCTCTTTAAAAAATAACCACTAATGTAGTCAGCAGTTTGCATGCTAACAACCAACTATATTTATTAAAAAGTAATGGATGTAAGGTCTACTTCTTTTATGTTCCATAAAGTTACACAACAGGGATAGTGAGAAGAGGATACCCTGGAAATTCTAGGGGCCCTCAAGCTGACATTTGTTTTGGAAAAAATGCAGATTATTTTGCGTCTCCTCAGCTGTTCAGGATAGCTGTGGAGAAAACTAAAAGTAGTTGAAAAACTAAAGTTAGCTTTTTCACCTATCACCAAAAAGTCTGTTAAAGTTTGGGAAAATTCATGGTTCTGCTTGACTTTATTTGTGGAATAAAACAAGTCTGTCGACAGTAATGCCAACAGTTGGCCGTGTACCAAATTCACAAAGACTTGTGAAAATGCCAAGCTTTCACATCAGTAGTTGCAAAGCAAAAGTAGCTGGTTGTGTGCAAATCTGTCTGCAAGATCTCAGATTTCACAGATGATATCATGTCAAAGATCCTACTGTGCACTTTCCCTCCCACATACTTACCTGTTAGGACCATGTGTTTATGTGACAGAGCTCCACTCTCATCCTATTTTCTTCTCTTTTCTTCTTCCTTTCTTAGTAATTGAGTAAGGGAAAGGCTAAGAAGGCTACTCTCTCTCCTTTGCCCTCTTCTTCCACCACATCACTGGAACTGGGGGAAATGGGTCTGTTTTCAGTACATCTGAGCTGGCCAGCACTCTGTCTAATTCAAATGCATCAGGCAGAAGGCTACTGCAAACAGTGTATTTACTCACACTTTCTAAGGCCTTGTCTACACAGGAGAGGTTTTTTTCTGTATAACCCAAAATGTGGTTTTAAACTGGTGTAGCTAAGCCGGTATAATTACCTGAGAAGACACTCTTATTTCATATATGAGGGCCCTTTTCTAGTATATCTGATGTTGCTTGGGAAGGATTTTAAGATAAACTGGAAGAAAACCATTCTTATACCAGAACAAGTATTAACAGAGGGCAGAGGTGTATACATATATACCTGTATAACAAAATTGGTAAAACTTTCCCCATGACAGGCAAGGCCTAAGAACAGGTAGGGTGCTCTGAATGGTTCCCAGACATTATATGCTGTAGGGAAAGTTCTTGTAAAGTTTTCTTCATTTCTTAAAGGCAGAGCAAGTGGAGTGCTGATGAGTGGGGCTATGTCATGGGGAAGCAGTTCTCTCAGAATCAGGGGAAAAGCATGAGGATCATCAGAAAGAGCTGTGTAGCTAAAAGACTACTATAATCCATCAAGATACTCATAGGTGTGCAAATTCTTTCACATTAAAAGGAATGAAGAAGTTACTTGCATATGTAACCCAAGCTTCTGTCAGTCACTGTTCCTTTTAAACAGTAGCAGTCAGGGGTTTATTTTTGGCTTTGTTTGTTGTTTAGTTTTGCCAGAAGAGTGGAGCATCTGTCCACCCTCGCAGCATGCTCAGCAGGGTATTTCCAAGGCTGGGGGCCATTTCCACTCACAAGTATAAAGAAAAAAAGGCACCACACTCTCCAGTTGGTTCAACCAGACCCATACCATGGGAAGACAGCCATACCAGAAGCGAAGTGACGATCTCTGCCTTGAGGGTTGATACTCATGGGCATGCTTTCACTAATTGCAGCAAGAAAAGAACTACAAGGAGAGGGATACCAGTCTAATCAAAGCAATGGGAGCTTGCTGCTTGTTCAGCTCAGAATGGTGTGATGCCAAATCAGGGGTGCATGTTTTTGGTATGGAAGAAATCTGTACAGCTGATACTATTATTTTTTGTTTGTTTAGTATTTGCTATATTTCTATAATAAGATGCCATTTAGATTTATGGAGAGTCATAGTTAACTCTCAACTTGTCCTCCTGTAGCCTTGAAAATTATTTTTTAAGTCTGAGTAGCTCTGCTACATACATTGTGGTGTTTTTATTCCAAAGGGGAGCAACTCAGTGTATGGGTATCCATGACTGTCCAAATTTGCATAGGTAACCACAGGTAGGAGTTCCGCTGTTAAAACAGATTGAACCCACTCTCTGTTCCTGCAGGAAAATGGCATTATGGTAATGAGTACTTGTGTAATCAAAGTTTAGCGGGAAACACAGACACTCCAGATACCTACAGTACTGACCTTCTGAGACAAAGCACACTCAATTAAATTAACACGCACAGAAAAATCAATGCCAAAAATAGTTAGATTTTTAAATGCTTGTAATACTAGGGGACTGAGCATCACAGAAATGCTTATCAATAATATATACTGCCCTTCCCCTGCTTTTTAATTTTTTTAATATTCTCTGGTGGTTCATTTTATCAGCTGTCATGAGTGTTTTTTGTTTGTGTGCCTAGGAATCTAATAAAGCACCAGCTGCCTGCAGTAATCAGTTCTATATTGCTGTATTTGAGGCTAAAGGTGTTGAAAAGCAAGGTTACAGCAATTGATTCTTCTTGAGTCCCTTGTTTATACATTTTCTGCTGAGTGTTACAATACATGCATATAGTATGGCTTCATTAGAAAGGCATTCTTTATCTCAGTCATACCAATGGGGAGCATTCCCACAATGAGACTCAAAGAATCTGCAGCTGCAACTCATTACCTTTAATGTAAGTTACTGTATATGTTGTTACGTCCTATACGTTTTCCCCCTCTAAATACTGTCTGATGGAGGGATTCTTTCGGTTAGTCCCATTTGTGTGTTCATCCAGCTGTCCAATGAGATGCCTGTCGTGGCAAATGCTCTGGCTTTATTCTTAATGCACGTCTGAGATATTTTCATCTTCTATTCTGGATAACTTTTGAGAATGCTCTGACAAACCTCAGTGGTTTTTTAATAAATTAATTCCATAAAATACCAAATACTTTCCTATGGCATTTGCTTTCAAAGGCATTTAAACATCTGCCTATACCCTTGCTCTATTTCCAGCTTTCACATCCATATAATGAGGGTGAAATAACATTTGAATTAAAGATTCATAATTTGGTATTTAAGTCATAAGATTTTTTTTATCACCAAATCTTGTTTAAGTTGGTGAATGCAGCTGCCTCCTGGCCAATTTGTGACATTATTTCCTTCTGGATATTCCCACTAGCTTGCATATGATTACCAAGATGTGAGAATTAACCAAGCTTTTCTGTCCCTTTGCCTTCTAAAGCACTATTAAGCCATGCAATGCTTTTGTTATATCTGCCTACACTTTTTCTCATAATGAAGTCAATGGTGATGCCGAACAGGAGAGGTGACAGACTACATCTTTGTCATCAGTGTCTATGTTAAACCACCCTCTTGCATTGCTATGTGAAATTTAGTTGATTTGCTTTCCAGAATTTCATGCAAATCTTTCTCCTTGTTTCTATTTGCATGTATTTGCATCAGCCCAACCACTAAAATTTCCCTAATAAATCCTAAAACTCAAAATGAAATTGAGTCAAAACTACTACGCTTTGCCTGGTTTTGGTGGAAACTGCTGACTTTCAAATAGCGTCTATCCAAAAACTGGCTCGTGTATACTGGAAATTCAGTTCATGTTCACTGACTCTTTTAATAGCCTCACCCAGTTCCATCTGCAAGAATTAGTTTTTCTGAATAGGAACAAGATCCATAGAAGAAGTGGGATGGATCAAGAAGATCCCAGCCAGTATCTGCACTTTCACATTTAGTAGAAACCATGAGCTTTTCTCCTCCACTTTCTACTTGACTCTTCACTTCAGTTTCCAAAATATAGCTTATCTATTGCAGTATTTCCTTCAGAATGAAAAAGGACTGACCTTGCCTACTTCATAGTTTGTCCTACAGCAATTTTAATGGAGCACTGACCAACTTGGCAGATGAATTTTCTTATATCCAAGCACAATACTGTCGAACAAAATAAAAAGAACTGGAAGATGTTATATATAGGAGCTCCAAGCAACTGGTTTTACATTTTTAATGTTAATGTAAAAAATATTACAAATATTAAAAAATAAGACAGATGTCTTTTCAAACAGCTGACTGATGGTTGCACAACTACCAACCCTAAATTACACAGAATGGGCATTTTTTTTATTAATCCCTAAACTAAGTTCCCTATCTTTCTCCATTTCCTGCCCCTTCTTATCATATTCAAAGATCCTAGTGATGATGGTCAAAATATTCTGCAGGTTGTCCAACCTTGAAGTGTCATGCTCCTGATGTAACATGTAAACTCAGCTTCTCAAGATAATTCAAATATACCTCTTCTTTTATTCACCAATATCTAAATTCATACTCCAAAGAAGTAATGTGGATCACTCCGCACATGATCCTTCTAGAATCCTAAAAAAACAGTCTTTCACATGACCTAGGAATTATTTCTACATGCATAATCCAAAGCCTATTGAAGTCAAAGGAAAAGCCTCAATTCATTTTGGTGGATTTTGAACAAGGCTTTAGCACTGTAAAAACAGTTAGTGCTTCAGACTCCACTTTGTAAGGGCAGTAGACACTCCCATATAAATCCAATTTTTGGAAAGTCTGTACAAAGCTTTGCAAATATCAAAAAGTCAAATAGTCATTAAAAAGTAACTAATACTGAATGGCACACTGGTTTCCATTAGAACAAAATTGGGATTTATGTATACAGTATCTTTCACCTCAAGGTAATTTACAAAGCAATGAGTTGAATTCCACTAGTACAGTGCCAGATCACCTTCACTGATATACATGGGAAGGGGATCCTCAGTAGCTAGAACCCCATACCTCTTTGGAAGGATGGGGTGTGCTGTCTCTGTGACACCATCACTTCTTCCTATAACTCCAGTGTATGGTCTTACGTGAGTGCTCTACTCAGTCTGGGGAAGAAGCTGGGGTAGGAGGATTTGCTGAAGAGATTGGCTGTCCCTGAAGAACATCTGGATTTCCACATGGAAATCTGTCTGTGTGTTAATACAGTTTGGATTTTTGGGTTTCTGGGTCTTCAGTGCAGCTGAAAGAGACACAGCCACATGGTGCTAAGGGAAGAATAGGCAGTGAATAGGCATGGAGATTCATTCAGCCTGGCTGATAGCTCTTATTTCAATGAGCTTGAGGGATCCTTTCCTGGTGGATCCTCTGGTATGCAAGATGAGGGGCTTCCTTCTTTCCCATCTCCACACCTCACCAAATCCCTCCTGTATTAGGGGGCAGTTTACAGCTAAATATGTAAGATCAACTTCATGAAGTTTTGTTTCATTTCTGTCCTATTTCTCCAGGTTTCTGCATAGGATTAGATAACCTGGATTACAGAGAAGTAGTCTCACACAATTTAAACTGTGAGAATCTGTTTTATGTAGAGAAAAAAATATTGGCTTTATATCTTTTAAAGAAATTGAATACACCAGTAGGTTCTACTAGGACACACGCAACTTCAGTTCAAAATTTCAGCTGAAAATCAGAATCTCGCACTACAAAGCATATGAATTTGGCAATGTACCTTCCTTCCCAGAAGATAATAGTTTTGAGAATGTAAATCTTTCAGCTCAAGTAAATCTAAGCAAACAATTGTACAATAGACAATACAGTCAGCTAATATAGATTTTTTTCCTCTTCCCAAATTGTCCATGAACAGACCAATTTTATACATTTGTTTACTACTACTTGTACTACTTCAACTTATTTTCACTGCAAGTATTCTTTTGATATAGTCAGTATCTGTGATGTGATATGTGAGCCATCTGACTGGTCAGATAAGTGACATGCTATTGCTTCTTTACCCTAACTGGATAAATAACCTTCACACTATTTCTGCTTCAACCCAAAATTAATTTAGTTTCACCACAAATTGCATTTATGATTAAATGAATTTCAGTTTACTCAAAGTTCCCTTTTTGTGGATATTTGTATGAACAAAATTGCACTTGAACAAATGACCATGAAAAGTGTTTATTTTAAAAGGAGTGCAAATGTAGTTAAATTGAACTATTTACTTTTGTTCCATCTTTCAGATCATCCACAGTCTTGCTTAAAAATCAAGATGATTAAATTACACAAATTGGACTCACCAAAAAGCACTTCAGTATCTCTGATGCTATTGTATTCTCTACATTACCCCTTTGGGACATAGTTAAAGATCTCTTTCTGGTGGTGGGATTATGCAGTTCAACACATACACACACCCCTACTTCAACAAGACAGTAATGCCTCTGTAATGTGTGGGACTGGGGCATAATACGTTTTTGTGTCAATTTTTAATGTGTTGGAGAAGCAACATCTTTCTCTCAGAGGAAATCAGAAAAATAGCTACTCTGGCTAATGACCAAGGACCATAGTAGAGACATCACTACAATTTGATATACAATTTTGGTGTATCAAAGTACAGAATGCTACTGTCATCCTTAGTCTTTAGCAATCATACACTCAACCTAGGATAATATGAGGTCTGATACAAGATAGTAGTGGTATGTTGACTCCATAATTTAGATATCAGAACAAAGGTAGATGTAGTACCCTGACCAGGAAGTAGATGCAATCATAGGCTTGCTATTGTGTTGCAGTAATTGTGAGCAGTCTTTTTAAACAGAAGTCCAAAAATACTACATTGAAATAATTCATTAAAACATTACTGTAGCCTATAGTAATTAATGTTTATGAAGTGATCACATCTGAAAAAGCGATTTATTGGAACTGAAACCTCCATATTACCTTCTGCATTACAGTTGCAGCCTATTATGCAGTATTATAGAATCATAGAAGATGAGGATTGAAAGGGACCTCAGGAGGTCATCTACTCCAACCGCCTGCTCAAAGCATGCTCCTACTAATGCAGCCCAATATGCTGCTAGTCTTCTTGGCAACAAGGGCATGCTGTTGACTCATATACAGCTTCTTGTCCACTGTAACCCACAGGTCCTTTTCTGCAGAACTGCTGCCTAGCCCATCGGTCCCCAGTCTGTAGCAGTGCCTCGGATTCTTCCGTCCTAAGTGCAGGACTCTGAACTTGTCCTTGTTGAACCTTCAGATTTTTTTTTTGGCCCAATCCTCCATTTTGTCTATGTCACTCTGTATCCTATCTCTACCCTCTAGGACAGTGGTTCCCAACTCTTTTGGCCCAAAGGCCACAGATATCATTTTTACAACTCTGGAGGACCACCAGTCTCTGCCAGCAGCTTCCCCCTCTACTGCTGCCACAGGGAAGGAGTTCAGTGAGGAAGATCTCCTGACCCCCTGGCTGCAGCAGGGAAACCGTGCGTTCCAACTGGGTCCCTAGGCAGCGGCTTCCTTCTACAGCCAGGGGGTGGGAGATCAGTGCTCCCCTCCCTCTGACTCCAGCAGGGATCCAGTGTCTAGGGACCCAGGTGGAGCACTTTGCCATGCTCCTTCCTACAGTCAAAATATAGAGGGTTGGCCGTCCCTCCCTCTCAGTCTCGGAGGGAGGCCATACCCACTCCCTACCCTGCTCCTGCAGGAGTTGGCCTGGCCCGGGTTAGGGGAAGAGTTTCTGGGCGCAGGCAGGGCAGCCCTAAGGCAATACCCCCAAACCCCAACGGGTGGCACACAGTTCCCAGGCCCCCTGGCAGGGCGGCATACAGTTCCCAGCCACTCGGGGGGATCAGGGAAGGGGGAAGAGGATGCAGGCCCACCTGACTCCACTGCGTCCCAGCCCAGGTCCCTATCCATGGCAGAGGGATATGCCATGGAGTCAGAATGGTTCCAACCGCAACACACTGACTCACCGTCAGGTCCTCCAATCTCCAGACCGGGTAACCCCTCCCCTGGGCTACTTCCTGCCCCCTTTCCCATGGGTACTCGTCCTCATTGGGGTAATTACCCAGGGGCAAGTTGCAGGACCCCTCAATCTTGTCAGGGGGTGGCAGGTCCAGTAGCTCGTCAGAGAAGTTGGTGGGGGGCAGTTCCTCCAGGTCTGGCCCTGTCTGGGCCCGCACCTCGTCTTCACCATCTGGCGACTCCAAGGGCAACTCCTCCAAGTCTGGCCGTAAGATGGGCAACTCCTCCTTGTCTGCATCTGGCAGCTCCTCTAGATCTTGGCCCCGCTGTGTCACCGGGTCTGGCGGGGTGCTCAACTCTGGGGGTACCTTGGGGTACAAGGCCAACCGCTGTTCAGTTGCCAGCGCCCGGGCCCAGGCCCTGGTCTGCTTTCCTGGGTATCAGGTCCTGGCCCGCTCGCCTGGGTACCAGGCCGCAGGCAGCTCTGAGCGTGGAGAGGTACATCCTTCCTCTCCAGGAGCTGGGCTTTGACTGAGCTCCGAGGCCTCTCTTTTATACTTTCTGTCCCATCCCGTCCCATCGATTCCAGGTGGGCAGATAGGAAGTCTCTGGCTCCGCCCCCAGAGGCTTAGACTGCTTCTCCCTGGCAGTCTTGGAGAGAGGCCACATCCACTCACTACACAAGTGCGGGGAGCACTGACCTCCTGTCCCAGTGACTACAGCAAGGAGCCTGCCTTGGCAACGTGTTCCACCTGCATACTTAGGCAGCAGCTCCCTTCTGCAGCCAGCGGGAGTTGCAGGCCACTTTGAAAGACCTCGCAGGCCAGGTTTGGTCCATGGGTTGGAAACCACTGCTCCAGGGCATCTACCACTCCCCTCAGCTTAGTGTCATCTGCAAAATTGCTGGGGGTGCAATCCACCCCATCCTCCAAATCATTAAGGAAGATGTTGAACAAAACCAGCCCCAGCACCGACCATTAGAGTACTCCACTTCATTCTGGCTGCCAACTAGACATCAAGCCGCTGATCACTACTTGTTGAGCCCGATGGATCTAGCCAGCTTTCTATCCAAATTATAGTCCATTCATTGAACTCATACTTCTTTAACTTGTTGATAAGAATACTGTGGGAGATCATATCAAAAGCTTTGCTAAAGTCAAGGTGTAAACTTCCACTGCTTTTTCCACATCCACGGAGTTAGTCAACTCACCATAGAAGGCAATCAGGTTGGTCAGGCCTGACTTGCCCTTGGTGAATCCATGCTGACTGCTCCTGATCACCTTCCTCTCTTCCAAGTGCCACAATATGGATTCTTTGAGGACCTGCTCCATGATTTCTCTGGGGCTGAGGTGAGGCTGACCGGTCTGTAGTTCCGCAGATGCTCCTTCTTCCCTTTCTTGAAGATGGGCACTATATTTATCTTTTTCCAATCATCTGGGACCTTTCCCAATTGCCAAGAGTTTTGAAAGATAATGGCCAATGGCTCTGCAATCATATCAGCTAACTCCCCTAGCACCCTCAGATGCATTGTATCTGGCCCCATGGATTTGTGCATGTCCAGCCTTTCTAAATAGTCCTGAATCTGTTCTTTCAGCACTGAGCACTTCAGTACATTTTGATGACCAGAAAATGGCTAATATAAATTATTTCACAATTCACTGATTTATGATTTATGAATAATACATTTAAATACAAGATAGCATTGCAAAAGGAGGAGCAGTCCCTTGATAATGCAAATTTCTCAGAGAACTAGTATCTCAGTGCTAAATTGTGAACAATCTACTGTCAGACTATGAAATGTCTTGTTAGAGAGCGTGTTATTTTCCATTTTGTGCCCTTCCCTGAACTTCACTTTAGAATTTTGTACTATGAATCAGCACTCTCCAGAGTCACACCAGAGGCTAATCTGGTATAGTCCTACCAAAGCTACCTCCTGCTTCCATCCAATGAAGAGAGACCAAAGCATGACAAGGAGCTCTCATTCAACTAAAAAATACTCTAACTCCCTTGGATTGGAAATCAGTTTTTTGAGCTTGGAAGTCAGATTTTTCTCCAGAATTGGTCCCTAATTGATTGAAAAAACTTTTGAGGCATTGATTTGGAACTCTGTCTGCTCAGATGGAAGGAACATACACAGCACAGTTCCACGGTGTTGCTTAATAGTAACTGTATTATTTAGAGTGAGTCACAATGAGCAGGATTTCATAGCTGGGGAGAGAAACTACAAGTAAAATAAATGACCAGGTTGCTGTATATCCTCCATAGCTTGAATCACTAATAATCAATCAATAATGGGATTGGTCATTAGCACAATTTTTATTAAATATTTGTACTGGTAGTGCCCAGAAGCCAATCTGTTCAAACTCAGAGGTAGACATGGTCCCTCGCTCAAAAAGCTTGCAGTGCATACTTATCCATAGAGAAAAAGTCCTGAAAGGTAGGTTACTGATATTTGAAAAATTGGTGGATAACTGTAAACCAATGTTTGGAGTGATAATCATTTGACTGGGATAGAAAAGAAATGGTGAAAGCTTTGCCTGTTCTCAAGCAAAAGCAGCACTGCAGTAATAACATGACCCACACACGTATTCATTTATAATCCCATTTCTTGTCACTCTTGACCCTTATCCCTTGCATTATCTGCTTAGCCTTCCCTGACTCTCACTCAAAGTTCAATAATGAACCACAAGCAGAGCACCTGTCAGATCTTGAAATTTAGTTCTCAATCCATTTGCAATTGGAATGGAATGGAAAGACTCTCCTTGACTTAAATCAGCCTTGGTTCAGGTTCATAGATACAAATGCAACAGAAGAAAAAGCAACATGTAGATCGATTCAAAGCTTTTCTCCTACTCTGGTTTACAACAAAAAAAAAAAAAAGCCAAAAGCAACACCTTTTTCTGAAACTGTCTGATCACTTTCAGATGTTCAGGAAATTCTTTCAAATGATCAATTTGACTGACTATTGCGAGGAAAAAAATAGACAATATAACCATCTTTTGTGAACAGAAAAAAGAGGTCTGTTTGAATTCTTTGTTGTAAAGTACTTTGAGGTTTCTTATTGGAAAAGTGAAGGCCGAAGAATTCTTATATTTTTAACCATTGCTGGCACCTGCTTCATTTATATTCTTCATATGTTAAAATGGAGCATATGGGGTCATAAGGCATCCTTCTTTGTAGACCTTAAGATACCAAGAACTTTTAGATTTCCTCCTCAAGCAGCAGTCCATTGAAGTCAATTGAACGACTCTTATTGACTTCCATGGGTCTTGGCTCAGGCATTTAGAGACTTTTTTTTTAACTGAAGCTCCTAATTTTTCTGCTGCAATTCTAGTTGTTTTAAGAATAGCTTCTTACTCAGGTCCAGATTGCTCAATTAAGCCAGTGTAAATCTAGAGCTCATAGATTCATAGACTTTAAGGTCAGAAGGGACCATTATGATCATCTAGTCTGACCTACTGCACAATGCAGGCCACAGAACCTCATCCACTCACTTCTGCAGTAGACCCCTAACCTATGACTGAGTTATTGAAGTCCTTAAATCATGGTTTAAAGACGTTAAGGTACATAGCAAGTAACCAGCAGCAAGTGAACTCTGCCCCAGGCTGCAGAGGAAGATGAAAAAACCCAGGGTCTCTGCCAATCTGCCCTGGGGAAAAATTCCTTCCCGACACCAAATATGATGATCAGTTAAACCCTGAGCATGTGGGTGAAACTCACCAGCCAGACACCTGGAAAAAATCCTCTGTAGTAACCCACCCCATCTAGCATCCCATCACAGACCATTGTGCATGTTTACTGTTAGTAGTCAAAGATCAGTTAATTGTACCATCATACCATCCCCACCATAAACTTATCAAGATCAGTCTTGAAACCAGCTAGGTTTTTTGCCCCACCTGTTCCTTTTGGAAGGCTGTTCCAGAACTTCACTCCTCTGAGGGTCAGAAACCTTCATCTAATTTCAAGTTTAAACTTCCTGATGGCCAGTTTATATCCATTTGTTCTTGTTTCCACATTGGCGTTAAACTTAAATAATTCCTCTTCCTCCCTGGTATTTATCCTTCTGATGTATTTGTAGAGAGCAATCGTATCTCCCCTCAGCCTTCTTTTGGTTAGGCTAAACGAGCCAAGCTCTTTGAGTCTCCTCTCAGAAGGCAGGTTCTCCATTCCTTGGATCATCCTAGTAGTCCTTCACCGCACCTGTTCCAGTTTGAATTCATCTGTCTTAAACATGGGACACCAGAACTGCACACAGTATTTCAGATGAGGTCTCACCAGCACCTTGTATAACAGTACTAACATCTCACTATCTCTACAGGAAATACCTCACCTGATGCATCCTAGAATCCCATTAGCTTTTTTCATGGCCACTGGTAGCTCATAGTCATCCTGCGATCAACAAATATGTCCAGATCTTTCTCCTCCTCTGTTATTTCCAATTGATGCATCCCCAGCTTATAGCAAAAATTCTTGTTGTTAGTCCCTAAATACATGACCTTGCATTAAGGTGCATTAGGGTTACTCTGGATTTACACTGGCATAAATGGGATCAGAATCTAGCATTCTGTACTTTATCTTTTTCATCATGTTAGAAAAACAGCTTTTTATTGCGTCAGGTTTCTTGAACTCTGCATGAAATACTCATCCACAGTCTTCATCGGAGGAACTGATATTAGAGCTAATATGAAATATGTCCTCTTCTGAACCAATAATAAGAAAGGCATCTGAAACACTTAAAGTGCTCTAGTACTAAAAGGGTTTTGAATGCACGGGTTTATTTATGCATTCGTGAGTCCTTTGTAATCCCTATTCTATCTGCTTTTATAACAGGATTTGTGGCTTTTTTGGTTATCCATGTAATATCCAAATTGTCCTGATTCATGAGCTGTTGCCATGTCCAGAATATCTGAATTTTCATGGCTAAATTTTGGATAAAACAGAATTTGCCAGAGCAGAATATAATTTACTGTGGTTGGCTTGCTAGGTAATCATATAATATAGCGTGACTGAGCCTGCTGGTGCAGAATATAATCAGTATGCATGGTCTAGCTAGTGGAAATGTAAAATAAACTGAGTAGATTATTTAGTGAGAATACAATTTACTTAAAATAACTAAAGTACAACATATGGCTTGAAAATGAAGAGCATGAAAAAAAAAAGAAAAAAAAAAGCCAAAGAAAAAACCCATGAAAAAATAAAAAACTCAGGGATATTAGACATTAATTTCCTGGCATTGATGGTACTGGTGCCTCAATGACAGCCAGAGAATACTGTATTCTACAATGGGGAAATTAATGGTTTGATGGAAATAGGCTTTGTCCAATAAAACTGATTGTCATCCTTTGAGGAGATTACAAATTTGGCTGATTAAAGTAACTGTGTGGATGGAATATACTTTGACTTTTATAAGACTTTTGACTTAGTACTGCATGGCACTCTGAGTACTATGCAATAGCAATAAAGCACATGTTAAATGGATTAAATGCTGGCTAAATGACAGATCTCAAAAAGCTGTCATCAATGGGGAATCATCACTGAATTTCTAGTGGAGTTCTGCAGGAACCTGGTGGTGTTCAACATGATCATCAGTTGTCTGGAAGTAAATATAAAATCACCAATGATAAAATTTGCAGATGATACAAAGACTGGTGGAATGGTAAATAATGATAAAGGACACGGCAGTCACACAGAGCGAGCTGCGTTGGTAATTTGGGACCAGCCTATTCAAAGAAAACATTTTAATACAGCCAAATTATACATCCAAGAACAAGAAATGGAGGACATACCTACGAAATGGGGGGGCTGGATCCAGGAAAGCAGTGACTCCAAAAAGGATTTAGGGGTCACAGTAGACAAACAACTCTCAACTTGAGCTGTCAGTGCAATGCTGTAGAAAAAGGGCTAATGTGATTGCTGGATGTATAACGGGGAAAGTGAAGAGCAGTAGGGAGATGATTTTACCTCTGTGTGGCACTGGTGAGACGGATGCTGGGATAACCCTGTACAATTCTGATATCCACATTTTAAAAACTATGTTGAAAAATTGGAGAAGGTGCCAAAAAGAGCCACAAAAGTGATTCAAAAGCTGGAGAAAATGCCTTACAGTGAGTGACTCAAAGTACTCAGCCTGTTTATCGTACCAAAAAGAAGATTGAGAGGTAACTTGATTACGGCACCTGAGTACCCTCATCGGGAGAAAATACTGGGTGATACAGGGCTCTTTAATCTAGCAGAGAAAGGCATAATGAGAACCAACTGCTGGAAGCTGAAGCTGGACAAATTCAGACTGGAAAAAGGTACTATCTTTTAACAGTAAGGGTGATAAACCATTGGAACAAGTTATCGAGAGAAGTGGTAAAATCTCCATCTCTTGATCTTTTAAATCACACGTTGTCCTCTACTGGGAGTTCCAGCTTAGGACCAGAAAAGGAAGCAGGCACCCACTCCAAGCGTCAAGCCCTCTCAGCTTTCTTACTCAGGCCACTTAGTTCCCCTGCTTCCTTCTCTTCCTAGGGGGTCTGTATGTTACCCTGTCTTCGTGGCTATCTATATCTGGCCTCCATCCAAATGAAGCACCATCCCACCGTACAGCTGACCACTGAGGCCACAGTTCACTCACTGCAAGAAGTCAGGGCAGGGCCATGCAAGAAAAATCAAAAGAAACAACATCCAAATAAACAAACAGCCTCCTCTATCTCCCACCAAGGGGACACCTCAGCCTGGAAGGAGAGAGAGGCAGGCCGTTTCCCCAAGCATCTCCAAGTTGCTGCCTCTTCCTGCTTAAGTATATATTCTGATGTGCAGACTGAAAATATGTAATGCTGTGCTTAAGGTGTTAATTCAGTAAGGAGAATATGCAGCTACTGGACAGGGCATTAGTAAACGTCGTTCTCTTACAAGCAGAACATTTGGACTTAATTATTGATTTAAAAAAAAAAAAAGACTTCCAGAGCATTTAGTTGGCAGAATTCAAATAGTATGATTTGTTTTTAAACCAAAGAACTGCAATTTGCATATTCAGTTAGAAACATATCTCAAGTTGCAAGCCACAAATAATTATATTTTAATAATATATAATATTAACTTCTTACATTATTAATACTCCATTAGAGTTGACTCCAAGTTACATGCTATATTTTTGGTTTACTACAGACTGACACTTGGGGAATAGCCAATATAATACAGAGACACTGGCATATGAGGTGCATATAATACCTATAGATGATTTACTTATAAGCCTACTATCCTGTATATTGAGATAGCATGAGTCCTTGTTGTAAAAAGATGAAATACTAACAAATCAAAACACTTCAAATATAATGTCTTCCTCAGTTTGGTTTCTGAGGCTGTAAACCCAGTAAAACTCATTTCCTGGATTTTCCATGGATTTTCATAGATTTACTGCTGTAAGTGCAATAAAGCTGTCAGATGATAAAAGTAGTGGCACAGGGAAAAAATCATAACTGTTTCTTGAAAGCCTCATAAAATTATATTCTGTAAGGGGTACTAAACCACTCAGATGATTCTAATTTAGCATAAAGCCATTTGCTGTGAAGTGGGACTTCACCCATTGGTCAGCACAGCAATAAATAGAAAGAACAGTGCATCTGAAGAAGAGATACAGCTGGGCTGGGAACGGAACAGCTTTTCCAAAACTAGAAAACATGCAGAGTACACAGTCCTAGGAGGGAGAATTAATTTAGGTCATTTAATGCATATGTATTAGACTTCATTATTTAATGCAAGGAGCCCACTTCACAGCTCTCCTTCATATAGAAATCATGCCTGATAGTAAACCAGAAAAAAGGAAGATCAGATTAAGGAACAAAACAAGAGAATTTAATCTGACACGTAAAAATTTTTCAGACAACTAGAGATGAAATTTTAATCCATCTGTTTTACAAAATCCTTTTTCTTTTTTAAAATTTTCTTACCTGGTGACTATGAAGATCATGAAAAAGGACAGACTGACAGCACTGAGACTGGTACTGCATTGGTGCAGAAGCAGTGCAAGCTTCTGCATGCTCCCCGAAGGGCTTCCAATTGGAGAGATTATGTTACTATTATTATTAATTATATTATTGTGGCAACCCACTGCTTTGAGTAGAGTCCAAGGCCTCGTTGTGCTAGGCACTGGATACAAACATAGGATAAAAAATGCATGTCCCCAAGAGCTTATGAACGTGGGTCAATCTGCATGATAATTCAGCCCTCGAAGTCAGGGCTGGGACTCTGGACAAGGGTATCATAACATTTTATAGAAAGGGAACCAAACTGGAACCACTGTACTTTAGGGTTCAGTTAAAATGGGACTAAGATTCAGCACCAGGGATTGTTTTACAAAACCAAAATCACACATCTTTTTGTCAATCTCTATCTGGAGCGGACACGGGCCAAAACTAAAAATCACTTATCCAATTCTTGCTACCCTCCTGAACTATAATGATCTGGACAAAATGGGACCTGGATCTGATTCTCCTGCTGTGAAACATGGATGGCTTTGCTAAGGCAAAACCTGACCAATGACATTGCAAGACCAAATCCACCTTGGGTTTGCCCATCTCTGTTTTTTGTGATGTGGCCACTTGTCTGCAAAAAACTACTGATGCCACTAATCACATTTCACTATAAGACTTCAAGCAGTCATCAGATAATAATAAATTAAAACCACTACTGATTTGAACTGCTGACCTGGAAGTAAGCCCATAGCCCTTTATCAGTCCTGTGATCCAGCAAGTGCCCTCTACAGTGTATTTTTATTTTAGATTTGGATTCTATATGCAACTTTACTTGGTATCTGCAATGCTCTTGAGGAATCTTTAGCATGAAATAATAGGCAAATGGGAAATTTTGTTCTTTGGTTGGGCCCTGAAACTTTGCACGTGGACATTTCCTCACCATTCAGATACATTAAACCCTTACTCTGGGTTGTTTGCCAGGCCCATATCAGGAGGCTTTCATTTTCCTCTCCTAGTTTTCAGGCCACCCTTTTCCCCATTAAGTCACCTCCCTTTTATGAATAAATCATGGCGACGTAGCAATCGCCTCTAAGACCATGATGCCATTTTTAATTTGGCCGCCGAGGGATGGTTGTGAATAGTGTGCCATAATCCCTTGCAACTGACAGCCTGGAGTGTGGCCTGTGCAGTGTTCTAAGTGTCAGAAGGCTTTAGAGCTGGAGGTTTGACTTTAACATAAGTCTCCTTCCCAGTCTGACACACTAACAGCCAAACCACTGGGACAGCTGACAAAGAGGACATTTTGGACGGTTAAGAGCAGTGGTTCCCAACCTTTTTGGCTCAAGGGCCACAGATACAATTTTTACAACCCTGAAGGGCCACCAGTCTCTGCCAGCAATCCTCCTCCCCTGCAGCCAGAGGAAGGAGTTCAGTGAGGAGGCTCTCCCCTCCTCCAGACTGCAGCAGGGAAACTGCATGCATCCTGTAGCCCCCTGAGTTCCACCCGGGTCTCTAGGCAGTGGCTCCTTTCTGGAGCCAGGGGGGCGGGAGATCAATGCTCCCCTCTTCTGGCTTCAGCAGGGACCCCAACACCTATGGACCCAGGCAGAGCGCTTTGATCTCCCATCCCATCGGCTGCAGCAAGGAGCCTGCACCAGTCTTTTAGTTCTGCAGCAATGCACTTTGTGCGGCAACGCACTTTGCCTGGGTCTTTAGGTGGTGGCTCTCTTCTGCAGCCAGTGGGAGGAGAGTGGCGGGCCACTCTGACAGCCCCCGCGGACCACTTATGGCCCCCGGGCCACAGGTTGGGAACCATTGGTTAAGAGGCATCATGCAAAAAGAACTCGACAGTTAAAGACTATTTCAGATCCAGCATGAAACACAAAACAAGCTCATCACTTCTGAAAAATATGTTAGGGGACCTGTCAGTGGTTTATAAAATGACATGCCTCCAGTACATCAATTTGGATCTGATCAAGGATGGGTGTGAAAAGGTACTCACACCTGAGGGCTTTTTGGTGACAGTAATCTGGATGAAATACAGTGATTTACTTCAGCACCTAGTGAACAGGTGCCCACATCTTAACAACCATCACTCTTTTTAGTAGTTGGATCAGGGATTAAGTAGGCAAGAAGACTGAATTAGCTTTTCCCTCAGAGGTGGTCATTCCAGAACAAAGCAGAAGCACATCAATTGGTTTACAGTGGGGGAATGGGGAAGCCTGCACTTTTAATAAATAATAACAGGTAAATCAAAAATCTTTCTCTTCACTGCATAGACCCATAAAAAAACAGTGGTTCCCATTGTGTTCCTCAGACTGATTCATTCCTCTGCACTGACTCTACTTCAGACAGAGTCATCATCCAAAGACATCATCTGTTCAATTTACCTTGTAGTGAAAGAGGAACAATCCGCAGAATAAGCTGTACAGGTCTGCTGTGAGCAGGGAGAGGTTGACTGCAGTAGCACTGGTTTTCTTAATGACCACTGGCATGAAGCTGTACAGGCCAAACATACAGGCACTAAAGCCGACATACAGCAAACCTGGGGGAAGAGGAACAAGATAAAATGGTCTTCCATGGTCTAGCCTGAATTTGTGGTGCAAGAAAGAAGACCACGTTGTTTAAAAGAGAATTAAGGATACTTTTTCAAATAACATGTATTTAAATTATTAACCTGTGTATATATTTATAGACCTACTTGGAGCATTAATATAAAGATGTACGACACCAGTGGAAACAAAACACCCTCTAATATATCATGCCATTGCTACAATGTATAAATCTCACAGGACCAGATCCTCAGTAATGGAAGCTGTTACAGCCCCATTGAAGTCAGTAGAGCTACACCAGTTTAAACTAGCTCAGAATCTGGCTGATGAAACATGAGAAACGTGTGCCAAAGCCTGTATTCTTGTAACCGCGTTGCAGATATCTTGTCTGGTGTGGAGTCAATAGCATAAGTGATGGGATACAGCATACTACAATTTTTCCATTCATTAGGCACAATCACACACTAGAGCTTGGTGTCCAATTCATAATGAATTATTTATTCAACAAATTTCACCTCTTCTTCTGTTTTTGAATTGTCTGTGAACACACCACAATTGACTCAAATGTGCTGGTTATTCAAAATTAGTCCAATAATAAATTCTGTGAATAATGTTTGGCCTGTAGCTTGTTTGACAGGAGCTTGCTGTGAATATTCTAAATTAGAAATTCATGCTGTTTTGGTTGGGCACGTAGGTTGGGCACATGCTGCCTGCTGGGTGCCCATGTTTTTGGACCCTGACTGGATGAATACAATTTTTTAATGCTGCTACACCTTAACATCAAATGCTATGGTTGGCTACCCTATCTGGATTGTTGCGAGGCAGCATGCATTGAGACATTGAAGTGTCTCCATGATATTTAGAGTACCAGTCACTTAAGCAGGTTTTCATCAAAACTCTCTTTACTCATTCAGAAGATCACTAGGTGGGTGAGTGTGGCTGGCTTCATATTTATATGACGGAATATTTTCTTCCCCACTTACACATGCTGAGCAGTTATGCTGTGCCATTGAGCAGGAAGCAAGCTAACTACCCACCCCAGTGCAGATATTGCCTTTTCAACAGTTTTGGACCAGTCCAATAACATGAAGTGTTTTGTAGTTCCCATGAGCTTTACTATTAAAATAGTGCCTTCTATTAATTGTGAATTCCTTTTAATGGGAAATGAAACAGCATGTTCTGGGGCATCCCCCAAACTAGACCTAATCACCAAAATGCTGAACATGCTCAATTCCCACTGAATTCAATGGGAGTTGAGGGGACTCAGCACATTGCAGGATTAGGCCTGTAAAATGGACTATATTGCATTTGCAGAGGAAGTACTGTCCAACAGACGGGGCATTGGCCTGGGAATAAAGAGACCTGAATTCTATTCCTGGCTCTGCCACTGATTTTTCACGTGACTTTAAGCAAATCACTGAACATATCTGTGTCTCTATTTACTTTCCCATCTTTTGTCTGCCTTGTCTATTTAAATTGCATGCTTCTCAGGACAAGGACTGTTGCTTACTATATGTGTCTGTACAGTTCCTAACACAGTGGGACAGCTAGGCACTAATGTAATATAAATAATACATTTTATAAAAAATGTAATTTAACTTTTAAAAAAGAGTATCTGAAGCCATACCAGGGAAGAATTCACAGCAGCAATTATTTGGTAGTAAATCCCAAAGAAAGTTGTTTTTTTTTAAAAAAAAAAATCTACTTCTCCACTCATCTGCACTCATGCAAACAATAATTCCACTGCTACTGGATGTTGTGATGTGTGCATGAACTAAATTTGGACTCATGCTAGTCTTTCAGAGGCACTGACTTAAAACTACAGAGAATCTGATACCCAGAGTCTTGAAAGTACAAAATAGGGAATTAACTGATAATAACAATGATAAAGTCCTTCTGATTTTGTACCCTTTTTAAAAAGCTATTCGTTGGACAAATTCTACCATAATACTCATGTTTTTGATCTTATAGAAGCAGTTCAACAAAAGTATATTTTTGTATGAAACACATATAGAGGTCAGCATGAGAGTCAGCAAATGCCTACAGTTCCCACACAATGTTGTCTGAGATATCACAGTTTCAACCTATACTTTCAATATGAAATAACTGTTATGAGTGTTGTATCTGTTGGCAAATGGTAACTTTTTAATGGTTAGCACTATTCAGGGGCATCCATGGTATTCTTCCATATACAGTACTTAAAGGAGTGATTTATGACAGCTCTGTGTTGGGACAATGATTCCACAAAAGGGAGTTGGTTTGGTCTAATGAGACATTTTTAGCATGTAGCATTACTAAATCAGCTTCTTTCTTCCTGGCTTAAGATCAGTTCAGGTGACAAAGTTATTCCAACCTTTAGGTGACCAATTCTCAAACAGTAGTCTGCAGATCAATGGTGGTCCATGAAACACTTGCTGGTGGTTTACGGAGCGCTAACGGGGCACATGCTGCAAATAGTCATTGCAAAGAACAATCGGAACACCTGTAAAATCAGCTAGAAATGAGGAATACATCACCTAGCTGTCTTCAATGGGACTTATGCACATGCTTAAAGTTAAGTCCTCTGATGAATTGGGGATCTCAGTGAACAACAGCATTTTACTTGATTTTCTTGATACTAAGATACTCTGTCAGGGAATTAACTGCATTTTCATAAAGTCGCTTTTTCAAAGGATGCTCCAGTTCCAGCAGAAGAATGTTTACACTGTGGTTGTACTCTGAAGGGTGAGTATAAAAATGGCATTTCATTTGCACCTTAACTATACCTATAATCCACCTCAGCTGGGTGACAGTTATTGGTGACTATGTGTGAACCAGAAACAACGCCATTTGACTTTCATATCCCAAGTTCATAAAGCTCTTAGCAGTGAAAAAAAAATTGTTTACTTGTAAACTGATCAGATTTGATCTGGAGTTTACCAAGAGACATAAAGTTGGAACCCCAAATGCCGTTTCTACAGAGAGTCAGTTTTCAGAGTAGAACCGTCTCAGCATGTTAGATGGCTTTTACCTGCTTGTTTTAGCCTTGACCATCATACTAGGAAATCCAAAGTCTCACTGGTATTTGACCATCAAGGACGATTTTACACAAAGATTTCTTAAACTTGCTTTTCAGAACAAACAACAAAGGATGCTAGAGAAAAAGTCATATGTCTTGTTGCGAGGGTGCCTCTCTTTGAGACCTAAATGTACTTCTCTTTGACATCAAACTACTGTTTTCGTGTTTGTTACTGTTTTACTGTTCACCTACCAATGAATGATAGTGCTCCCACTTGATTCGTACAGCCAAATCATTTCTCTTTGGGACAGATTTTCAGTTGACAAAAGTTGGCATAGCTCCACTGATTTAAACAAAGCTATTCTGATTTACATGAGAGGAGGATTTGGTCTTGTGTGCTAAGGAACCCTACCGGAGAAGAACTAAATTGCTGAGAGGGATATATCCTACTTTAAATGTGTTATATGCTAGCTAGGATGGATTTAGGCCTTCCTAATGCAAAAGCATTTCCATTTTACATCAACTGAAAGTTAGCTCATGCATTTTTAATGACACAATTATGGTAGATGGCAAGAGGCTACCTTTTGTTATGTATTAGGTTGCCCGCTGTGACTTTTATCACTACCATTCAAAGGGCTGAAGATTTTACTGTGCTTGGCCACAGGTTTAAATCCACTGCACTGCATAACAGGACAAGCAAGGTTATGTCCACCTTGACATAGTCTTGTCAATCATTACTGGACAATTTTGCAATGCTGCCAACTCAATGGGAAATGCACCAAGTATAGTGGAAGCCAAGGAAGAATTCAAAACTATACAAAATTATCATAATTTTATCCATGCTCTTTGGCACTCAACTACATTTCAATTATTGCACTAACAAAACAAGTACAGCTTTGTACCATCCTTGGCAGGTTGATTTCCTTCTTCTACTCTTATAAATTGTGACTATCTTGGGAAGAGATTTTAATGGCAGCGTAGATCACGGAATGTGACTTTATTTTAATGGCACGTTTAACTAATACTGAATTACAACTGAACCCTTATGGAAGCATATATGACATCCACATAACTAGGAGATGAAGACACTATGATCATTGCTAGTCCCATCAATACCGAATGAATTCATGACCCTCAACTTCTTAACATGAAGTATTAGCAAGCACTGGTACAGATTTGTTAAGGATCTCAGACAAATGAAGGCAAATACATCTACAACCTGCAACTGGGTTGGTGTCTCAGCTGATACTTAAACTGCTTTGTCATTTAGTTTTAGATCTCGTTTAGTTTAGATAAAATTCCCAAGTCTGTAGTGGCAATGGCTTCATGACCGATGCATTACTCTATGAAGGTTTAGGATAATTAGAGGAAATAGTCAATAAAGCCTTACAGAAAGCAAAAAAATCCCATGTTACTTACAGCTCCACTTCTTAGAGATTCCCTGTATAACCAGCTGATGTGCATGTTTGTGAGGTGATACCTTGATGCTCATTTTGAACCTAGATTAACAAGTTGCTGTTGCTTCATTATCAAAGTATGACCTCCTACTCAGTATTTCAATCTCTCACATGAAGACAATGTGTGTGTGTGTTATCAGCATTCCATTCAATACTTCTATTGCCATAGATACCAACTATGATGTTCTAGGAACTAGCTGTCCCCAAATGTTGATTTTTTAAAAAGAGAAAATTATTTGCTTGAATTATCAGAACAGAGTCTTAGATTCAAACTCATTTGCCAACCTGAAAAGGGAATAAGCAACACAGTACAAGGTGAATTACTGTATGAGTTTCATTGTCCGGCTATGCTGGAAGGACAGGAAACACTGGGTGTGATTTAATTAGGCTACAACTTTATTCTTAACTGTCCAGTTGTAGCTGGCTGGGACCTCACCATCCCCCCTCTTTGATGAGAACTGATGGAGGGGTGGAGTTTAAAGAAGGTGGGGGTTGGTTCTCTGCCATGCCAGTCATAGGAGCCCTGACCCTCTCATGTTTCTTTTCCTTTAACAAGTATCTCCTTTAAATCTTTTACCGATTCATTTTATCTGGTCCAAGTAAAAGACGGCTTTTTCTGTCCAGCATGGACCTATATAGTACCCCTTCTTTTAAGATTACCTGAGAGGAAAGATGTGTCAGTGTTCCCATGCTGACCAGCTCTGCAGCTGCTGTAAAAGTTGCTCCATGCCTATCTAGAGCCTTAATGAGTTACACATCTTCCTCCAACAAGCCAGACAAGACCTCCCGTCTCCCCCCCTCACTTTAATCTGCAGTGCGGTCATACAGTACATATCTGTTATAACTCACCAAGTTTCCTTGGAGAACAATGAATTATTTGCACACAGAAATGCTACCTTCAGAAAAGGTTTTATGGGCCTCCAAATCCAGTGCAGGCAATTTTCTTTTACAGTTTTTTGTGAAGTTTTGTTTTCTTTCTTTTGCACTGAGTGTAAAATGCTGGCATTTTACAGCCACTCCAGTTATTTGTCTCAGTGCTACACTGAATCTTGCAGCACGAAGTCTGCTATTGGTTTAAGTCACCCTGCTGCCAGAATGATCTACTTATGATATTCATATGCTTCTTCTCTGCCTAACCTAATGGTGCAGGGGATAGATAATGGTGGGGGGGGGGAAGGAGGGAGGGGAATACATCATTTCAAAAGGTTCTGAGGCATGCAGTTCCAACCTTTCACTGTAGATTGCATGAACATAGCAAACCTTGCCTTCTTTATCCCTCTCCAAACATTATTCCTCCTGTTGCTTTCTTCAGCAACAGTCTTTAATGAGGTGAATTATCTTCTTACCTATTTGCCAGTCCCAGGGAACTTTTAACAACTCCTTGTGTTCCATTATTGCACTGGAAAAGAAAAGAAGGCAAAGTCTGATGAGAAGGAACAGAACCTAAATTTCTTCCACTCACTCAATTTGTATGATGGACAAACAACATGAATAGCCTTATAGCAACAGACCTTGGAAACAGCCTTAAGACCAAATGTAGTGAGACCTAGTTAATCCATTTTGGCTTTATCCCTATATGTTTGTGCTGGAAAGATCTTTAGTGCAGTAATCAGATTTGATAGCATGTAATTTACCCTGGTTTACCTCCAAACCTCTGGCTGTTAATCCAGAGCTGTCCATCCCCCTCACTTTCATACTAGTTTGTCCTTTGTGACTTAATATTCTTAAAGCTCTTGAACTTTAAGGATTTATAATCTATCTGCATGAGCAAGACACCTTTCAGAGCTCCTCTGCAGTGTAGAATAAATACAGTGATGAGTAAATCACAGACTTCAGAAATCACAGAAATCCTATGGTCGATTTCATAAGATGGTCTTGGGGAAAGCATCCAATGCCACGGTTTGTCAAACATTACAAGAGAAACCAAGCAATCACAGCACTAAAACTCCAAGAATCAAAACTAAGGGTGGGCCAAACTGAAGAAGTCCAACTCAGGATTTAGTTCCCAGGTTACCTGAATATTAAAAGCCCATTAACACCTACGGTCTTATTATTTGTATTACTGTAGTGCACAGGAGCCCTTGTCATGGACCAGGACCCCATTGTGCTAGGCACAAACACAGATCAAAAAAAGCAATCCCTGCCCCAAAGAACTTATAAAGACAAGAGACAGATACAGACAGATGGGGGAGTATGACAAAGAGATCCCCATGTTCTAAGGATGCGCTCCTATGGGTCAGACTCCTCTTAGCTTGTTCTTCACTCAACTAGCCTTCTCTGGTCTCTGATTTGGGGATGAAACCCTGCTGTGTAGGGCTCTTGAGAGTTTGTGCCTCATAAAGTGAAGCTCCCCTTTTCCTGTGATTTACAGAGTGGCTTAAAATAATTCTGAAGCATCTCCCAATCACATTTCAAAAAGCATAATATGCTGCTAAAACTTTTCTTTATTATTTTTAGTTTCCAGTTGCATCCACCATGCACAAGGCACTGTACAAAGACAAAAGAAGGCATATTTCCTGTCCTAAAATGCTTGCACTCCAAAAAACCCCAAAACAAATCGAGAAATGCATGGTAAAGGAAAGGCAACCCAAAGACAAGTGACAGGACACACTATACATAAGACAAAGTTTTAATGACAATATTTTTGCTTTGCTTTTTAATATATAAATATTTAAGAACATATGGACAGCCATACTGGGTCAGACCAATCAATGATCCATCTAACTCAGTATCCTGTCTTCTGACAGTGTCCAGTGCTAGATGCTTCAAGAGGGAAGGAACAGAACAGAGTAATTTTGAGTGATCTGTCCCCGGTCGTCCAGTCCCTGCTTCTGGCAGTTGGAGGTTTAGGGACACCCGCAGCATGAGGTCATCTCTCTGACAACCTTGGCTAATCGGCATTGATGGACCTATCTCCATGAGCTTATCTGATTCTTGTTTGAACCCAGTTATACTTTTGGCCTTCACAACATGTCCTGGCTAGCATTCCAGTGGTTGACTGTGTATTGTGTGAAGAAGTGCTTCCTTCTGTGTGTTTTAAACTTGCTACCTATTAATTTCATAGGATAACCCCCTAGTTCTTGTGTTATGTGCAGGGGTAAATAACACTCTATATACCATTCATGGTTTTATAGACCTTTATCATATCTCCCTTAGTCCTCTCTTTCCTAAACTGAATAATTACACTCTTTTTAATCTCTCCTTGTATGGAAGGTGTGGGTGGACCACGGATTTATATAATGCCATTATAGAATCATAGAATATTAGAGTTGGAAGGGACCTCAGGAAGTCATCTAGTCCAACTCCCTGCTCAAAGCAGGACCAGCCCCAACTAAATCATCCCAGCCAGGCTTTATCAAGCCAGGCCTTAAAGATCTGTAAGGACGGAGATTCCGCTACCTCCATTCCAGTGCTTCACCACCCTCCTAGTGAAAAAGTTTTTCCTAATATCCACGCTAGGCCTCCCCCACTGCAACTTGAGACCATTGCTCCTTGTTCTGTCATCTACTACCACTGAGAACAGCCTAGCTCCATCCTCCCTGGAACCTCCCTTCAGGTAGTTGAATCCCTCTTCACTCTTCTCTTCTGCAGACTAAACAAGCTAGTTCCCTCAGCCGTTCCTCATAAGTCATGTGCTCCAGCCTCCCTAATCATTTTTGTTGCCCTCCACTGGGGACTCTCTCCAATTTATCCACATTCTTTCTGTAGTGGGGGCCCCAAAACTGGACACAATACTCCAAATGAGGCCTCACCAGGGCCAAATAGAGGGGAATAATCAATTCTTTCAATCTGCTGGCAATGCTCCTACTAATGCAGCCCAATGTGCCGTTAGCTTTCTCGGCAATAAGGGCATACTGTTGACTCATCATGACTTATGATTTTTTCTGACTTATTATCTAGCTCTTTCCTAATGCTTCCTAATATTCTGTTAGTGTTTTTTTTTTTTTTTTTTACTGCTACTGCACTCTGAGCAGATGTTTTTAGAGAACTGTTCATGATGACTCCATAATCTCTTTCTTGAGTGGTAGCAGCTAATTTAGACCCCATCATTTTATAGGTATAGCTGGGATTTTATTTTCCAGTGTGCATAATTTGTCAACACTGAATTTCATCTGCCACTTTGTTGCCCTGTCTCACAGTTTAGTGAGATCCCTTTGTAACTCTGCAGTCGCTTTTGAACTTAACTAGCTGGAGTAATTTTGTATTGCCTGCAGATTTTGCCACTCAATGTTTACCCCATATTTCAGATAATTTATGAATATGGTGAACAGCACAGGTTCCAGTACAGATTCTTGGGGTACCCTGCTATTTATCTCCATTCTGGAAACTGACCATTTATTTCTACCCTTTGTTTCCTATCTTTTAACCAGTTACTAATCCATGGGAGGACCTTCCCTCTTATCCAATGACTGCTTAGTTTTCTTAAGACTTTGGTGAGGTATCCTGTCAAAGGCTTTCTGAAAGTCTAAATCCACTATATCTACTGGATCATGCTTGTTCACGTTTGTTGATACCCACAAAGAATTCTAATAGATAGGTGAGGCATGATTTCTCTTTATAAAAAGTCATGTTGGCTCCACCCCAACATATCATGTTTATCTACGTATTTTATAATTTTGTTCTTTACTATAATTTCAGACACTTTGCCCAGTTCTGAAGGTAGGCTTATAGTCCTGGTAGTTGCCAGGATCACCTCTGGAGCCTTTTTAAAAAATGGCTGTCACATTAGCTACCCTTCAATCATCTACAGAGGCAGATTTAAGTTAGTAATTGTGCAATTTCAAATTGGAGTTCCTTCAAAATTCTTGGGTGAATACCATCTGGTCCTGGTAACTTACTACTTTTTAATTTGTCAGTTTGCTCCAAAACCTCCTCTATTGACACATCAGTTGGGGACAGTTTCTCAGATTTGTCACCTAAAAAGAATGGCTCAGGTGCGGAAATTTCCCTCCCACACTCGGCAGTGAATACTGATGGAAATAATTAATTTAGCTTCTCTACAACAGTCTTGTCTTTCTGGAGTGCTCCTTTAGGAGCACCTCAGTTGCCCATTGACCCCACTGACTGATTGGCAGCTTTTGGCTTCTGATTTACTTCAAAAAAATTTGCTGTTAGTTTTCGTGTCTTTTGGGATTTGCTCTTTCAAACTCTTTCTTGTCCTGGCTTATTACACTTTTATACCTGATGTGTCAGAATTCATGCTCCTTTCCATTTTCCTCACTAAGATTTAACTTGCAAGTTTTAACGGATGTCTTTTCACCTCTAACTTCCTCTTTTATTCTGCTGTTCAGCCATTGTGGCATATTTTTTGGTCCTCTTATTGCTTTTTTTTTTTTTTTTAATTTGAGGTATACATTTACTATAAGCCTCTATTATGGTGTTTTTATATAGTCTTCATGTAGTTTGCAAGCTTTTCACACTTGTGACTGTTGCTTTTATTTTCTGTTTAGCTAGCTTCCTCATTTTTGTGTAATTCTCCTGTTTGAAGTTAAATGGTAGCATGGTGAATTTCTTTGACACCCACCAGGATATGAAATTGAATTACAACGTAGTCATTATTACTGAACCATTCAGCTATATTCATCTCTTGGATCAAATCCTGTGTTTCACTTAGGACTAAATAAAAAATTCTCCTCCCCTGTAGGTTCCAGGACAACCTGCTCCAAGAAGCAGTCATTTATTGTGTCCAGAAATGTTATCTCTACATCCCTTCCTGAGGTGACATATACCCAGCCAATATGAAAATAGTTTAAATCCACCATTATTATTGTTTGTTCTGTCTTTGTAGCATCTCTAATCTCCTTGAGTGTTTCACAGTTACTGTCACCATCCTGGTCAGGTGGTCAGTAGCATATTCCTACTGCGATACTCTTATTGTTCATATGTGGAATTTCTATCCATAGAGATTCTATGGTGTAGTTTGATTCATTTAAGATTTTTAGTTTATTTGACTCTACGCTTTCTTTCATGTATAGTGCTACTCCCCCACCAATGCAATCTACTCTATCACTGCTATATATTTTTAACCCTGGCATTACCACATCCTATAGATTATCATCATTCTACCAAGTTTCCGCTATGCCTTATTATATCAATATCCTCATTTAATGCCAGGCACTCCTGCTTACCCAGCTTCGTATTTAGATTTCTAGCATTTGTATATAAGCACTTGTATGTTTTGCCAATATTTAGTTGCTTGTGTTTGTGTGTTATATTTAAATTGGACTCTTATGTTTGACTGTTCTTCACTAGGTCTTACCTGTATTTCACCAACTTCTTTCCTATCTTCTTTACTAGGATATATAGTTACCCCTTTAATGTACTCATCCCTAACGGATGTCTCTGCCCAAATTGTGTGCTCCACTGCTCTGTCAGCTTTCCTCCAGCCCTTAGTTTAAAAAATACCTCTACAACCTTTTTAATTTTACATGTCAGGAGGCTGGCTCCATTTTGGATTAGGTGGAGCCCATCTTCCTGTATAGGCTCCCACTTTCCAAAAAGGTTCCCCCATTCCTAATGAGCCTAAAACCCTCCTCTACACAATGAGCCTAAAACCCTCTCTACAAAATCATCTCATCCACCCTGCAGTGCCACCTATCTTTCTGGCCTTGTGGAACTTGAGTATTTCAGTATTGTCATGGAGGTCCTGGACTTTAATTTCTAACCTAGCAGCCTAAGTTTGGCCTCTACGACCTCTCTGTTACCTTTCTGTATGTTGCAGGTAGCTACGTGTGCCTTGACCACACACTCCTTCCCAGAACTGTACATACATCTGTCTAGATGTCTCTTGAAATCCACAACCTTTGCTCTCAGAAGGCAGTTCACCATGTGGTTCTCCAGTCATCACAAACCCAACTACCGATATTTCTAATAATCAAATCTCCCATCACTATTATCTGGCTTTTCCTAATAACTAGGGCTCCTGCTCCAGGAGAAAACCATGACATCATCTGGAATAAAGGTTCCAACTATAAGATCATTTCCCTACACTCCAGCTTGATGTTCCCTTCTCTGAGACTTTCATCCTCCTGAGCAACAGAGACACTGTCAGACTGAGGGTGGGACTGCTCTACTGTGTTCCTGAAAGTCTCCTCTATGTACCTCTCTGTCTCCATGAGCTCCTCCAATTCCACCATTCTGGCCTCAAGAGCCTATATTGTGTCTCTGAGGGCCATGAGTTGCTTGCACCAAATGCACATATATGCCTCATGCCCACGCTACATTCAGTGCAATAAACTGGAGAGCACCCACTCTGTGATGGTCTTCTGTCTGCATGCTTTTTACTTCTGCAGGAGTATTTTTTGGTTTTTGGGATGGAGTTATTGGCCTAATTTACAGTATGTTTGTTAGGTTATTTTTTCCCTTTTTTCTCATTCTCTTTCCCATTTCTCCCCTACCTCCTGTGTGCTTTTTGCTTAGGGGGCTTTTCTGGTGCCCTTTTAGTAGTTATGTTATAGTCCCTCAGCCACTGCTCCCTGCTGCTGAACTCTCCCTACCTTATCTTGGTATCTCATTCTATCTTATGCTCTCTCACTCTGTCATGGAGCTCTCTTTGCTTGACAGCTGGACCAGAGAGCTGGACTCTTTGCTTGAGAGCCTTTTGCATTCCTGCTAAACTCCCTCACAAAATCTCCCCGTTCACTTGCTTCTCTGGTTGCTTTGGAGCTGACTTTTTAAACCCCATTCTACCTGAGTTAGCCCACCCCATTATCCAGGGATCCTAAAGGGGTTAGGGTTCAAGAAATAGCAGGCCAGAGCCACTTGCCTCAGCACAGAGCCTCCAAAACAGATCATATTATAATCTTCAAGCACATGACAAGCAAGCAAGAAATATTTAAAGAAAGAGAGACAAAATTACTCTACTTTTATTCATTACAGTAGAGATGTGTCTCCAGGAGAGGTTTCAATAAGGAGAAAGTTGTGGTTTTGTGGACTAGCTCAGGAAGGGCTTTCCATGTGCAGGGGGAAGCATGCCTAGAATAAGGCCAGGCAATGAGTGTTGGAGAAGCAAAGGGTACCTCGAAACTGCAGAGCAAAGAAGGTGAGGGCAAGGAGATAAGAGGCTAAGTGGCCAGGCACTCTGAAACTTGAAGTGCAGAGGATAAGGATCGGAGACAATGATGGGAGAAAGAGGGAGAGCTATGTGTCACAAGCAGAGAGGAAGTTAGCTGGTGAGGAGAGGACTGGTCATGATCTATAACCACTACATGGTAAAGGACAGGGACATACAGTTTGATAAGAGTGTTGTTCCACTGAACAAAATTAATGTCATATATTTCTTCTGTACTGCTTTTGCCTGGACTGTAGCCTTGAAGCAAAGTTCTTGTATTTAACTTCATTTAAAATTTTGTTCACCGGAGAAACCTCATGAGTTGCAGTAACTTGGTTTCCAGACAGTCCTGGGGGATAGCCCATAAACAGAGACATACGTCTCATTCAAACAAAGGCATGTATAATTCCAGTCTTTTACAGACAAAATGATCCATTATTCTATGCACAGCATTAGATTTACAATATATCAATAGTAAACAAATACAATTTCCTCCTCCCCTGCATCCTTCAGGATGTAACTCCCTAGACAAGATTAAGCTAAAAGACAATTGAATCCTGCAGCTTTACTACCAAACTTGCTCTCCCTCATACTAGGTTTTGTAGTAGGTGCTTCATTTTTCAGTCTGTGTTTTTTGTTTCCTCACGACAATGCCCAGATTAGCATTCATTAATTTCTATCCCAGCACCCCATCAATGCCACCGAAAGACGATCTACTGCTGACATGCTGGGCAACTGCTTAAAAGCCAAGACAGATTCCTTCTCCAGACTGTTTTCATCTAGTTTAGCTCTTGATTGCACTGAAATGGCTAATAATCATCTACAGCTTTTCAAGCTACACTCCTATAAATTTAATGCAGCAAATTGGTTTGCCTTTGAAACAAATGATATATTGAATTATTACTGTACTAAATTAATAAGATATAGTGCTTTTCAGCTGAAGGTCTTACTACAGTTTATAAAGGAGGTCACGGTACCCTCATTGTACATATGGGGAAACTGAGGTAAAGGTGTAAAGTGATCTCCCAAAGGCCAGCAGCAAGCTGGGACCAGTACCCCAAGCTCTGGAGTCACAGTCCAGTGCTGAATCCATCAGGCAGCACTGCCTCCTCGATGGATACATGACAGTCTCACTAAGGTTATGTAAACTAAGTCTCTGCTTTGACAGTCTTCTGTATCATTACCTATTGTTTACCATGCATATGTAGGCAATACAAGACAATACAAGCAAACCAGATATTTTTAACAGTTCTTATTTTCTTTATGTGCTTTCAAATACAATCTACTTGTGCAGTGAGTTAATTTAAAGCATTTAAGTCATGTGGGACTTCATAGGGATTTATTATTGATCATTCTCTATCCTTGGAGGCTGAGCAGATCAACTGTGTAGATAAACAACTGGTTTTGATTAATAATTACAAGTTATTTTGGGCACTGCAATAATGAGATCTGCATAAAATTTAGCAATATTACCTACTGATGGTTTGGGGTGGTATTTTCTTTTACCAGCCACATTTTCAAAGGCTGGAGCCTACCCTCCTGCTACAAAGCTTGCATCTGGGGTGCAAAATGGACATTTGTGCACATTATTACCCATTTCTGTGAACATATCTGTGTTTAATGGGTGTGCCTTCAATTCACTAGCCAGTCTTTTGAACATTTGGTCCTTTATGTGTTGTCACTGCAAAGTAACTGCTTTAGTGTTTTCTTTTATAGCTTCCTAAATACCATAAATTATTTACATGGAGTAAAACTATTAATAAAATACCTTCTGGCAGAGTTAGCATTTCCATCTGTTTATAATTCTAGGTGACTTTTTTAAAACATGAATCACAGTTAGGGATAGGGTGTCCTGTGTCATTCCTGATACAGCCCAAGATGCTAAATTGCCATTTGTCTTGAAATAACAAATAGGTGGACACTATTTTACATCTGTCCATCTACAATTGATACTTCTAGGACACCATTCACTGGCGTGCCTAGGTGCAAATTTAGATCATTTGTTGAAATTTACCAACCTGACTGGAAACATTAAAACTGACCAAGTAAAGATGTAAACACAAGCATTTCAATAGTCTACTCTCCACAGGAAACGTCCAGCTAAGAAGAAAGGGGTATGATAATAAGAAAAACCTAACTGGTGAATTAGTTTCAATAACCTCAGACCACAAACCCTTCACTTACAGCTGAATTCCACTGAAGAAGGAGCCAAACAATCCAATCATGCCCAAGAACTCCACCCGACTCAGGTTTCGGACAATGTATTCCTCACAAACGTTGGAGATGCCGTAGAGTGTTGCTCCACCTAGTACTAAGAGATCCCCTATCAGCTTATTTTCACCTAGGAATAAATAGAGAAAAAATACAGGAGGCTTCAAAATAATGATCATTGGCTTAGAGCTGTTGCAAGCTCAAGACCTTGCACAACAGTGCTCTCCATAGCAGCCCACACCTTTGTCAACAACCTGCACGCAAATATACTGCTGCTTACCCGTTTGCATTCAACATTTAAAGCCAATCTAGCAGAGACAGAGGGGGAGATTTAATTGCTTTGTGAATGAAAGAAACTGGAGGAGAAGGAGACTTTGTAATGCCCAGAGCAAAAGAGCACATATACATAGTGGGGTATAAAGCAGTGATGACGGAGATTTACACACTGTATTTAACAACTGTAGGGCTATCTAATGCACTGGATACATAGGGCAAAACACACCTGAATGGGGAACCCATGACCTGCCTGTGACTTTTACTAAAATAACCGGTGGAGCCCCGCTGTGGGGGCAGGAGGGATGGAGAGCCAGAGCCTCATCATCACGGAGGGGGGCACAGCTCTGGCTCATGCCACAAATGAAGCGGGGTGAGGGAAGGAGGATGCACAGCCCACGCAGTTCCAGCTCCAGACCCAGCCGAAGGGGTGTGTGTGTTGGGAGGGGGTACACGATTCCTGTCCTGGCCAAAGCCAGGGGAGAGAGGGGGGTGCACAGCCCCAGTCACAGCCATTGGGAGTGGGAGGGTACACAGCTCCGGCTCCAGCTACTGACAGCTGAAGCCGTAAGAAGTCACAGGGATCGGGTGGAGTCACAAAATCCATGACTTCTCTGACCAAGATGACTAAAACATCTCCTTACTTATATGGGTGATTAGCTCTGAGCATGTGACTAGTCCCAATTAATTCAATAGGACTACTGACTAGACCAGGCTGGAAAGCTTTCAAAGGAACCATGTTCCATCAGAATACGTGGGTCTGTCAACAGTGATTTGTGATTTGGAAAATGGTAGATTTTTCTGGAATTTCATTTTGGAAGAAAATGAAAGGGACAAGGTAAAATCGTCCCATTTCAACACTTTTGGAACACCACATTTTGATTTTTTTTTCCATTTTTAAACAACTTTTCATTTTCATTTTGAAATATTTTTTATTTTTTCAATTTGTATTATAGTATGAAACAGCACTATGTTAAAGTGCACTAGGGCAGGAGTTCTCAACCTTTTTCTTTCAGAGACCTCCCCCGCCAACATGCTATACAAACTCTGAAGACCAGGGGCTCCTGTCTTCAGTCAGCAGGTTTGGTCACCAGGGGGAGAACAGGACCTTGGGGCTTTAGCCCTGCGTGACTCGGGGTTTCTGCACCTCAGAACGCTGGGGTTATGGGTGCAGGGGAGCTCGGGGCTTCAGCCCCATGGAGGCACCGGGCTCCAGGCTTTAGACCTGCGACTTTGTTCCCAGATTCAGCCTTGTGGGGGTGCTGGAGCTCGGGGCGCTGGGCTTCAGCCCCGAATCTTTGCTCCCGGTTTCAGTCGTGCAGGGGCACTGGGACGCCTGGATTTGGCCCCGTGGGAGTGTCAGGGCTTGGGGATTCAGCCCTGAGGCTCCACTCCCAGTTTCAGCCTTGAGGGGGTGCCAGGCTTCAGCTGAAGGGCCTTGGGGCCCCCTGAAACCAGCTTGTGGACCCCTAGTTGAAAACCACTGCACTAGGGAGCTTCTAGTTCGTGCCAGCAAAGTTTATACAGACCAACTGACATGCAACACTTTAGCGTGCTTAAGAAGTGTAAAGCACATTACCACACCATGTAGGCAACCTCCGAGGCACCTAGGTAACTTTACTCACATGAGTGTAGTGACCCAGGTGCCTAAATCTTTGCAGGACCAAGTCCTGTATTTTTATATACACAATTTCTCCTTCAGTAGATGCCTAGCACATATTGGGGGCACTGTTAACATAATAAATAATATCTTCATGAGAGACTATGCTACAGTGATTTCCGGTATGTCCTGTAAATGTCTACGTTTGCTGCCCTTAAACATAAACAGGTTCTGCACAGGAGGAGATGTGATTTACTGAGAAATAATAAAAGTACACTTATTTTTGGTTCATCCCCTTCTTTTGTTTGCCTAGCCATGGAAAATATCCTATGAACAGTGCAGCACTCTTTAATAGAAAAGATCCTCCTGAAGCCTTTTATATTATACTGCCAGCATTTATTTATTTATTTAGTGCCTCTCTTGACCTCTTTACATAAATAGAACCAGCTCTCATACTGTACTTCATTAAAAGAGAAACGTAACATAGAAGTCAACCCCTGAATCTTAATGAAATCATTTTACAATTTTAAAAGAGCTGTGATGCTTGGCATGAAAGGCAGATGCTTGCGGTTGAATTTCTTCTCCTTGCATACCAATAAACATAGACACAGACAGTCCTTTGGTCCAGGTCTACATTAGAAGTCAGCAATAATGCGTGAGTACAGAACGCTCTGGGATCACAAAACCTAATATCCTTATCTGCACGTTACCAATGAATTTGACAAAAAATACCTGCATCTTGCAGGTAACCTGCCAAGTGACTACCTCAGTCCGAAGGCTTACGCTAATTAATATGGGATTGTCTCTTAACTTTTTCTTCCCCTAAGTAGCAGAAGTGAAGTCAATTAGATTTGCTAGAGAGGAAGGGCATATAATGGATTCGACACAAATCCAGTTTCAATTTCAAAGTTTCCTCCAGCCTCCTGTCTCCAAGTTCCCTGAACAGATATCTCCATAGTTGAACACCGGCTAAGGCTCAGATGATAGCAACCCTGTTCCCTGGCTCCTTTACCTCAGTGGCAGATCTGTTAGTACCTTCCAAAGGAGCTTGGAACTCCACTGGACAGACTCCTTTTGTGGACCGTTCTCCCTTCTCCCTGCCATTTCTCACAGCTGCCTCACAGCCCCTGAATCACTGCATGCCCTCTCCACCCTAGTCCACCGCCCTGCAAGTTCCCAGTGACAGAGCAGATCCTCTCCTTTCTAGCTAAGACAGAGTTGTTTCTTGTGGAGGGAAATGAAGTGAAAGTCTTCAGGACAGGAAAAAGAAAAAGTGACAGAACAACACAGGCTGCTACGGTCTCTATTAACCTGCCCAATTTATGTTCAGCAGCATCCTGGCAAGTGCGGTTTTTACTTCGTGTTCAGAGAGCTGACTTTAAAATCCCAGTGTACTATGCTCAGCTAGAATTCAATACTTATAATTTAGGATGAAAACTGCATCCAGCTGACAATTTTTGAAAAGAACTTGTTCTCTTCCCATACCAGTGAGGCGGGCACTAGAAAATAGAAGATACTGAATGATGAAACAACCCTTTCCATACTGCCCCTTAGCGTGTTGTAATTGTAGCTAAGCACACATTATTCATATAAGCCATGAAAAAGAATGTTTTCCATATAAACAAGCTACTTTCAAGTCTGATGCAGGCATCTTCATAATTAAGCTTTTTTTCAAATTTCATGCATCACACAATAGGTATTGTTACTTTGGGGGTTGGATGTGTCTGAGTATCTGACCAGTGAAGTAGACTGCGTGCAGAAAGTGAGCAAAAGGCGATAGGAGAGAAATGAGAAAACAGTGGAGGGGCTGAGAGAGAATAAGGGGCTGTACCTCAAAAATGGAGCCAAAAAACTGAGCAAGCCTGGTCCTGAGGCTTGAAGTGTTTCAAGTCATCTCCTTAAGTGGCACTGACAATCATTAGTTAGGGACATTTTCTTCTTTGGCCCCTTCCCTCAATGAATGGATGCTGAGCCATGGAGATGGTTGAAAACTCAGAAACACATTTAAACCCACACATGATTTCTTGGGGCCTCTCCCTTCTTTGCCCCCTTCCTAACCTCTCAAATCACCTCAGTGTTACACAGCTTTCCCTGAATGAAAAATCAATCACACAAATGTATCCAAAAACTCACCTGCTCCTTGTTGTCTCCCGACAAGGACATCTGCTCCTGCCATACAGCCCATGCCCAAAATGCAGACCACAATCCCAATGAAATGCACTGCCTTGTATCGGACCAGCAAGAAGAACCAGGACAGTAATATCACCACTGGGATGACAAAACAATCTAGGAGCTGTCAAGGAGGAGGAGAACAACAACAAAAAAGCATTGCTGTACAGGTTACTCTAAAAACACTAAGCTATTAAAGATTAAAGGAGTAGTACGGAAGGCAATTTACTGATAGCTTTGCTCACCAGAAACAGTGTTATTAAAGCACAAGATAGGGAGCCAGGAATTCTGCATTTGATTCCGGGCTGTGCCACTGACTCACTGTGGGGCCTTAGTTAGATCATCTAAGGTCACATAGTCAGTAGTGTTCATCATCCACAATTTGGGCCACCTTTGGAAAATCTGGCCACAAGTTTCACACAGATAGCTGAGCATTTTTGAATATCTGGCCCTTATTATGGGTGAGGAGCACTTGAAAAATCTAACTCTGAGCTCTTCCGAAGAAACAAAGATCATTTATGCACTTCAGTTTTTTCATCCATAAAACCCAGGTTGTACCTCTTTCAAAGGACCTTGTAAGAATGAATCATTAATTGGCCTGATTTTCAGCACAGCCCACCAGCTAAGAAAATCAGATCAAATGTTTGTAAAAGCTACCAGCATGCCAATGAGAGTCAAAGACGTCGGGCAAAATATTCAAAAGCGTTTAAGTAACTTAGTAAGTCCCATTTTCAAAAGTGAGTTAAGCCCAGATCCTCAAAAGGACCAAGGTGCTTAAATTCCATTGAAAACAATGGGAGTTAGGTATCTAAATCCCTTTGAGAATCTGGGCCTTAGTCAGATAGCAGCATAAATCCCATTCATTCCCAAAGAGATTAAAGGTCCTTAGTGCTCAAGTAATTTTGAAAAATGGGACTCAAGCTCCTAAATCATTTAACTGTTTTTGAAAATGTTATCCTTTGCCTGTTAAAAGGAGACAGACTTTACTTGCAACTGGTTGTTAGACTTAGGTTATGGTTTTCTGCTTCCATAAAAACAGTGGTTCACAGTACAGTTAATCAGTAAAATGATTTAATGATGCAGCATTATCCGGGAATAATGCCAACATGTCGATATTGCAGGTTATCTTAATTTACTCTTAGGCCTTGTCTACATTAGGAAAACTGTGACCTGTTTTATAGCACTGCGGCTGCTGTTTGTTTTTGAACAATTATTGAAAATTCCAGCAACAAGAAGGTTGGAAGATGGTATGTCTACACTATGGAGATTATACCAACATAGCTATGCGAGCACAGCCTTGTAATGCAGACTCAGCCTACACTAACAGAAGTCCTCCCCTCCCCTCCTTCAGTGTAGGAACACCATTTCTATGAGCAATGTTATTTGGGTTGATAGAAGCATTCTTTCGGTGACATAGCTGCGTCTACACTGAGTGGGGAGTCTGTTGGCATAACTACTATGTTGATGAGGGGTGTGCTTTTATCCTACCCCTGACCAATGTAGCAATGCTGATACAACGTTCAAGTGTAGACAAAACCAAAGATTTTGAAAGGCACAAAGCAGCGTTTGGCACTCATTAAACTTCAATGGGAGTTGGTGCTGAATTCCACTTTGTGCCCCTTTCAGAATCTCCCCCCACCCCCAGAGTGTTTGACCGCAAGTTTCCTGGGTGACAACTATCTTGCTTGTCCTTAAAGAAATGTATTATTTAGGACTCCAGTGTATGCAGATTGTTTGTGAAACAAATTGTTTGGGAAGCTTTATTCTGTGTATTTCTCTGGATGTTATTCCCTTAATTTTTGGAGGATGTTTTTTTCCATTGGAGTCATGGGCCCACATCTACATGTGTCTGCATTCGATTCACTCAATGCCAGTAACCATTATACTTATTACTGAATAATTACTATATCCCATTAAATTTCTGCTGCCACTTCACAGCATTAGCAAAATATAATTTCTGAAGGGGAAAGGAATCCTGGATAGTTTTCAAGGAATTTCAGTGCCTAAAAATGTTTCTTTATAATTAAGACATCTATGCATTCAACACATCCATTGGTGCTTCACTTTGGGATGGAGGAAAGGAGCCAATTTTTAAATTTAGATCAAAAATATTTCCTATAGCTTAGTCAAAGAAACAAGTGCATGCAATAAAACATTAATTTCAAAGGCTTCCTGCTCAGAAAGAGTAGCAGCACCATTTTGAAAGAAAAAAATTCCAAGCATATATTAGGTGTCATACACAACTACAACTGGACACATTAAGGACAGAATTTTAGCCTAAAAACTTTTGACTGAAACGCAAAATAAAAGCCAAGATGTGTTTCCGCTGCTTGACAGCACTTGCTCTTTGTATTATGCTTCTGGATTCATGTACTCGAATGCATAGTAGCACGAGCACAAGCTTAACAATTCAGAATGGTATGTGACTATGACACTGGGGGATTTTATTGATGTCCCTTCTTACGATTTCAAAATGGAAAGTAAGCTTAAAAGAAGGTGCGGCTCTAAATACCACGCGCAATGAGGATTAAGATTTACACAAGAGAACAGGCAATTCCCAGTTCTGTCACATTAGAAATGACCAAAGGGAACTGCCAATTAGAAGAGAGGAGGTGGGGGGCAGAGAAATCCCTCTCCACACTGAATCTTAGTTCTTACAGCAACTGCTGCTACAGTACCTCAGGGCCAGTCAATGACAGGTGGCAGCTGTGAGGGGAAGCTCTCACCACAGGATTTGCTTGAGGGTAGCGCTAATGAGGAGCCTAACACAAGGAAGAGAGTATGCAACTGGAAGAAAATTCAATGAATGTTTAAAAAGGAAGATCGGCTCAGCTGTTTCTTGTTGTTCTCCACTGGGAGTTTGCTGACCAATGCTTTTTCCTTTTCATATTGATACAGATCAGCAGTTCTTTCTTCACATTAGTGACCTTGTTTCTAAAGCTTTCTGTCTCCCCTTTTCCAGAGACTTACAATGTATTCCAGCTATGTCCATGCATGCACACTGTCTGTACAGATCAGAGAATATATGTCACTGTCAGCAAGAGGTTGTATGTTTATAATTCACAAATCTGATAAAATACAGTCACTGTTCAAAATATTGTCATCAGTGAGGGGTGTGTGTGTGTGGGGGGGGGGTTCTTTCAAATGTCTGTTATTAACTTGGTCCAGAGGCAGTGCAATGGTCTTATAGTAATCATCAACCAGCTAAAGAAGTTTTGTTTGGCAGGTTAATTTGAGACTGTAAGAATTGCCACACCAGAACAGATGAATGGATTGTTTCGTCTAGTACTCTGTCTCCCAAAATGGTTTAAATCAGAATAGTCACTAGAGGAATCCATAGAATGGAACAGCCGGGTCAAGGTAAATTGAACCAACCCCCTACCTCAGCAGCATGCACAAGGAATGTTTAAACTGCCAGCATCTGATATGATGACAAGCTGTCCATCTTCCCATGACAAAAAGAGAGGTTTGATTTAATGATGTCTAATAACTTGTCTGTTTAAATAAAATGAGTTTGGGTAGAATCAGGTCATTTTAATGTACAAGTATGGTATGTACAGTAGCTTCTTTATAACATTTTAAATTAATTTTCCCTTTGTATGCACATTTGAAAAAATAAAAAATGGAAAATGGAAAAATTAGCATGACAAGATATGTGCTTGTCAAATATTAACCCAGGACCAACTTAATTTATTTCACAATAACCATTTGTTTAAAAAAATAACGTGTATGGTGATTAGAATTTCCTGAAGATAATGACAATAATGTGTCCCTTTGAATTAATTTTGATAATGTAACAAAGAGACCAGCAATAAAGAGACAAAATGTAGAAAATTATACCAAATGGGATATACAGTCAAATTGCTGTATGATGACTGACCCTTATTTTCTAATAATAAGTTAAATACCATAACTGAAATTTGAGTGTGGCACAAGTCATCATATTGGAGTAAGTACTTTATAGGCAGGAAAACTACAATGGTGCTTTTAGAGATAGGCGGTTTTCTTAATGACTGGAGTAAAAACTATTCTGCTCCATAAATCAATCATAATGATTTATTTTATAATGACAAATCTTGACATTGAAAGACAGGGATATTTTAGGGAGATCTGATGATTGGGTGAAAACTGCTCAGTGTAATCAACATAATTTGCTCTTTTTTTATTTATTTTTTTTTGCATTACAGTTTAATTGAACAACAAAAACAAGCAGGCAGCAAGTAATACACAGCTTCACAGTGAATTTTGTGTGCAGGAATAAGGATGTATGTTTATTTTTCTCTTCTACCAAATAGATTTATTCCAAAAAAGGACAAAGAATGTGCCATTAGCCCCCCACCTCCTGCAAAAATAAACCTGAACAACTGCTTGGAAACATGCACTAATGGCGTGTTAAATTAATTAATCACCATCTGTCCTGCCCTCTACTTACAGATGTAAAATCAGCATAATTCATGGAAAAATATGCAATATAAGGATTATCACATGCATTGACTATGTGCTTATTGATGCTGCTGTTCTGTAGTCAAGTGTGTTGGGTCAGATCCTGAACCACTGATGGCTTCAAAGGCACCAGAATCAGGTTCTATGGGTGAGATCCATGAACAGACTGAGGCACTGCAACTCTGAGTGCCACAGCACCTAACTTTTAAGTGCCTGGAAGAATCACAGGAACAAAACTGCGATCCACAAAGCCGAGTTAAGCATCTAGATTCCTTACACAATGAACGGGGAGAGAGGTGCCTAAGAATGCGGTTTACAAAAGCCAGCAGGCTAGACAGCAAGCCACCTAACCTAGACAATGGAAGATGCGGAGCAGAGGAGTGTCCTAACTCCCACTCCTCTTCTGGAGATGGGCATGTAGGGAGGCACCTATCTCTGCTTAGTGATCCACAAACTGGAACAACAGATTTATTGACACACACTCTCTCTCTAGCCACTATGGATAAATAGTAGTCAGTGGCCCAGAGAGTGAGAAAAAGAATGAGTGTGTAATCCAGTGGTTAGGGTACGCACCTGGGAGGTGGAAGACCCCAGGTACATCCCCCTGCTCCAATGACTCATCATTTATCCACAGTGGAACAGCTTCATCAGGAGAGAGTGACGGAGCCCACAACAGAATATCCCAAAGCTCGGTAGGTAGAGAAGTCTCCTGAGAGGTGGGAAATGCTCTGTTCAAATACTCCCTTTCTCTCCCTTTGCTGAGGGGGATTGAAATTGGGTATCCTAACATCCCAGGGGAGTGCTCTCACAGCTGGGCTGAAAAGTTATAAAAAGCACCACCTCTTCCTCTGGCCACATTCTGAATGGGAACCTACCTAGTAGTTGTGCTCAGAAGCTATTGGATTGGACCCTACATGCGAGATAGGCAGACAAATGCCAACCCTCTGCTGGTTCATGATTCATTCTGGGACTTGGGCAGCAAACAGGCATCAAGGAGCATGATCAGAGGCAAAACATAGACACTGAAGGAACTTTTACCCTGAAATCTTAGGCACCAAATAAGTTTAAGTCCCTACAGGGCTAGGTAGGAATTTTATGGATGGCAGATAAGCCAAAACAGGGATTTAGGTGCCTATACCTGAGACTTAGACCCCTAAGGCTGAGGTTCAGACACCTAAATATCTTTGTGGATCCCACCCTATGTACCTACTGTACTGTAACAAGGGGCTATCTTGTTTCTACTGTTTTATCACAGAAAGGAGGCATGTGTGTACACGCTAGCATACAGATGCTTAAATATAAACAGAATTTCAGTCTAAACTAAAAGGGCTTGTTATGCTTTTCGTTATCAACTCCACTTCAGTTTGCACACCTCTCTTTGTAAAAGCACATAGATGCAATTCAGCTACATCTCACACACACAAAAATAACTGAGATGTGAAATTTCATCTCACATTAGCTTGTAGAGCTGGTCTAAAAATGCTTCAGTGAAATGCTTCAGTTTCTCTCAGAACATATTTTATATTGTCCAACTTGAAATGTTCCACAGCAAAGACATAGATTTTGATGAAAATTCTCATGGAAAATGTTCAGAATGTTTTTCATCTAAATAAAGTATTTTGTTTTGGGCTTTCTTGTTTTATTTTTACTTTCTTGCTTCATTTCACTCCAAATCTATTATTTTGTTTTGACTTTTAGTTTTTAAAATTTATTATTAATTACAATACATTACATTCAGATATAATACAAATACTAATATGTAATGTTTTAATATTGTATTAGTGATTCAACATTGAAACAACATTTCAATACATTCTTTTCAATGTTTCAGAAATGAAATATTTTGGCATTTCTGTCCAGTGCTAAATTTTGATCTTTGTCCTGATTTGAGGTGAAAAGTAATTTTGAAGTGTCAGAATTGTCCTTACGGCAGAAATTCTATTTCTCGACCAACTCTATTAGCTCTGACTTTCTGAAGCACAGAACTGGTAAAATGTGCCACTTTACTGACAAAGCTTCTATGATATTTGTTTTCAAGATTTAAAAGTTCCATGCAAAGCCAATCCTCATCTCCTTCCTGTCCAAAAAATGTGTGTATCTATGCATTCTTCATCGTCAGTCGTGAGTTATCACATCTTGACTCACTTAGAAAACTCTGTAAAACACACTTCTTTGTACTTTTCTGTAACTATGGACTCTGACATCCAACTTATAACGACTGCTTATGTTTTACTTGCATCTGTTTTAATTCTAGCACATGGAATGTATAGTCCTTACCGTTGTGGAATTTTAATCTAAATCATGTAAAGTCTGTCCAGAAACCTCAGTGACAGACAGAATATGAATGCTTGTATAAATAAAATGGCAACTGAAAGAAGAAAGAAAGCTACCACTGGTCTTTCAATTCTTCCTTTGCTTTACACATCACAGGCAGAAATACCTCATTTACAGGCATGGGTAGCTGCAAAGGAACTCTGATATTTCTGGAACTTGCTGTCTGAGGGAACTGGAAATGGAGCGTTGGAGACTTTCATCTCTAGTTACTTATCAGAATCCTCCACAGATCAGTGGTGGCAAGGAGTTACTGACAAATGTGCAAAGAATGCCTGGAGATAAGCTTGACCAGGGAAACTCACTGATGTCTCTTCCAGCAAGCCTTCTGGTTTTGACTTTCATCTGCAGTAATGTGCAAGATGAACACAGAAGGTCAAATTCTCTGCTGTTGTAAATGTACACAGCTTTAGTAACTCCCATTGAATTTTGCATACTAACAGCAGCAGCAGATTTGACCCATAGCAAGTTCAGCCATTAGATGTGGAGATGTGGCACTCTGGATAACTGGCTAAGGTGACTAATGTTTTTTTCAAAACAATTTTGAATTTTACAATTCAATTCTTCTTGTAAATCATGAGTAACACTGTCACAATGATAAAAAGCACCTCATTTTAAATCCCATTAATAAAACAAAGGCAGGCTACACCTGAAGGAAGCTTTACGTCCTATTCCTTTGTTTTCCTACTATATGTCTGTAAAGTATGTCACACTTCTCTACTCTGCCAGTTCAGGAAGCCTTATTTACATCATGCTATTCTTTCATTAAACAACATACTTCACAAAGCGCTAAAGTATGTCTGGTCCTAGGTGCATTATGACAGTATATGCCTTCTCATCAAACATTTTCCATTAACCATTGTTGGAGACGGAATGCTGGTCTAAGTAGACCATGAGTTCCAGTATTGCAATTCCTAACCTTCCAAATCTGTTCTAAAATTATGTCAAATCTTCTGCCTCAATGCACACTGAGTGCACAGAGACCACACAGAAATCAACATCTAGTGCCATATGGTACTACTATGATAAGCACTTTTGCTGATTACTTTTCTTTCTTGGTGTGAGTTACCGAGTTATGGACACTGCCACAGGTAGTTGGAACTGTGATGTACCACTGAAGCTTGCCGTGACCCGTAGCAGCTGAGTACCTCAGCAAGGAAAGATACCTTGTACAGTAGTTCTGGAGTTCTTAGAGATGTATTGTCCCTATGGGTGATCCACTTCAGGATGTATGTATGGCCATGCACTCTTGATTGAAGATTGTCAGCCGTGTCAATGCCTACTCCCTACATAGCCTCATGCTCCAGAGCAAGGATATACACGGAATGGCAAATTAGTCACCATACCAGTTCCTTCTCAACTTTCCTTCCTTCTCACAAAGTCCAGAAGAAAGACTTCAAAGCAAAGGGGATGGAAGGTGGATAGTGGGGTATGTGTAGGGACAAAACTTTTCAAAAGCTCCATAATTACTGTATAAGGTAAGTAATTTCTCCTCCTCCTTGAGAAATTGTCCTTGTGAGTGATCCACTGCAGGAGATTCCTAAACAGTTCCCCTGTTATGGACAAGGCTGCTGAGGAGGCAGATTTAGTACTCACTGTAGATCAGCATCTCCAAAAGCCATGTCAGCTCTGGAAGAGCACAGTGCTGGGAAAACGTATGCACAGATGACCACATGGTAGCCTTGCAAATGTCTAAGATAGGTATGTTCTTCGGTAAGGCCACAGAGGTAGACTGAACTCTCGTGGAATAGGCAATCACCCTAGGATGACGATGCACCTCTGAAACTTCATATCAGGAAAAAGATGCCTCACAAAGTTCATTTAGTCAGTCTTTGGCTAGAGATTGGATGTCCTTTCATTTGTTCTGTGAAAGGAGATGAAAAGTCTAAAGGGAACCCAGAAAGGCTTAGTCCTCTCGAGGTAAAGGGTGAGATCTCATCTTACATGCAGTGTGTGGAGACTAGCTTCTTCTCTTGACAAGTGAGACTTGGGGTAAAACTCTAGTAGATTAATGGCCTGATTAATGTGGAACTCTGAAGAAAAACTTAGACAGGAAATGAGAATGGGGATATAGTGTCATGTTACCACAGTAGAACACCATGTATGGTGGGTCAGTCATGAGGGCCCTGAACTCCCATGTCCACCTGGCTGACTGAGGTGATGGCTATAAGGAACAAGGTTTTGAGGGACAAATGAAGAATGGAACAACTCCCCATAGGTTCAAATGGGGCTCTTCTCAGCACATTGAGAACTAAATTGAGGTCCCATGATGGAGTAGGCTGTTTAACAGTAGGAAAAAAGGTTAAACAGACCTCAATGAACCTTGCAGTATTCAGGTGAGCCAAGACTGAAAAACCCTCAATGACAGGGGGGTGAAAAGCTCTGATGACAAAATCTAGGTGAACTTAACTGAACTCAGATATAATCCTATGATTTTTAAATTTAGAAGGTAATCGAGAATGTTAAAAAGGCAGGACTCAGGAGGTAAAGCACAGAGGCGGCACCAAATCTGAAAACATTTCCATTTCTGTAGGTAAATGTTCCTCATAGTGGGTTTTCTACCACTGAGCAGAGTTGTTTAAATTTCTGAAGAGCAGTCCTGTTCTGTGCCAGAGGACCATCTAGTCGCATGCCTTGTGGTGAACCAATGAGAGGTTGGGATGCGTCATGGATCTCGCTTCCTGGGTGAGTAGATCAACTGTGAGAGGAAGGCAGAGAAGAGGTTGCAAGGATGGATGAACAAGCTCTGGGATACCTTCTTCAGCCACAATGGTGCTATGAGGATGGCCACTGATCTCTCCTATTACAACTTGTTCAGGAGCTTGAGCAATAATGGCATAAAAGGATATGCATATATATAGCAGAAGGGACTGTACCTCCTGTCTTAAGAGACCCTCATAAGAACGGTCTCTGAAAAGATATGGGGAAGAAGAGTAGGAGCTGAACTGAATGGAATAGCTCATGGAAATCACCTCCAAGATCCATCTATATGAGATAATGAGCTCCCAGGAAGGTGGGAAATGATCCCCATAAGGTGAAAGGTGGGAGGTTGGTGCAGTGTATGATCTGGAACAGAAGACAGTTCATGGCCCTCGACCAATGGGTCAATATGGCTGTTTCAGAGAAGTTGCTGGCTTTGATGTAACTGTACAGGATGGCCCCTTTTTGAGAACTCTAGATTTCTTTCTGGGAGGTTCAGCTGGTCACAGGAATTGGTGGAGACCACTGATCTGTCTGCAACCTGCTGAATTTTCTTTTTCCACAGGTGTATAGATGCCAAGGGATCATAATGTTGCCTGGTAGTCTTTAAGTGAATAGAGAGACCCATCCATGGCATCATTAAATAGTTAGGATCCCTTGATGGGAAGGTCTTCCACGGCGTTTTGTACTTCTTGGAGGATGTCTGAGGACTGCAGTCAAGAAGCTCGATGCCCAATTACGGCTGTAGCCATAGACTGCACAGCTGTGTCAGAGCGAGGCCTGAAGGGATGCCTGGGCTATCATCTTGCCTTTTGTGGTGAGAGCTTGCAACTGTTCTGTCTGCTCCTGTGGCAGATGTTCAACAAAGTATGAAAACACAGAATAGTTTGTAAATCATATTTTGCCATCAGGGCTTGGTAATTGTCCATTCTGAACTGCAAAGAGGCTAAGGAATAGCTCCTGCAGCCAAGGAAGCCTAGCTATTTCAGCATCCTGTCAGAAGGGGTTGATCTAGATTGGTATTGTCTGTTCCTTTTGTCAATGGCCTCAATAACCAAAGAGTTAGGAATAGGGTGGGAGGAAAAAAAATATACTCTGAGCCCTTGGGAGGAGGGAATATAGTATTTTTTTATCAGCTGCTTTCAAGTGGGTGATATGGTAACTGGAGTTTGCTGTGCTGGAGGGGCTTGTGACAGCAGAGTATCACTGAAGGGCAAGGCAATCTCATGCTGGACAGAGGCATGAAGAATGTCCAGCAAAGAATACTGAGGTTCCTATTATCTCTTCCAAAGGGGATCTGCGAGGTCCTTTTTGTAAGGTTCTAGAAGGCTTTGAAATTGTCTGTGAGGAACAGTGATGGTAGTGAGGGTCGGAGTGGCAACATCTAACAGCCTCGTCTGGTGAAGAGGACGATTTGTGAAAGGTGGTGTCTCTTCTGAACCTGTCTCTTCTGGGGATTCCCCATGTGGACTACAGGATCTGGTGCCTGTGGTGATTGTGCTTGACATACCCTCTTACATGAGGGTACCTTGTAAAACTGTTCACCATAGGGGACCCACAGGTTCCAGTAAGTCCACTGTGGTGTAGTGAAAGAAGGAAGGAATTTTTGTGTGTTGCTCTTGCCAGGGTTGCCAGGTGGATCTCCTGCTGGGAACGTCTTCATTGAGATGCACCTCAAAAGGAGGGAAGCTGGATTGGGAAGGTGGAGGAATCTTGTGTAGACACCCCCGAGTTAGAGGATGTGTGATCTCTTGTGCCCATCAGAGAGAGTGTGCCAATGCTGGGGGCTGTGTCAATACTAGGGGCTGGTGAAGGGCCAGTAATCACACTATTACTGGTGGTCGAGCTTCTTCAGGCAGGTAAGTTGGCCCTGGGGAACAAGTTGATACTAGCGGGAAATCCTTCTTGGTACCTTTGAGTTTTGGAGCCCTGTGTGGGTCCAGTGACTGCATTAGTACCAGAGGCTGAGCCATCATGGGAGGGTAAGTCAACTCTGGAAGGTGAGTCAGTGCTGAAGGGAAATCTCTCTTCGTAACCCTCAACAGAGAAGATTCAGGTTCTTCCAGGATCCACAGGTAGTCATAAGAAAGGAGCCTGGATTGTACTGGGCTTTCTGGAAAATGTTCCTCGGGAGTCCACATATTGGGAGGTACTGGCGAAAGCACTAAGGGGCCATCTGTGTGCTCTGTGCTATGGCCTAAATAAGATGGTACAGATGAAGGAAAACATGGTCTTGGGGGATATCTTGTGCTTCAGAGGCACTGGGTCTGAAACTGACACTAATACTGCTTGAGGTTGCTTACCAGAAGGCTTCTCAGCATGTAGCATGGTCTCTTTAGCCAGGGCCAAACTCTCAGTAGTAGAAGAGATAGAAGCCTCAGTGGCACACGTGCCAGGTTGCATGGTCTCCTTGGTTCCAGTTTGAGAGGTAACTTAGCCCTTCTCTTGGTTTCTTCCTCTGGAAAATGGGGTCTCTTCTTTTTTGATGCTTTGGACAATTTTGAACAGTCCTCAGTGTCTTTGCTTACCAAAGCAAAAATGGTGACAGAGGTAATCTGGGCAGTGAAGCCATAATATGGGGGTGGGGAGATTTGGAACTTGTGGGTTTCAGAAATCGCTCCATAAGAGGAAGTTTTAGTCTGTCCTCCCTCAATTTTCTGCATCTGTTTTTGAATCAAGAGCAGACCTTACATTTGAAAGGGATGTGAGTCTCTCCAAGGCAGAGGAGGCAGATAGAATGCCTGCTGCTGCAGGGCAAAGACCTGGGGCAAGTCTGTCAGGGTTTGAAGCCCAGAGTTTTGGGCATAACACTTTAGGAAAGGCTGTGGGTAGAGGAGGATGAGTCAGAATGCCAGCCACAACGAGGCAAAAAGGAGGAAGGGCAAAACCTCCCCACCCCTCAAAAGCACACATTTTTGCTAAATAACCAAAAATAAAGAGAAGATAAGGAAAAAAGAAAGAACAATTAAGAGAAGAAAACAGCAAGCTGCATGGATAACTAAAATGGACATTGTGACATTCCATCTCAAGCTGCAGGCCGTTGAAAAGGAACAGGATCCATAGCTGCCCTTCCGTATGCGTGTGTGTGTGCCAAAATCTCTGAACAACTGATCACTGTGACCAACAGTGCATCTTGATGTGGAAGCACTCTTGGGGAAAATAACTCAAAGAAGAGCACACTTTTATCGTTGGTCTCCAGATGTCTATAAATTCCAGGTTTTACTACTTCATTTTTATCATGCCAATCAAAGGCTTGAGTCCCCAAGGATTAAATTACCAGATAAATCACCATTTAGAAAACCAGCTTTGCCTTATGCGGTGGTCTTTTTTTGGTGGCTCCCATACGCATATACTGTAGTATGATGGCACAGAGCTTTGAAGAAGCAGCCTAATGAGTTGCTTGATGTAGAATAAGGAAAACAATTAATACCAGATAATACAGGAGAACACCATGCACTGTATTTAGATAGGACTCAGAGATTAATTAGGGCTGGTCCAAGTGATGAGATAGTGTTTGGCTACTATGCTGAAGACCTGGATTTTGGAAATGAATGTGAGATTCTCAGTCTTTAGACAGCTGGGACCAGATTTTCAAAAGCTCAAAGCCAGACTTTCAAGTGTTCAGCACCTGTGTAGTCACATTTTATTTCCTGCCAGCATCATAGAGCATTTAAACATTAAAAGAGGTCAAATGCTCCACCATCTCACACGAAGATGGCGTGTTATTATGAGGGCCAACCATATTGGAAAGGGTATTTCATCTAATGAAATAGAGCCAGATCCCTTACTCACGGTAAACTACACATGCTCCGTAACCAGTCTCATTGAAATAAATGGGGCTGCTTGCAGAAAAAGAGCACTACTTAATGTGAGTAAAGGGGGAGAGAAGCAGAATCTCTCTCATAATGCTGTTCAGTACAATGGCAAAGAAGTCAGCGGGAAGGCAAAGTTAGGTATGTTTGAATCACAGACAGTATGTTTAACAGAAGACTTAATCACACTGGTAAGATGAACATGATGTAATACCTTGTAAATATAGTACCAGGAAACTGAACTTCAAAAAAGAAATGTTTATGTGAATACTGAGTCTAGACCTAAGCAACAAAGAAATTCAAAACTTCTTATTACTTTGGGGGAAAGAATTTTATCTGAAAGGGAAAGTGGTAACTAATTGTACTTAAAACATTTCTTGAATAGTTATTAAACCTCCCACAAACCTACACCAGGGACTTGTAAAAACAGCAAGGATAAATAGGGAAAGCAATACCCCATCCAGTTCTAAAAGTTGACTGTATAAGCTTAAAGTCAGCCCTAAGGGGTTGATGTATTCTAATGTAGGATTCTAATGTACACAGGACTATTAGATGTGCTCTATACACCTGATACAGCAGAAATGCGAGAGGATGCACCACCCAATGCAGTTTAGATTAATTTCTCAAAGGCAGACTAGAAAATATTTTACAAGTTCATAGCTATTTGGCGATCACGACTCAGCTGTCCGAGAACATTAAATGTGTTCTACTTATAGCCCATTGATGCATCTGGAATGGCCAATTAGTGGTGTGTTCAAATTTACCTACTGGGTGATTTACTTTACACCAAATGATGCTGCCCTTTCTCTTGGTTCGCTGCAGGAATTTTTAAATGAAAGAACATATGAGACATTTCAACAGGGAAGGAACAGCTTCTCTATAGGGTAGCATCTGCTTCTCTCATGCTATGTCTCCGTGGCCATGACGTAGACTAGCAGTTCCCAACCTGTGGTCCATGAGACTACCACAGGGGATCCGTGGAAAAACAAAACAAAACATCCTCACCAAAGAAATGTACAATTTCAAATAAAAAATAATTTCATATATTTTCTAAAAACCTACTACTGTAATTTATTTTACAACTAGTAGCATGTGGTGGTCCACAAAATGTTTGGAAGTTGAAAAGGGGTCTGCACACTCAAAAAGGTTGGGAACCACTGAGGTAGACACACAAAGAACAGACTGAAACTGAAAGAAGGCAAGATTGATATTATGACCATTATGCCACAGTGTCAAGATGCCATGATGGACAATGGAAATGCTGTGTTCTGGGGTAGATGGCAACTGCCATACTGGATGAGTCCAATGATTCTTCTATCCCAGTATCCTTTGCTCTAATGTTGACCAATATCAGATGCTTCAAAGGAAGATGGAAATGGAAAATTATGTAATCTGCCCATGGTGGAAATTTCTTCCTAACTCCAGACAGTTAGTGATTGGCTTATGTCCTGATTTGTAAAATGTAAAGCTGTTATACATAACCTACTTGACAGTGTGTGTCTTCTGACTTTTACTTTATTAATAACACAAGAGAGAATATTGTGGTACTAGGCTTCACACTGCTTTGTTTTTATCTCATGATGGTGCATTGGGGAGCCAACTAAACTGAAAAACACACTGTCAAACAGTGACTGTGGAAGACCCTTGAAATATTTAATCAGAAGCACATCCAGAAATTAATAATATGGCCCACATTCTTCTCTCATTTATGTCAGTGTAACCCCATTAACTTGAATAACTGGCCATTCTGAACGGATGTTATGAAAGGTGTATGAGAAAATCACTAAAAACTCCCTTCAATCCTAACCCAAAGGACCAAAGTCTGTTAGGATATGTTTTAGGTGAGTGGGGCAGTGAGGAAAGAAGGGTGCATTTTATGTCTTTCTCAAAGACACGGTAGGATAATGTGCACAGAAACAAGATAGTGTTCCTGTTTAAACAGGAAAATCTGACAGTCCAAAAAAGTATAATGCTGTTTGGCAAACACCACTACTGAGGGTTTCGAGTTGTAAACTGAAACTAAAATGGCCAATCAGTTTTCATAAAAGTTTGTTATAATTAAGTTTTGGATATTTGCTGAGAGCTGCCTAATGGTTCTTTTCTAAAAGTACCACAAGCTCAGTACATTGACATGTTAGTTTTGCATGCTGGAGCAGAGACTCCATGAGATAAAGGGTATATATGCTGGAAAGCTGATTTTCTACTGCAATGGTCTATGTACCAATGCTCTAAAAATATTGAAAGATTTCTCATTCATTGAATTGTCATTGTCAATCTGTTAAAAAGTACATGTGCTTATTCTCTACATGTCAGAGACAACTGAGTGCAAAATTGGTCCGGCATAAGATACTTATTAAACGAAGTCAAAGGGCTAGGTTCTCAGCTGCTGTAAATCACTGTAATTCCACTGACTTCTCATGAAGCTATGCTGATTTGCATCTGCTGAAAGTCTGGCCCAAGATTTCTTAGGGCCATTTCTGAAGAGGACTGAATGCTTCCTGCTATGTGTTGATGGCATTCAGCATCTCATATGATATACTCTATTCATTGTAATAATCCTTGTAGGGTCAGGTCTTTAGGAAGATACTCTGAAGAAAATAGTCCTGCTCCTTTTCTAATAAATGAGTTCCCTGGAACAGCTTGATTTCATCAATATTTTTGCCAGCTTTTCTCCTTCCTTCTTTCCCTGGTCAGCAACCACGGAACTTTTGTTCAAGCTTAAAGATGCACTATTATTATGACATTTCCTGGGTATAGTGAAACTTGGGCCACAATTCATGAAATGTGTTATTTGATTCACTTCGTAGCTGAGTGCATTGATTTATGCTCATCTCACTTTGCCTGGTTTTAGGGCTTATCTACACTTGAAAGTTAATTTGGATGACATTAGGGTGTGAATTTAAAGCACAATCACTATTTCTGAATAATGCCATGTGTGGACAAGCCCTAAAACAATCCAGGACAGCTATGGGAATGGGAGGCACTACACTCCCCATTCCTTGGCAGAAGGCCTGATTGCATTTGAACTTCCAGGTTTTCTCTCCTCCAAGCCATGCAGAAAAGAGCAACCCTACCCCTAGCCTTTAAACCCCCTTTATCACCTCTGTGTGGAAGAGGACTAAAGGGCCAGCATTTCTTCTACTTCTAGCTTCTACTCCATTTCTTCTATGGCATTTCTTCTACTTCTAGCTTCACCACCAGCCTCACCATGGACAGAGTGAAGATTCTGACTCTAATCTCTTTCTGTGTTCTCCCATTGGGGTAAGATTCATCATGGCAGAAACTCAGGGTTAATGAAACAACAGTAGGTTAATGAAATGCAGAGATAAGACCACGTCAAGAGGAGCTGTGAACACCAGTTAGGATAAAGATACAAAGTGGCATAGAGAGATCAGAAACATGAGTAGTAAACAACAAAAGAAGATTCAGTTTAGGAAAATGCAAGCACAGAAATATTCAGTGAGAGGTACAGACCTGGAAATGAGTCATGTTGGAAGAGACATGGGGTCTCAGTGGGCAGCAAATCAGACAGGAGATCACAATGCAATGTGGCAGCCAAAATAAAAAAAAAAGCTTTTACAAAAAGTGATTGTATCCCTAAGTCTGTTATGGAGCAGGTAAAATAATTTCATCAAGTAATTAATTTGACAACATTCATGATTAGGGCTGTCAAACGATTAAACAATAATCACAATTAATCGTGAGATTAAAAAAAGTCATGATTAATTGTAGCTTTAATCACACTGTTAAAACAATAACAGAATACCAATTTAAATTGATTATAAATATTTTGGATGTTTTTCAACATTTTCAAATATATTGATTTCAATTACAACACAGAATACAAAGTGTACAGTGCTCACTTTATATTATTATTTTTTATTACAAATCAAAAGCCTACGAGTTGAAACATGAAGCGGCATATGAATGTTTAGCATATCTGACACGTAAATGCCTTGCTGGCCACAACAGTCCCATGGAAATCCTGTTCTTACTTTCAGGTGACATTGTAAATAAGAAGTGGGCAGCATTTTCTCCCATATATGTAAATAAACTTGTTTGTCTTAGCAATTGGCTGAATCAGAAGTAGGACTGAGTGGACATGTAGGGTCTAAGATTTTAGTGCAGTTATGTGAAAAAAAAATTACACATTTGTAAATTTCACTTTCATGATAAAGAGATTGCACTATACTATTCATTTGAGGTGAACTGAAAAATACTGTTTCCTTTGTTTATCTTTTTTACAGCTCAATTATTTTAATAAAAATATAAAGTGAGCACTATACACTTTGTATTTTATGTTGTAATTGAAATCAATATATTTGAAGATATAGCAAAACATCCAAAAATATTTATAATAAATTAAAATTGGCATTCTATTATTAACAGTGTGATTAAAACTGTGATTAATCATGACTATTTTTTTAATCTAGTTAATTTGTTTTGTGTTAATTGCTTGAGCTGACTGTGATTAATTGACAGCCCTATTCATGATACATTTGAATTAATTATTTGACAGAGACTCGTAATTACTTACCAGTTCTTAGAATTGGGTAAATAATTCACAAACTAAGTTGTTGAAGCACATTTATGTGGATGAATGAGAAAGGTAGGTATATAGACTAATACAAAGACCTACAGAGACGAGGCACAAGGGGTTGTGTGTGAGAGAGAGAGAAATTTTTCTTGACAAGGTGCTACAGGTAACTTTAATTGTGTAGTTGGTGCTTCAAATAAATCTGAAGGCAAATGCTGGAAGCAGATGCACTTCCAGTTGCTCATATTGATTTCAAATATTAAGTGTAAACCGTAAAACTGCAAAGTTCTCCCCCATTCTTGCTTCTTATTCAGGTTTTTCCCCTCAGTTTTGCTCACTCAGCCATGGAAGAGACATGTTCTTAATTATTTCTGTTTTTTCAGGACATTAACAGTTGTTTATATAATTTATTGGCTTTATAGCAAGTTTCAGGCAAGCAAAGTGTAAATAAGATACAGAATATGTAATGGTGCTGTGCTATTTAGAGATTATATAGAATAGAACCATGGGTTATTTTTGAACAATTGACATCAATGTGTGTAGTTATGTCCAGATATACATATTTTCCATTATATATTTCTATTACTTGTTCTCCAATATGGTGGAAAATACCTAAATCTTTAGTGTTTGGGTTTAAAATTTACAGGCTAAATCTTTAAAGAAGACCACCTGTTGCTGGGGTGGGTTTTTTTGTGTTTTTGGATTTTTCAGTGATTTTTGAGAGAGCAAGATATGTCTGATAAGAAATGCACATGATTGCTTAATTGAGGGCAGCAATTAATGTACTCATTTAAATGATATGATTTACACCCACAACTAAATATGGAATGCAAAAAATGAGGTTGCAGTTTTCCAATTGCAAACAGTCTATAAAAAAGGGCATTTACCCTTTAAAATCTATTATTAAAGGATAAGCCAAGTAGTTTAGGCCCAGACATGTGAGAATGAGTAATTTACATGACATTTTCTTTTTCCACAGCTTGCAGAATGGTCAGCATTAAAATTAGCAACAGATGAAAACAAAAGACAACATTTTATGAGTGTGAGACATCATAAAGAGGAAGACAGAAAAGGAACTGAATTCCTGATCCTCCCCTGTTGAAGAGAATGGAAACTAGCACTGACTTGGCAATCAAGCCCTGGGAGAGGAAATCATCTGAGTACTTACCTGTACACTAGTAAGAGTGGTGTATTGGTAAGCTTTGACTACCAGGTAATTGGCTTCTATATCTATTATCCCCAGGATCATGTACTTCCACCATCTCCGTTTCAAAATTGCCAGCAAGTTTTCTTCTCCTGTCAGAAGACATAAAACAAACAAAAATTACATACAAAAAGTCAGAACACACCCACAACAAACTATATCTCATGAGAGATTTTACTATAGAATCTTTTGTAATCAGATTACTGGATAGATTCAATAGAACAGAAATCCGGATTGTGATTTAAATATAATTAAAATTGAAATATTTATAAAGATATTTTAGGTAGGTAAAAAACTCACGCCTTATTTGTCTTGCAAATATCAAATTAGTCAACACAACAAAGCAAAGTGGTTGTTTCAGTTCACCTGAGTTTTAAAAACTTGCAAAGAAAAACAATTGGCACTTAAACAATTGTGTTGGTAATATTTCCTAAGAATGTTTTATTGTTCAGCATATGTATGCAAGTTCTGGCCACAGAATAATAAACATTGTGTGAAAC
>ML675604.1:47470279-47629969 GCA_007922155.1 Mesoclemmys tuberculata
TGGCTCAAGAGGTTCTCATTTGAAGTAGGATAGCAACAGCATGTAAAGGTATCAGAGTAACAAAGCAGAATAGTCATCAAGCTGATTATAAAGTTTAAAGGAAAGCTATTGTGATCTCAGGTGCTGATTCAAACACTTCGGACTAGTTTAGAGAAAGGTTGCACTGAGACAAACAGATTTTGCATGACGGCTTCCAGAATCAATTTTTGAGCCGCCAGATTTGTTCTGCAATGCCCTTGCAACGGGATCCTGTCAATCACACAATACATAATATCTATTATGTGAAGACCGTCAGTACAACATGGCTTGCAGATCAAATCCGTAACTTCAGAAAGGTCAAAGAGTTCTAATCCTAGGCCAAGGATTATTACTGTTCTCAGTTCAAAATAAACCAAATACACACTCACTGGGGACAGACAAATCTATTATTTATATGCACTGTGTTATCACCTGTACGGCCCCTTTCATGATTGGGACCCCCTTTTGTGAGGAGTTGTACAAACCCATAGTAAGTGACGGCCACTGCCCAAACGAACTTACAGTCTAAATATGAATATTAGAGCTGACCTGAACAGAAAAAGTTCCATCAACCCTTTTATTGTCAGCTATAACTGCTATTAACAATGGGAAAAATAGGATAAAATAAAAAATAAATGGAACATTATTGCAAATAGACACCAAAACTTTTTAAAAGTTTGAAACAAATTTCATCAGCTTTCCCAACCACACCTTCATTATTCTTCATAGTCACGTGTGCCCCTGCATTTCTAGGTTCTAGCTGAAACTGGTAACAGTTGTGCTGCCATCTCCTAAGAAAATCTGGTCTCTTGGTATTTCTGGAACAACCTGGAGGAGGACTACCTGAAATCTCATGAGAACTCTAATATACTGTTACAGATGAAAGAGGCAAACAGAGCCATCACTAGGGGAGGATGAATCAATGCGATTGCCCTGTGCCCCATACTTTGGAGGGCCCCACGTTTCCAGTTGATCCTTCCTCCTGGCTGGTCTCAGAACAAAGCTGGGACCCTGGCAGCAGCCACCCACGTCCCACCCATTCTGGCATGCAGCCAGGAGGCCGGTTGGGGCGGGGGGTGATTTGACCCAGGCCCTACACCTCCCCTACTGATGGCCCTTCAGGAAACTCATCTACAAGCTCAGACATGAAATCCTGGTTTCACTGGAGTCCGTAGGAGTTATGCCACTGACTTCAATGGGGTGAGGATTTCATCCTGAGCATTCTCCTCACCCGCACCTCTCATTCAGAGTATGTTTGTTCATTAAGAAATGCACTCACACACATGCTTTGCAATGGGGGTATCCCTAGGCAGCATCCTAATTATTTGCTGTACTGGCAGTGACATTGAGAATGTAACTTTTGATAGGTTAGGAACAGACTTTGTTTACTTCCAGAAAGAAGCACATAAACAGCAGGAGTCCGGACTGTGATTATTTTGCCCAGATGACATCCAATAAGTTATTTAAGAATCTGGATCTGAATGAGTTAGTCCCTTCTACCACATCAGACATTTCCATTAACCTTTATGCTTTAAGTGATTTTGACTGCAAAATGTTCCAGTTTACGATGCTGTGTCCCACACTATATCTGAAACACGCGAAAACTTTAGGCCTCTATGTGGATTTGAGGGTGCAAAACCGCGTAACTTATTATTTTGTGTCTCCTTATTTTTTTAAACAGTAAAGTGATGCATTTTCAAAGCAGCACTTTGGGAGTTAGCTGCATGATTCCCATTAACAGCTGAGCAAGTCATGCAGATAAACCCTTTCCCAGGATTTTGAAAATGTATCTCCAAAAGCTACAGTGCCAAACTGATTTGACATACCTTTAGAATACCACATTGAAAAGTGCCAGGGTAACAAAAAGGCATATTAAAGCTTTGATGTGATTTTTTCCCTTAATTTTATAGAGTTCAAAAATAATGAAATCAAATTCTGGAGAGCTGTGGACTTCACTGGGTCCCGTAGCGTGCTGCAGTGTTAGTGGGGGATTCATGCTGACCTGTGTCAGTATTAAAGTAGTGTTTCCGCAGAGAACGTGAGCTCCTGCAAGGCCAGTTCTAGATGTTGCACCATCATTTACCACACAGAGTGGAAAACGTTTTTGGTGAAGCCAGCCAAGTGGGGGCGGGGGAGGGGTGGTGAGGCAGCAACCAACCATTCAATAACAAAACCAAAATAAACAGCTGGCCAGAGTGGTCAAGCTAAAATAAATAAATAAATAAATAAAATAAAAAAAGAGGGAAGGAAAAAAGGCTTGGTAAGAGAGTGATATGGTAATCCTGGAGGTTAGCATCCAGGAGAACCTTCCTCCTTGCCTGTTCCTAAGGATGGTCCTGAACAACTGCTTAAATCCATGCCTATTCAGGGAAGCACATAACATGAAGTTAACTTTGAGGTGTTGAAATCCCATTGCATGTGCTTCAACTCAGGGGTGTGCCCAGGAATAAAAATTTGACCGCTTATGGAGGGGCACGTTCTGTGCCGCCCTGGGACTGAAGGAACTCCCTACCTCCCCCTTCCCCACCCCCGCCATAGTCAGAGAAACTGGCTCTAACCCTGGGACAAGCGAAGCTGACTCCCTCCCCATGGCCAGAAGAACTGTCAGCTCCCACCCTGGCCCTAGGCCCGGAGGAGTTCTATGCTCCCATCAATTACTGGGGATGGGGGGACATGCCCCTGCTTCAACTGTTTCTTGAATCGGGGTCTAATTCCTGTGCTCCACACCTTTGTAGTGTAGGTAATAGAACAAACGAAAAGACCAAAAAGCAGAAAAAAGTGCTTTAGCTTGAAAGATCAAACTCTCTTAAAATATGAAGTGCTTCAGTAACTTGAACTTGCTAAATTCAGGGCAAAGTTATTTACAATGATATTAGGGTCCTCTGTCCATTTTATAAATAGTACTATTGGGAAGTGAGCTGAGCATCAGTGGAGCTGACACCACACTAAACTAATTTAAACATGAAGGCGTCTCTTCTCTCATGGATGCAGTGGGGAGGGAAGTTTACACAGCTGATGACTATTAATGCTAGAGGGAGTGTGGTCATAAATCTCCACACGCCAATTGGACAACTTGTGAAACAAATGGAAAATTACAATAAAGGATGTAATAAAGATTTGTCAGAAGTAAATAAATGTATTAGCACATGCTGGTAAGTCATGAGCAGCAAATAATTTGCTCTAAAGCAAACCAAAGTGGGGCAGATATGGTGAAATAGATTACTATGGCTTTAAATAATTAAAGTTACATATCAGGTAAAAAGATTACTCGTAATCTGGCCCAGAATGGTTTAAATTACAGTACCACACACTATAGCCTATCATTACCAAATTGGCCCCAATGGACCAACGATGCCATGTTTTCTCTTTTCCTCCTCTTTTTTGTGATTGAACGTGTAGGATTTGATTTAGTCACAAACTGAGAAGAGGAAGGTAGGCAGAGGATAATCTATAATAATAGAAGACTTTGTGTTTATAATCCTGCATGTAACATATACTATTGTTTTTGGGGAAAAAAAAAAGAAACATAAAAAAACATCCGAAAGAATGGCAAAAGTCACCATAGAAGCCAAGTTCGGGAAAAGTAGAAATAAGGCTGAGAAGATTAAATGAGCAGATAGACCAGGGATATCTAGCCATTGCTATGTAACAACAGGTGCAGTCTGACAATACTGTACAATATATTTCATATTACTTGCAACTATGCTACCAATCCATTAACATAGTCCCAAGGCTCACTTCTCTTTCAAATGCCAGAGGTTCAAGAGGAGCCAATTCTGACAGACTATATTACCAGTTCTCAGTTTGCTCCCTGGTTTGACCTTCACCTTTTGAGAAACCATCGTCTGGCTACAAGATCAGCCCACAGAAACAGGTTCTGGTGTTTGCTGTTGAAACTAAAGGGAGCCAGGAGGAATAGTTATGGTTTTAACTCCAAGTCTAAAATAAAGCTTCTCCTTGTGCACACATTATTCAAAAAGACTCTCTTTTTAGGGGATTCTACACCATGGTAATAGTGATGTTGGGGATACTTCCCCATTGCCAACAGTTCTCAGTATTAGTAATGCCAGTATTAAAAAAAGCTAAGGGGGCCCCTCTGCATGTAAAGGATAATTTGTGCTATATAGACAATAAATGTATATCCAAAAGGTGATTTCTTCCATAATTGTGGCTTCTACTATGCACTTCGCCATATCAATAGAGATTTCCAGCTCTACATCCCAGTTAGCACCCACACTGTCCAAATTCACTTCTGACATGGTAGGGCTTTTATTAGGACTTTAACTTCCTCTTGTCTCAAACACTGTGAGTCTGTATGTGAATTCCCCATGTAGAAATGTAGTCTCTGGCAGCTCCAAATCAGGATGTTAACCTCTGCAAAGTGTTCCCTGCATGAGACTGGCAGTAATCTTAATGTCTGTAGTGTCCTCTGACATACGTTTCTTCAAGGCCAAGACTCATGGACATCTACTTGTCATTCATATTCTACATTTGCAGAGCATTATCTAAGAGTCTTAGATTTTTAGTCAATCTTTTGGGAAAGAAATTTAGCTGCCCTTCTGACACCTCTCTGAAGTAGAAGATGAGGAAGTTGCCTAAAACTTTCCTCAAAACATCATTCTGTAATCCACAAAGATAGCAGTTCATAGTGGACCTCCTCTTAGAGCACCATTGTTCTTCACCTCCTCCAATGGAAGTCTGTATTGTCCTCCTCGTTGTATTCATCCTGGTGTGGGGAAAAATAATTGCCTTACTTTGAGACTTCCTAAGATTATATTCTTCTCTGTGTTCAGCGGAGTTCATTCCTTGACTGGGTATACTCAGGCAGAAATTGTAGAGACCCCAGCTTGTGATAGGAGGCACATCAGGTTGTGCTACCCAGTCTGGGAATTCCAGAACTTTGGAGACTGAACTCCGTTAATGCCCAATGGGCTAAGCCTTGGTGTTCCAATTAGGCTTGATGCTCAAAACATCTTTCTTCTCCAGTCAGAGCATTACAAGCAGAGATGTCCAATCAAGATCAGGATGTCAGTACTGCAAGTTTTACTACAAAACAGAGCAGAAAAATGGGGATATAGTTTATGGTTCAGCATGTGGAGTACAGACTTCATTGCAGGATCCATCTGTTTTAATAGCCTCTGTATTTCATTCATGATTTCTTAATATGTTAGGGAGCATAAGGACTCACAGATCCTTAGCAGTAGGATACACTAGAACAATGTGCAACTTGTTTGTTTACCTTTTGGGATGAAAGAGGAACAAAAGTTGTTGGATACATCTATATTTTTCCTTTGTCATTTCTTCTTTAAGAAACTTTAGGCAGTTTAAAATCCAGAAGATTGGAACACTTTGCAAAGAACATCAGCTACCCAGATAGACTTTATAACCAACAATCAGATGGGCAGATTGGTTAAGTTATGAATGATAGATCAAAAGCCCAAGATGAATAGATTTATCCATCCTGTTTGTCACCAAACATATAGATTTTTGATCAAATTGGCATTGACTGAGGAAATGCCTGTCATGCCCAGAATCAGCCGTATCAATTGCTAATGACATGTTTTTGCAATTATAAGCATGTCCAAAATCAATGACTGTAGGTTTTCATCATGGAATATTGATCATTCGTTGAGAATCAGTAGCGCAGAATCCTTTCATCATGTGTAAAGATTTTATAAATGGAGCAGAGACATCTCTTAAGGAATCCCCTTGGCAGCTAAGCTTTGGCAATGTGCTTGTTGCCAGCTTCAGCTTCCAAACATAAATCACTCAGTCTGTGCTGTTTCAGTCAAACCTAGCCAGAGTAAGTTGGCTTTAAAAATGAATCTACAGACTTGACATCTGACTGAACAGTGCAGACAAAGTGATGTTTGGATGGAAATGAAACCAGCTACACTTTCAATTGATATTCTCAGTTGTTGTTGCACTTTCTTCTGCCTCTCTGTTTCTTTTGCTTTCACCATCCTTTCTGGATGAAATGACAAAACTTAAAACAAAACAAAAAAACCACTTATTTTGAGAGTGGTGTTTAACGAGCTGTCTTTTTCGGAGACAGCCCAAACTTCAAAACACCAGGTTCAATTGAGATGGCTCTGCACTGTGAACAGCATCGAGGAAAGGAATTTATGAGGCAATCGTACAGCTGGGCAGGCGCTTGGTTTGGATTCACAGGGTCACCCACTGGCAATCTGGGCCAGTGTACAGGGATTCAGCAGGACTGAAATACAGAATTTATTCCTGATAAAAAAAATCTCTTGATTAAACTGCATTTTCCTTCTCACAAGCCTTTTTTTGCTTTTATTCACATGCTGCGTTTTCTGCTGTTTGGCTCCCCAGACAGGACTGCCCTCAGGTCATGGAAACCGCTGGGCACATAATTAGTATTTAGTAAATTCAGTATACACATGCAATGGTGTGATTTACAGACAAATAAGAGCACAACAGACCTTCCATAAGTGGACTACATGCAGACAATGGCTGTAAAGAATCATGATGAAGAGGAAAAGGCAGTCACATATAGCACGTCTTAATTTCATGATTTTTGTCTGATTCCCCACCCACCCCCAATATGGTCATCTACTTTACTAACATCTCCTTGATACACTAGTTCTTTACGCATGCTGTATATTAATCCTAACCTATCTAAATTGATCATCAACAAAGAACTCTTCTTTCAGGATATGTGAGATAGCTATTATCTACAAGTATTGTCATGACATACATCTGAACCGGCCACACACCTGCGGCGTGAGCTCCATCCTCTGATGAAGCATAGCAGAAGGCCTGCTCCCCTCTCTGCTGCCACCCCTGCATGCCAAGGGGTGCCAGAAGGAACGGGGGGATGAATTTGAGTCTGCATGCACCCCATTATGGGACTGTATCAGTGGGACTGTGACCGGGCACTATTAGTAACAGCCAGGGCACCGATGTGGCTACAGCATGAGGAAGGCTGCAGGCTCAGCTATGACCAATTAAACACTTTCCATTGGGGAGGATTAAGAGCACTTGGGTGGTAATTGCTGGGTAATGATGGATTTGGGAGGGTATCAGTGGAAGGAACAGGAAGCAAAGGGGAGCTCAGAAGTTGAAACTGGGCTAAGGAGTGAAGGCTGTAGGGAAATTTCCTCTTGCTGTAATCTGGAAGTACACTGTTACACTTTGCAAGGAGGAAATAAATACACACGTGGTGAATAAGGTAGCAATCGGGTGTGTGTTTGTGACCATGAATCCACACGAGCTGGCTAGGCCATGAAACATACGTGGTAGCAACCAAGGCGCCTGTGACACGTGGGGGCTTGTCCGGGATCATTTGCTGTCTCAGTGTCGAGAAGGAGGTTTGAGGGGGAGGGTTGCTAACTTTCTAATTGCTGAAAAACAAACACCCCTCTCACACTCCCTTCCATGCCTCTTCCCCCTGAAGCACTTCCCCTGCTCACTCCTCTCCCCCTTCCCTCCATGGCTCACTCTCTACCCCCTCCTTCCCCAGGCCCACTGCTCACTCTCTCCTTTCCGAGGACTTACCTGACACCTGCAGAGCCAGGCTGGGAAGAGCTGCCAAGCAGCCTGCCGGCCTGCCCAACCGGGGCATGGTGGGAATCAGTCCCAGCGGCAACAAACTGGGGCAAGGATGGGTCTGTCCCCGTAGTGAGGGGCCAGGGCTGGGGCAATCAGGGTACATCTGCAGGAGGAGCACAGGTGAGGTTGGGAGAGGGGGCTGATGTGGTGGCAGAATTGATGGGGGGAGGCTATGGCACAGAACTGATCACTGGGCAGAGGGCTGAGCAGATGTGGGGGTAAAAGCTCTTGCATTGGGGGTCAAAATCACCTCAATAAATCTGGGAGTGTTGGCAATCTAAGTGTCTCTCTCACACACTCGTGCATGTGATGGGGGAGTACAGAAATCAAAAGACAGGCCAAAAAACCACAATATAATTTTTAAAAATCCCCCAAACCACTATGGTTTTGGGCCAATCTCATGATTGTTGGGGGGTCTGACTCATGGTTTTTTAACCTTTGGGATTGACAATACTGCTTATTCCCCTTCCCTAGGGGAAGAAGCTATATATGTATACTGGTATAACTGTGTCCACCCTAAGGATATTGTACTGCTTTAACTATATTGGTATAGTGAAAGCGGTACAACTTTTGTGTGTCGACAGTTCCTAACAGAGGGGTTGACCACAGATAACAACAAATAGTTAATTAAATTAAACCAGTTCTAGCACTTTTCAGAGTTATGGTGATATTGAAACAGTTAGTAGCATTTGTATAAAATAACTATGAAACTTAATGGAAATAAAGCAAAATATTATAGCTAATATATTATTTTATGTATGTGAATAATAGGGATGTGTGTGCTCAGCATCTCTTAGGTGAAAACTCTAATGCCTCGATCCAGCAAACCTATATGTACCATGACTGGTAAAGCTTTTCAGGATCCCAGTCTATAATTACTGGAATTTTCCTTTCATGTTGCATAATTGAGTTTATAATCCATAAAAAAAGAAGAAACTAGTAAATCCATATATCAACCAAAATGCCATCATAAATCCACAGTCTCTCTCTAGATCTGAAATGTTGGTTATCTCACTCTGTTAAAACTGGATGGAAAATATGTTTTTTTTAATCTGCTCCTGAAATTGTAGAAGGGGGAGAGGAAATTAAGGGAATTAGCAGTGATGTTTAAATAATTCTTCCATTTGTAGTTAAGAGAGGACAGGCACTTCAGCTGATTTGGATTGTTCTTTAATTTTTTGTAATGCAGGCATATTTAATGCATTTCTGGAAAAGAAAAGTAATGTAAGCAAATGGATGGGTTAGCTTGGAAGAATTAGATTTTTATCAGTAAATGTTGGAAAATGTTGATTTCACAGTACATGCACAACTGATGAAAAATATTTCTATTGATAATAAAAACTTACAGAGAGCCAAAGAAAGAAAAAAGTGGATTGAAAACTTAAAATTTGAGTTAAAGATATTGTATATTTGTTTTGTACTGTAACTTTGTATATTTTTGCATGTGATGGTGACAGTTTTATAACCATTAAAGCACAAATTAACTTTTTAAATCTCTGCATGTATGATCATTAAATAATGATTGTCTGTCCTCCTTGTTTGACTGCCCCCAATTTCTCACAACTATGAAAATTTAAAATGATAAAAATAAAAAACGCTTAAAAATGACATTGATATTAGCCATTGAAACTACAAAAAAATAGAAAGTGATTTCTGCCAAGCCTATGGACAGGTTATAAAATTATACCCATTTGGAGATGGAGGGAGGGAGGGAGAGACAGACCCAGGGAGGGAGAATTACAATCATAGAAGATTAGGGTTACCAGGGACCTCAGGAGATCCTCTAGTCCAACCCCCTGCTCAAAAGCAGGACCAGCCACAATTAAATCATTCCAGCCAGGGCTTTGTCAAGCCGTCCCTTAAAAACTTCTAAAGATGGAGATTCCACCATCTCCCTAGGTAACCCATTCCAGTGCTTCACCACTCTCCTAGTGAAAACGTTTTTCCCTAATATCCAATCTAGACCTCCCCCACTGCAACTTGAGACCATTGCTCCTAGTTCTGTCATCTACTACCATTGAGAGCAGCCTAGCTCCATCCTCCCTGAAACTCTCTTTCAGGTAGTTGAAGACTGTTATCAAATCCACCCTCATTCTTCTCTTCTGCAGTTTAAACAAGCCCGGTTCCCTCAGCCTCTCCTCCTAAGTTATGTGCCCCAACACCCTAATCAAGTTCATTGCTGCCCACTGAACTCTCTCCAGTTTGTCTACATCCTTCCTGCAGGGGGTGGGGGGAAAAACTGGACACAATCCTCCAAATGTGGCCTCACCGATGCCAAATAGAGGGGAATAATCACTTCCTTCGATCTGCTGGCAATGCTCCTAGTAATGCAGTCCAACATGCCGTTAGCCTTCTTGGCAACAAGGGCACAGTGTTGAATCATATTCAGCTTCTTATCCATTGTAACTCCCAGGTTCTTTTCTGCAGAACTGCTGATTAGCCAGTTGGTCCCCAGTCTGTGGCAGTACATGGGACTCTTCCATCCTAAGTGCAGGATGTGCTGCACTTCTCATTGTTGAACCTCATCAGATTTCTTTTGGCTCAATCCTCCAATTTTTTTCTAGGTCACATTGTATCCTATCCCTACCCTCCAGCATATCTACCACTCCCCCTAGCTTGGTGTTACCCCATCATCCAGATCATTAATGAAGATGTTGAACAAAACCAGCCCCAGGTCTGACCCCTGGGGACTCTATTTGATACCAGCTGCCAACTAGATATTGAGTCACTGATCAGAATACTGTGGGAGACCTTATCAAAAGTTTTGCTAATGTCAAGATATATCACATCCACTGCTTTCCCCACACCCACAGAGCTAGTCATTTTATCATAATAGGCAATCACGGTGGTCTTGCCTTTGGTGAAGGCACACTGACTGTTCCTGACCAACTTCCTCTCCACCAAATGCTTCAAAATGGATTCCTGGAGGACCAGCTCCATGATTTCTCCAGGGACAGAAGCTGACTGGTCTGTAGTTCCCTGGATCCTCCTTCTTACCTTTTTTAAAGGCGGGCACGATATTTGCCTTTTTCCAAATTGCCTGGGACCTCCCCTGATTGCCACGAGATTTCAAAGATAATGGCCAGTGGCTCTCCAATCACATCAGCCAACTCCCTTAGCAACCATGAATGCATTGCATCTGGCCCCATTCATTTGTGCAAGTCCAGCTTTTCTAAATAGTCCTTAACCTCTTATTTCACCACTGAAGGCTGCTCACCTCCTCCCAATACTGTGCTGCCCAGTTCAGTAGCCTGGGAGCTGATCTTGTCTGTGAAGACAGAGGTGAAAAAGAGCATTGAGTACTTCAGCTTTTTCCACATCTGTCACTAGATTTGCACCCCCATTCAGTACAGGGTCCACACTTTCCCTGACTTTCTTCTTGTTGCTGTAGAAACTCTTCTCATTTCCCTTCATGTCCCTTGCTAGCTGCATCTCCAATTGTACTTTGGCCTTCCCAATTTCACTACTGCATGCTTGAGCAGTATTTTTATACTCGTCCCTAGTCATCTGTCCAAGCTTCCACTTCTTGTAAGTCCTTTTTGTGTTTAAGATCACCAAAGATTTCTCTGTTAAGCTAAGCTGGCCCACTGTCACATTTGCTATTCTTTCTGCATATTGGGATGGTTTGTTCCTTCGTCCTCAGTAAGGTTTCTTTAAAATATAACTAGCTCTCCTGGACTCCTATCCCCATCATGTTAGCCTCCTGAGGGATCCAGCCTCTCAGTTCCCTGAGGTAGTCAAAGTCTGCTTTTCTGAAGTCCTGAGTCCAGATTCTGCTGCTCTTCTTTCTTCCTTCGTCAGGATCCTGAACTCACCATCTCATGGTCACTGCTGCCAAGGTTACCACCCACTTCTATTTCCCCTACCAATTCTTCCCTCTTTGTGAGCAGCAGGTCAAGAAGAGAACAGCTGAGGGGAAGAAATGAAGGGATTAATCCAAGGGTTGGGAAATGTGGCTACAAATGGGGAGTTCCCAGCCCACAGCTTCTGGGCCTTTGGCAGCAATCCGGGCTGGTGCCCGCTGCTGAGAGCAGGGCAGGGGAGGGATGGCAGGGCTCACTGCATGGTCTCCCGGGGTGGAGGGTGGAGCTGTGCAGGGAGCGGAGCTAGCAGCAGCAGCAGCTCCATTCAGGGAGTGGGCTGAACGGGGCACGCGCTGCGCCTAGCCTGCATCGCACCAGCTGCTATAACCTGTTTGCTGAGGCAGGAATGCCTGCCTGGCATTGCTCCTGCTGCAGCGGCTGAGCGACTCGGTGCCTCCCACAGGTCAGGCAGCTGAGAGTCCAACTGCGGCTAAAGCAGCGGCTGGGTGGGAGAAAGGCAGAACTCGGCAGGCTCGTCTGCTCCAGCTGCCTCACAGGATGGGCAGTCAGTGACAACCTCCAGCTGCAGTTACTCTGCCCCAGAGACGGAGGCTGTCTTTCCCCAGCACCACCTGCCTCATCATCCTCTCCTCACTGCTCCACAGCCTCGGGGTAAATTGGCTTTTTTCTCACCCTACCAAGTTAGTAGGTGGGGGAAGAGGGGTTGAGGGTTTTGTGGCAGAGGGCAGTTACTTCATGCAACCAGACAGAACCGCTGCCAGGTTTCCTTTTCGACTGGACATTCCAGTCAAAAACCAGACACCTGGCAACCCTACAGGGAGGGGCAACCTGCATGAAGACAGGAGATTGGGGCACCGCGGACTGTGCTGGCTAAAGGAACAAGAAAAAGACATGCAGAAGACCTAGTAGAGGGAGAGGCAAGCACTGCTGGGCTGACAGGTAGAGCACCAGCGACCATTACACGAGTTCAAGGAACAGGCCCAGGGACAGCAAACAGCTCCGGCTGGTGAGTTCCAGTCGGGGGGACTGGAAATCGAACAATGGGGCTGGGGTTATGCAAGGTGGCCCCAGAGGAGAACCCTGCTGCCTTTTTATTAATCTTTGAGTGGGTGGCCACTAGCGCTGGCCTGCCAGGCTCAGGAGGCCTATATGCCCTGAGTGAGCACCAGACAAAAGATGATGATATAGCGAGGGCCACTGTTTTACACAGCGTGAGCCTGTCAGCAGAGAAATACTGCTAAAAATTCAGGGCAGCCAGGTGGGACAGCAGCATACAACATAGGGCCTTTGCACAGAAGTTGTCAGATTGGGCCACTGATTGATATGACCAGATAGCACCATACCCCTACAACCAAGGGCAGGGGAAAGAAGGTTGAAGAACCTCATGCTACAAAGCTTGGGAAAGAGATACAAGAGTGCCCCAGCTGCCTACACAGCAGTTTGCTACCAGTGCATGGGCAATGGCATAAAAAGAGATGGTCCCCACATGGACTGTGGGTTTGTGGAGTTCTGTGGGTGGACAGGTGTAAAAAAGGGGCCTGGGGTAAGGAACATCCCTGTCAAAGTAGGCCAAAGAATGACCAGGGGCATTGTGGACTCAGAAGTGGCATGTTCCCTCGTATGAAGCAACTTGGTTAGGCCACAATGGTGTGAAAAAGAAGCGACAGTAACAAGTTATTGTATACATGGGGGAAGAATGAGGAAGGCTGCAAGCTCAGCTATGACCAATTAAACACTTTCTGTTGGGGAATTTGAGCACTGAGCTAATAGTGTAACTGAGAGGATATATGTGGATGGAACAGGAAGGAAGGGGGAGCTCAGAAGGAAAATTCATAGGGTGCGACTGGGCTGAGCTGAGGAGTGAATGCTGTAGGAAAACCTTCCCTTGCTTAAGCCTGCCTTACACTGTTATACTTTGCAAAGAAGGAATAAATGTGTAACTTTAATGCCCTCATGGCCAAGATGGAGTCTGCTCTGCAGGCAGCTCTGGCCAAGAAAAGGTGCATGTAGGAACGCAGCAGGGAAACCCCCCTTATACCCCAGAGGCAACTGTTCCAAACCCTCTGGAGTGAACACACTCACGCGCATGCACACACTACAGTGAATACAGGAAAAGGAGGGTTACATTCAACACGAGGCCCCACAGACCCAGCGATATCACAGACTGAAGGAGCAGACACCGAGCAATGCGTCTGCACTCAGAGTTCAGGAGTTGTGGGCAATGTTCCAGTCCAGCAGTGAGTTTTGGGTGCTCCTTGTCATCTTCAGAACCAGTGAACTTTCCTGCCCTCTTCTGCCTCCCTCTGCAATATACACACAGCAAAAACCTCCCCACATAGCTAGCTGCAGCCTCCTCCTTCTTCCCAACGCAAAGTCACAAACCCCAGTACTCACAGCTCCATACAGCTCTGGGCAGCAGCGATACTGGGTCCAGCCCCGGTTTGTTCTTCTTGGGGTGATCCCTCCCTGGCACGGTACTCTTCCCGGCTCCTGTCCTGGGGAGTCCCCAGTCGGCCACTCTGTCCCATGTAGGCTTTGGACAGGTTCTTGGCTGCTTCACTGTGTGAGGGCCTGCTCACTACAGAGTCTCTTGTTTGTGCTCCAGACAGAACACACCCTGTTGCTCTCCCTGTCTCCATGCTTCCTCCCCCCCTCAACAGCTCTTCCTGGAACAATCAGCACTTCCTCCTCCTCAGGACAAAATTTTAAAGAGGTCACGCTCTCTAACCCCCAAAGGGGTCACCTACACGTGGTGAATAGGGTAACAACCAGATATGTGATTGTGAGACCACATGAACTGGCCAGGCAGCCAGTGAAGTACACCGGGTAACAACTAAGGTGCCCGTGATAGGTACCAGGGAGCCCTAATTAAGAAATTAAGTGGTTTTTGACGAAGTGTGCTTATATTGTTGGGTTTTGTTAGCAGCTATTTAATTCAAATATCCCATAAGCAGATTGAGGAAAAGGTATTTTTATTAAAGATTTGACAACTCCACTCCTTTTAAAGACTCACAACTCCCAATCCATTTTTCTGAGTCCTACAAGAGGACCTACAACAGAAACAGGGAAGGTAAGACATTGTGACAATTCAAGGTAAAACAGAAGCAGAAATAAAAATGGTTTGTTTGGGGATTAGAGGGAACATTTCATGCTCTCTCTATTCACCATGAATAAACAAAAAGAGGCACAAATCTACTTTATTTCTGTTCATATTGCCTTTAGAATGTAAATCTAAAAGATTTTACAAATATTTAGATTATACGATCTTGGGTGGGGGCCATCTTTTTTTGTCCTGTGTTTGTATAGCAACTAACACTACCAGGTCCTAGGCACAAACAACTAATAAGAATACTCTGAAAACCAGAACATACAGTCTAGTTTAAAGACAACATTTTCAAAGATTTCATTGGATGTTCAGTGGCGCTTGTGGGCATGTACTTGTGTGAGAGCACAGAATAATTCCTCTTTTGGACGATCTCGGGTGTGGGACCATCTGTTTTTGTTCTGTGTTTGTCTACAGTACTATTACTACAGAACAGAGTCCCTTAAAGAGGGATGAGTTTAGGGCCTATATTTTCCCCCACTATTTTCATAATTGAAATACCTACGGTTTTGTGATGTTCCCCATGCAGATACTCTGAAGTCCCTTAGGTATGAAAGCTGCATCCTTGCCACCGCTGGCTCCAATTGAAAAATTAACAAGCAGACTGCTTTGTAACAGAGATGATTTTACATCACACAAGAAGGATTTACCCCCAGGAGGTTACAAAATTAAAAACGAATTAGAAAGGAAATTAAAAGAGGCCTTAGCTGTGCAATGCCTACCAAAAACACATGAACATGCAGAAACCTTTTCACATTCATCTCCACAGCTGCAAAGGTGCCTTTGACAAAGAACGATTAAAACCAACAAATTTAATTATTTGTGCATGGATTTGGTATCTGGATAGAATAATGGATCTGATAGCCTTCAGAGTTTAAATATATTGCCCTTCTTTCATCTGCCATAGTCATCCAATTTATTTCACTGCAATCTGGATAATAGCTTGCTATTTAAATGAAGGTCACCAGAAGTCCCATGCTCCCCTTCTACTATACATCACGGAACACAGCAGAAAGGACCTAAATGCATAGAGGAGGATTGCTTGGAGGAGTAAGACTCCATAATGTTTCTCCACTGTCTCCACCGGCTGTGTGGGAGCTGAACACCATGTGGGCAGTACTTAATTTGTAGTGAAAGAGGTGCCGGGGCCCAAGCAATGTTTTTACGTTCATAACTGATGCAGCTAGCCCAAAGTTGCTGGGGCTATGAACTGCCAAGCCTAGAGGTGTGGGGGCTCAGCCCTGGTGCAAATTAATCATTGCATGTGGACAAGGGAGTGACCACAGGGGATCGAACCAGGATCATCCTGTCAAAGTGGCAGGTATCCTTAATAGGCAATCTCAGTCGAAGGGTACTATTGCTAGAAGCAGTGACTTCCCCTCAGTGGCTTGCACGTATTTTAGAGGGTTTGGACATGTGCCTGTCTGGGGACTTAATAGCATAACATCTGTGTTAGCTAAGTTGCCAGTGCTGCTGGTGGGGAGGTGAGGGAGGGACAGTGTAGCAGCTATGGGGAACTTCACCCCCATTATAACCTGAACTCTAAAAGATAAAGGTCTTTCCTGTGCATTCCTGTGGCTATCATCCATGAACAAATCCTGGCCTGGTTCCTGCCTGCTTTGCAGAGCTGCCAGCCCACTGGACCCAACGGGATGATGCCGCAGGCTTGCAGCTTTTCAAAAGCTGCACAGCTATGGAGGTCTGTGGTCTCAGTCTAATTTTTTTGTTTACATGGCCCCAGGATGGTTGCTTACTCCTTCAGAGTTTGTATTATTGACAGGTCAACAACAACTACTGTTTGTTTTATTGGACTAAAGATAACACTGTCACCAAATTATTCATGCTCATAGAGGAAAATCCATCTCCTTACAGGGTTGCTCTGTTCTTGCTTTTCAAAACACTCAAGTGTATTCATGACTTTTTTATTCTGTTCTGCTTTCACTATGCACCACATTTTCTTTAAGCCTTTCGGGAGCACAGAGAACTTCTCAGCTTGTTTTCTCCACCACTAGCACGTATTCAGCGCTCACATTTTCCCCTTGCTTCCTCCACAGCAGAATCAAGATAGAGGTTGAACTTGTGTGCATGACTTTTCTCACGTACAGTAAGACACCTGTCTAACCAACACACATTTGCTATGTATTGCACAATGAAGTTCATTTTTCTGTATTTTATTATAGTGCCTTCCTCAATAGATAGTGCTCCTGAGGCCTTACATTTTTACAGCATATAAACCTAGCTCTGGGAGAGGGCTGGAAATGTGTTCTGAACTCTTTAAAAGGAGATCCTTGTTTAACAGTTATCAAAGCAGTTTTTCTGTGTTTGGGGGATTCTGGTGTATTTCTAATAATTGATATTGTTTACGATTCTTGCATCCAGAATTTTTATCCTATTTTGTATCTAGTCAGGTAATAATGCCTTCATCAACTCTTTAGAATTTGACTATCTAAAGATATCTATAACTATTCCCACTAACTCTTCAATATTCATTTGGCTAGCAGTTTAGGAAATGCTAGTTCATATAGCCCTTGATCTACTGAGATTAATAGGAGTTACTCACAAAGCAGAAGTGGTATGCACCCTTTGCATCTGTTACATTTGACTTGGATCTCATTCTTCTCTACATTATTTATTAATCAGCTGCAGCTCAAGCAGATCCAACCAAGTGTTCATTGTTATTAGAAAACGTTGGCATGAAATATAAGGCAAGGAGTGTACATGACATGCAGTAAGAACTCACAGATAAACTCCTTTGACTGGCCATGCAACATAGAAGATACTTATGTTAGAAAACAAGTCTGGCTGGTAGTGGGTACAAGGTCGATGGTGTTTAAAAAAAAAAAAAAAGGGCCAGCTCCTCGGTCTATATCCTTGTAGGTGCTTAACTGCATCTTTATGCATCTAAATCCACCAATAACAGTCTCAAAACCACTGCTCAGCTGCTGCCTAACCACATAGGCACCTACAGTCATCAAGGCATCTAGCTATCTACTGGTGAGCACATGCAACATTGCCCAAGTACTGACACCGCCTCAAAGTTAATGAGCTGCTCAGAGCGCTAAGTCATGCCAAAGCCCTGGTGGGGCTCATGCTAGGTGACTGCCTGTCTATCGCCCCAGCAGGTCTCAATCCCATAGGCAAGCTTTGAGCACCCTTCTGGACTGGACCTTGCATGAAAGATAGCCACAAAAGATAGCCCCACCCCAGATTACTTTATAGCCTGGGGGCTAGATTCAGGCCCCTTCTCTGTTGGGGATTTGAACCCAGGTCTCCACAACCCAGATGAGTGCCCCAACCACCAGTCTACTGGCTATAAGGGAGAGGGTCTCACTTTCCCTTTTTTCACAGAGAGCCCTATCCCTACCCCTTTCCTCTGCATTTTACTCCTGGCTATCTTATGGGGCTTTCTATTCCACTTAGTGGCTTCTGAGGATCCCTTCCTTAGGCATCTGACTCTTCCCATTCATTATATCGGGAGCCTGGGCACCTAACTTGGGGCTGAGGATTCCACTAGATGGCAAGACATCTAGGAGTTAGACATTGCAACACTTATGCCCCTTTGTGGATCTATGCCCTGGTGCCTAAATAAAAATAGGCTGTTTGGAGTCTGAAGAATAAGCCGTAGGGATATGTATACTGGTATTGTGAATATTTTTGCTAGCTTGACAATGACAGAGCAGAATGTTTCAAAGTAGAGAGAAAGGTGGCAAGTTTCTGTCAGCGAGGAGGTGGCAGAAATAAAGATGTTTCTGGAGTCTACTAAAAGGGTTGGGAAAAGAAACTGAAATGCACAGGATGCTTATAGCTGCACTATGTCCTGTTATGGTCCCCAAGCAAACTGGATAGTAAAGCAATGTAGAATAGCCGGGTTGGTTTAGGATGCTAAATCTGCACAGAAGCTGTAACAATATGTAGATTCGTTCAATTATCCATCTGCGCTAAAAGGTTGCAACCATGCTCTCAGCTCTGCTGGGAATGCCTGTTTGCAGGATTACCAGTGGGCAGGGCCAGCAGAACAGTGCTTGGTCCAGGGTTTGAAAAGCTAATTCTCCTTCATGCCCGTGATGTTGCCAGGGAAAGTTAGGGCAGACACCGAAATGAGCTTTACTAAATCCACTTAAAATAGTCAGCCATGCTGCTTTGTAGAGAGGGTACCCGAACCTCCGGAAGCATGCTTGTGTCATTATTATGGGCCAAAAGGTCACTGAGGGCAGTATCACGCAAACATCAGCACTGGCCACAAGTTACTTTAGATGTAAAAAAAACCAAGTGCTCAGTGGTAAGGTTGTCAAAAGAAGAAAACCCTGGTGTATGAATTTTGCTCTGCACATCCACTGGGGCTAAAATTCCTTTAGATAGTTGTGAGCCACCACGTGAGTACACTAACCATGGTGATGTTTTCTCTATGAGCAGGTGTCATCCTGGTAAAAAAAACAGTACTATAAAGGCATACCCACACACAAGCAGTAGGAACACAGTAGCTCCCAACAAAGGGGCTCAAAAAATCATGCATGCACTGTGAAAAGTGAACAGTCAGACATGACGAGGTGCCAAAAGCATACCGCCTCAGTCAACCATGAGGACAAGCAGCTATAAAGTTCATCAAAATATCATAGCACAGTACACAGCTACCTACCCAACCAGGGGTGTGCATGCATATAAGTACTTTTATATATGTATAAGATAAGTACTTTTGCATTTTATATAATATATATATAAAATGCAAAAGTACTTATCTTAAGTGGATTAATATAGCCACCTCATAGAGTTTAAGGCTAGAAGTTACAGAGAATCCATCATTTACTCTAGTTTAAAACCTGCAGGTGACCTGTGCCTCATGCTGCAGAGGAAGTCGAACCCCCCCAAGGGTCTCTGCTAAATTTGACCCTGAGGGAAATTCCTTCCTGATCCTAAACATGGCAGTCAGTTGGACACAGCATTTTGGCAAGACCCATCAGGCATACACCTGGGAAAGAATTCCCTGTAGTACCTCAGAGCCCTCTTCCTTTAGTGTCCAGTCACTGACAGTTCAGGATATTTTCTGCTAACAGTTGCAGATCAGCTACATGTCATTATAGGCAGTCTCATTATACCATCCCCTCCATAAACCTATCAAGCTCAGTCTTGAATCCAGCTAGGTTTTGTCCCCTCTGCTCCCCTTGGAAAGCTGTTGACTAGATGACTAGAAACCAACTAATTTAAAACCTCAGCTTCCTGGTCAGTTTATACCTGAGTGACAAATGCCAACTTCTGCTGGCTAGGCAGGTATGCTGTCTCATACAACTGTCTTAATGCTTCCTCCAAGGAAGCATTTTGATAACTCAAAGAGCAGTTATGAATGTTTCTTGGTCAGTTTAGGAGGAGGTATCTTATGGAGTTCTGCAGGAGTTTGTCCTGGGTCTGATAACATTCAATAATTTCATTAATGAGTTAGATGATGAAGACTAGGCTTATAAAAATTTGCAGATGACAAAATTGGGAGAGGCGGAAAGAGCTCTGGAGGAGGACAGGATTAGAATTCAAAATGACCTTGAAAAATTGGATGATGTGGTGGGGGTGGCTGCTTCACACTAGCCTGGACAGGGTTAATAAAGCATGAAGGAGGCTGTGCTACGAACAGCCAATCAGGGCTGAGAAGGCCCTAGATAAGCAGCTAGCAGAAGAAGCAGTCACCCCCAGGAGTTTGGAAAGCTCCTCAGACTGAGGAAGGTCAGCACTATGGACAGGGCAGTGACTAGCTCCGGAGAAAGAGCACCTGAGACCTGATCCACACTTACCTTCCAGATTTGGCGGCAGTCGATGGGAGTTACGCAAGTGATTTACGTCATTTGCGTATCTCCTGTCGACTTCACTGTGTCTGTTCCAGGCGCCGTCCACACTGTGCTGCGCCGATGGGAACAGTGTTCCCTTTGACACAGTGCTACACCACTCACTGGGGTGGTTTTCCTCCGTTGATTTCTGGATCGACTGAGCGGGTCTACATCGATACAGAGACATCGAACTGAGAGTGGTGAATTTGCTGCCGTCAGTATAGACCCAGCCTGAGAGTCCTCAGGTAAGGGCTGGACATTGGACTGCAGCTGCCAGTGAAGGAAATTGCTAGACTGGGACTGCAGAATCCCCTGGAAGGGGGGAAAAACACAGATTGTGGCATAGCCAGAGAGCTGTGTCATGAAGCAGACCCTGCGGGCTTGAGAGAGACGTGGATCCCTAAGGCAGAGGTAATGGCAGGTGAGACAACTGTGTGGGGGTCCTAGGACCTGCAGAGCTGATTCCCCAGATGAACCAGCAAGAGGCACAAGAGTGGTAAATGCAAACCCTGTTACAGATGAACAAGGTGGAATGCAATTAAGAGAAGTGCAAAGTACTACACTTCGGTGAAAAATCAAATGCATAGCTACAAAATGGGAAATAACTGCTAGGTATAGTACTGCTGAAAAGGATCTGGCGGTTATAATGGATTACAAATTGAATTTGAGTCCACAATATGATGCAGTTGCTAAAAAGGCTAATATAATTCAAAGGTATATTAACAGGACTGTCATACGTAAGACACAGGAAGTAACTGTCCTGCTCTACTTGGCTCTGGTAAGACCTCACTTGGAATACTCTGTCCGGATCTGGGCACCCCACTTCAGGAAAAAAGAGGGACAAACTGGAGAGAGTCCCGAGGAAAGCAACAAAAATTATAAAAAGTTTAAAAAAACCTGACCTAGGAAGAAAAGTTTAAAAAGAACTAGGCATGTTTAGTCTTGAGAAAAGGAGACTGAAGGCAGACCTGGGAACAGTCTTCAAATATGTTAAGAGCTGTTACAAAGAGGACAGTGATCAATTGTTCTCCATGCCCCCGAAGGTAGTGTTGCAGGGACAGAGGGATGCTCAGGCGTAGTCAGTATAAGTAACTACATGCCCGTTTCCTGCACTTTAGCTTAACTCTTTGCTGAAAGACAGGTCAGAATAGTCCTTTCAGAGTTAAACATACGACTATTGTAAGTAAAGCTGTGATAAGCAGATGTTAATAGTTCCCAGTCAATTTCAAAGACAGTGCAATACACCCTTAGTAAAACAAACATTTAATGCACACAGAACGCATTGTAAATAATTTAAAACGTAAGTAGTGGGAATACTATGCATCACTTTTAAATTAAAGCGTTAGACAGCAAATCTGGTGTTCCTTATACAGATACTTCCCCCTTTTGGTTCTGTAACAAGTATTCAAATACGAGGTTTCAATATAACATTTTCTGCACTTTAGCACACACCTCAAAACCACATTCCACTCTAATCCTCTCTGAGCTGATTCTCAGCCTGAGCGTAGTATGTAGGGGGTGTCACCTGGACTCTTTGGAGCTTGTGGAATAGTAGCATCTACCATTACATATCATCTATAGCACATCTACACTGCAGATAGGAGTGAGCCTCCTAGCCAGGTAGGCAGACTCCTGCTAGCTTGGCTCCAGCTAGCACTAAAAATAGCAGTGTGGACATTATGGCTTTGGTGGAAACTTGGGCTAGCCACCCAAGCTCAGACCCAAGGTTTAGGTGGGCCTGGGCTGCTGCCCACGCCGCAACATCTACACTGCTATTTTTAGTGTATTAGCTCAAGCCAAGCTAGCAGGAATCTGCCTACCTGAGCTGTGAGGCTCAATCCCAGCTGCAGTACAGACACACCCTCTGTCATTTCAAACACATCAGAACTATGCCAGCAAACAAATGGTCTGGGACTCTCCACTGCTAGCAGCATTCCAGGCCTTGGGTTAATAGCTGACTGGTCCTCCCTGTAGCTGGTGAAACAAGAACCTATACTCTGTATCCAGAGTGGCACAGGGAATGGGATCCAGCTCTCACAGTAGACAACTCTTGGTCCTGCCTCAATCAGCTGCTGACTGGATCCACAGGGCTCTCCTGAAATGTATTACCTTTCCCCCACCCCCTGCTCTCTGTCTGGCTCAACTCTCGGAAGGTGACCAGAATATGATCTACCAGGTGACTTGCCCAGAATGAAAGCTTCCTATACAGTCTTAGAACAGCTACTGTTCTGGAAGTTTCTGCATCTTTCTGAGTTGCTCTGCCCTGCTCTTTGCACCTGTGTGAAGATAGCATCCAGCTAACATCCACATCGTGTTCCCTGGAGAAATAAAGTCAAATGCTGCAGTACAAAACAGATGGGTTTATATTAGGACGAGTAGTAATTGGCCGAATCTGCAGTAAGGGAGATTTAGGTTACATATTAGAAAAAACTTGCTAACTAGAAGGATAGTTAAGCACTGGAACTGGCTTCCATGAGAAGTTGGACTCCTCATCACTGGAGGTTTTTAAGAGCATTTTACATGAAAACCTGTCGTCAGGAATGGTTTAGGTTTATGTGGCCCTACCTCAGCAAGGGGATGGACTAGAGGACCTCTCAAGATCTCTTCTAACCCTACGTTTCTATCATTCTATAAGCACTTTGAATCTCTACTCTTTCATATTAATCACCCGATGAGTTATTCGGGCATTAGTGAATTATAACCACATGAAACCATTACAGGCTGCCCTTTTAAGCATCCAGATGGCCCTGGCTACTCTAGTATCACCAACAAGGCTTTTACTGCTTAACCACCCATCAGTTTGCTCAGTAGCACATTTTTATGGTCACTAATTGTGTCCAGCTCAGTCACTACAGAGATCTCATAACTATTTAATAAATTCACAGGTATGAATATTGAGCGAAATAGTCATCGGCATACCTACCTATATTACGGTGAAAGCCTGGAATTAGATCAGTCATGCACCAATTTTTCAGCACATGAAAAATAGAATTAATGCACCTTCTCTTAGGAAGCAGCTGCTACAAGTGACTGACATTAAGTAGACTAAACAAAGGAGATGGAGCATTTTCACTATTTTATAAGGCAGATAGTTACATGGCTATGTCTAGCTCTGAGCACCACTTCAGTACAACACCTCAGGGAACAAAGCCATTTCACATGATCCAACAGACTCCACCCTGCCCATTCCAGCAAAGCAGAGTACCCTGTGCCTACACAAGCCAACTCATCCACACAGAGCAGAGTGAAGGTTCATCACGCAGGATCAGGCACTCCAAAAAGTGAGGCTGCTGTTGACCTCTCACAGAAGACGTATAATCTCAGTTAAGTACTAAGGAATCAAATATCACGATAGACATGGTGCTGGAGAAATGTGAAATCCTGTCTGCCAAGGACAATAAAGCAGCCCCACAGACTGTGAGACGAGCTGAACAGTGAACTATTAGGAATGCAGTTGAGACCATTCCCATAGATCATGACATGGCATTCAACATCACTGCAGATACAAAGCTCCCTGACAAGAAGAACAAGTAGGTAGGGGAACTGGAACAATTTTTATAGTGGGGGTGCTGAGAGCCATTCAACCAAACTGTAAACCTCTGTATATGATAACCACTTCAAGCCAGGCAGTGTGGCAGCATCTCAAGTTCCAGCACCTATGAAATAGGTGGCTATTATAAGGCAGCAAAAGCCCAGGTGATGAAGCTCCATGTGAATTGATACTCCCTTGATGAGAGGAGAAGGTAACAGATGTTGACCACGGTGCTATTCAGGGGAAAGTCCAAGGAACTGAAACCCTATCTAGTAAGTATTAAGGTACAGTTGTATATTCACCGTTTGTTCATGTTCTTGTATTGTTTGTTATAGAAAACCTCATTAATACTTTTTAAAACTTCTCACCATCTTTCTCTTCTACCTTGTAACTTCTCACCATGTGTTTCTGTGCTGACTTGCACTCTGGGAGCTCAAACTGGGTGTAAAACCAAACCACCCCACTTCACATCCTTAAGAGTAGATTTTTAACCTGAAATGTACACCGGCTGTAAAAGGGTCAGCACCTCCAACCAACTTTTATCATCACTGACAATAAGGCAAGTATTCAGCGTGCACACAAACCAAATATATGCAGGAACGCTCAGTTGAATCAATACCAGCAGCACAATGCTGACCTGTATCAGTGGCTGAAAAAATGTTTGTGGTTAGAACTTTTATAATTTTCCACTCTCGCCCAACAAACTATTTAAAGTACCTGGGTATTTATCTCAGTCTTTGGCTAACTCAGGTGCTTGGTATATGAGAATACTTGTAGACACTGTACACTGAAGCCATTGCAGTTCAAGTAGTGGTATGAATAGTGGGTGGGTTTTCAACTCCAAGCACCTGCTTAAGCATTTGTGTCTCTCAGTGTGAAAGTCGCCATGCTGAATTGGAATTCGACTGTTGCACTGCTTACCTATGCTGCTGTCAGAGGCCATCAGGATCAGTAATTAGTACTGAAACCATCACACCTTCTCATCTCCCTGGTATCTAGGGAACTCCAAACATTCACCAGTTTAAGCCCTGAAGCAATGATATATATATTATCTCAATGATAAGACTATGTTCCTGTTACGGGTGGCATTTAGTTTAGGCAAAAGCTAAAAGCTGGAGCATATTGTTTTGTGAACTAATGAGATTTACAGAACTCTCAGCACTATCTACACTAGCTAGAGATCAACAGGTGAGGGACTGTAGCCAATTACAGCCACAGGCAAACTTGTGGGAGAGTCAATAATTCTTTATCTGCAGTAAACGACATGGTTCCTTCCCCCTCCTCCCCTTTCCCTGTCTCACAGCCTTTTTGTGGAATGCCTCAATGGTCCTTCCATGGCCTTGACACATCCCTTCCCCCTAATTTGCATAGCCACAGCCCCCTTGCTACATGAAGCAGTAGCTGTCCTGTTCAGCAACTTCACCTTGGCAACACGCAGCATTAGCACTTCCAAAGCGCTACTTTGCACCTGAGTGATTTATAGGTCCCTTCACTTTCCACACAGTTTTACCTGCAATGAGCTCGTCCTTAATTATGAATTTAGTAATGAATTATACACCATTTTGAGGCAGAAAAGGATTTTTTTTTTGTAAGGCAGGAATTAGTAACAAATTGTTCTTACTTCAAGAAAATGGATCCATGAGTTCTGAACTTCATGTTGTGACTGCACATGAATTCAGGGCTATCATAACAACCTCCTCTTGTTGCACCTTAGTCTGTTTTATGGAACTAGAGTGGAATTTATTATATTCATGCATAAAACCATACAAAACCTCCCAAAGGATATGAAATGTTACCTCAGATGGAATGTCTTAGTGAGGTTAATTACCTCTAAAGCCTTGATCTCAACCAAGGATATATGCATTGTCTTAGCTATTTACCCTGCTCACCTAACCCCTTATGGAGGTTAGGCCAGTGAAACAGGAAACGGAATATGTTGGATTAGAGAGGGAGACCACAACGAGTAAGCAGGCCATCAACAAATCAGTGTTACATGTGGAGAGTAGCCCCTGCCACACTGAGCAGTCTGCTTATATGCTGGAAGTGATATACAAATGGTCTGCTAATAGGTTATTTTATTATTACTAGTACAGTTTCAATTTCTGTGCATGGTGACACATGTATTCCAAGCGGAGGTTATTTGCGTGGAGGAACTTCAAAACACCAGCAAGTAGAGTCCAGCATAGGCAGGTGGTTTAGTTGGCCCCTGAGATGAGCAGTTATTCTCCTCATGCAAGTACAAACTCAGGTCATGTAACATTCCTGACATCAAACCAAAGGAGGTAGTAGTCAGACCATTAGGTATAAGCTTCATTGCCTCAATTGCCAACCCCACTACAATACAAGATGCAAACAGTGTCTATTCACAAGTGCTGAGTCAGAAAACACCTGGGATAGGCTCACGTTGCCATACTAGCCATGAGATCTTTGGAAAACATTGAGACACTATCATGCACAAGGATGCTGAATTAACCTAAAATAAAAAGCCCAAGGAAGGATCAGATTAGGGAAAAAATGTGGTGGCACTATTTCAAGCTCTGTCCACAAATAAGGGCTTGTCTACATAGGGAGTTATTCAGAAAACTATTCTTGATAAACTACTTATCTACACATGAAAATTAATCTGGAATAAGGTGGGGTATTCATTTGAAGTAGATTAACTATTCTTAATTCCATTTGTAGACACTATTCTATATTAGTTTATTCCACTTCCACAATGTACTACAATAATTCAGAATAAGGGACTCCTTCAGGAATAAGTGTCCACACAGAAACTTCATCAGGAATAGTCAATCTGCTTTTAAAATCACACCCTTCCTTATTTGATTAAATTTTCATTAGTGGACAAATGCTAACCTTTATGTAAGTCACTAACATAAAATGCAGTAAGTTATACAAGTACCCAAAATATGATCATACAGTCAGGTTTGGTTGGTTCCCCCTCGGCAGGGCTTGAATATGTCTATAGACTTTTTGCTGGGCTCCTTCGGCATGACTCCTTGATGGGGGGGAGGGGAGGAAACCGCTGGTATCACCAAGTGCCACTTACTACTGGCATCAAAATGAGGTAGGTTGAGCAGATTTGTGACTTTCCCTCTCCTTTCTTACATGAGGAATTAAAGAGTTAATAATTCTGACATTTAAATTGTCATGCTGGGCATCTGAATTACCACCTCAGTGAGGTGACAAGTATAAACACCTGAGGTCTATCGATCCAGGCTCTTTACAGACTCACAAAACATATTACTTGGATTGCATTCAGTTCATACTTCAGGTTTTACTTTGTAACTACGACAACTTGAGACTTTTTTGGTAAGTGAAAGTTGAGGTGCTGGAGAACAAGATAGTCGCTTCAAAGAGGTTCTGGCATGGCATATGGTGTGCTATTTCTCAGCCCTGAGCATAGGTGACGTTAAAGACAAGATCAGATAAGACATATAGACTATGCTGCATATTTAGAGTCTCAGATGTAGCGGAGTAGTCTATATGCCACACCTATTCCGAATGTAACAGGATTTTAATACACACACATTGCCCGTTACTCTAAAGCACTCCAGTGGCTCAACATAATCCTAAAGCTAGCAAATATGGCCACATGAGGATTTCCCCAGTGTAGGGGAATTCTTGGGTAGCATATGGCACCAAAGATTTCTACACCAACAACATCCTGGCCTCCAGAGCAGGGGATGTGGTGACAGGAAAGATCATGATCAGGACACCCCAGTGTCTGTTGGCAGCTGGTTCAAGATAGAGCAGACTGATGGCTATGCCAAACTTGCACTTGGGACCTGGCCAGAGCCTGGCAGCCCCAGGTTCAGGGGAATGCATAGTTGCCTTAAAACCACATTTGCCTCTCTTTTTTCTGGACTTGTGTTGAGCGCTCCTCAGCCATTCTGGAGATTTTGGCTCTCAGGTGAACAAACTGTGTGTAAGCCTTGTCATGACAAGGGATGTGCTCCTCCATTATTCTGCCACTACACCTGAGAAGCATACATATTGACTAATGAATGCCCACCTGAAATGTATTGTTGCATTTTGAATATAGTCATTTAATTTACCTACAGACAAAAAGTGGACCGTGAACAAATACAAATCAGCCACAGCACAGCCCATGATCTATGCCTGATTATGCAGGGGTAAGTCAACCATTAAATTCCTGGAATTAGGAAGAAAATTTTCTTCTGAGGCGGAAATTCATAAATTCATAAATGTATTATGGCCTTCCTAAACTTACACTGAAGCATTTTGTACTCGTCATGGTTGGAGACAAAACACTGGGCTATGACAAGGCTGCATGTGACTATGAGAACTAGGCAGATGAAAAGACCAGCTAGTGAAAGAGAAATAGAGCTAAGAAACAAGTTTGCTAAGTTGAAAAACGAAGGGGAACAGCAGGCAGTAACAGAAGGTGGAAGGACAAGGAACAAGAAAAGAATGGCTAGTCCTATAAGATAGCCAGAGTTCAGAGCTCCAGGAGGATACAGGATGACTCTCAGCAGAGAGAAGAACAAAAGACAAGAGAACTTGCAGCCAGAAAGTACAGGAGGAAGGCCGAAGGATCACGCCAACACCAAGAAGAGGCAGGTCTACATAATTAGGGACTTTCTACTAAGAACAGGCAGACAGGCCTGTCAAAGCTAATCCAAAGAACAAAGGGGCGTGCTGTCTGCTAGGAGACAGGGGTGAGATATGGGATGTGGACCTGAGTCTTAAGAGGATCCTAATGGGAGCAGGAGAGAATCCAGTGATTTTCCTTCATGTGGGAAGAAATGATACTGCTAGATTCTCACTAGAATGCATCAAGGGAGACTATGCCAGGCTGGTGAAGATGCTTAAAGAAAGGAAGGCTCAGGAGATCTTCAGTGGGATTCTACCTGTCCCTAGAAAAGGAGAATAAAAGAGAGCGACAAGATGATCAACAGCTGTATCAGGCAGTGGCACTATAAAGAGGGCTTTAAGATATTTGACCACTGGTAGGCATTCAAGGACAGAGGACTTTTCTCATGAGATGGACTCTGCCTGAGAAGGGAGGGAAATAGGCTTCTGGGATGGAGGATGGCACAACTGAAAAAAAAAAAAAAAAAAAGCTTTAAACAAGGAACTCTGGGGAAATGGTTGGGAGATGCTCGTGTAATCTCCATGCCTGATTCTAATATTGACTGTGAGGAAGAAAATCAAGGAAGAGTATACAGCAATGGAAAAAGGAATAGCAGTGGGTATAATAGACAATAAGAGGAAAGATAATACCCATGATGCTAGGTAAGTGATACTGACAGTAGAATGACTACCCAAATCGGGTGAGGAATCTGAGCAAAGACAAGCAAAAACTACTAAAATGTTTGTACACCAATGCAAAGAGCCTGGGCAACAAAATGGAGGAACTAGAATTACTGGTGCAGGAAGCGAAACCAGATATAGGGATAACAGAAACACAGTGGAATAGTAGTCATGACTGGGGTACAGGTATTGAAGGGTATGTGCTGTTCAGGAAATAAAGAAATAAAGGCAAAGGTGATGGAGTAGCACTGCATATTAATGATGGGGTAGACTAAAGAAATTAGAAATGGATAAGACAGGCTTTTTTGGGTCAAAAATCACTTTAAAGAAGAAAGCTACCAGAGGTTTCCCTGGGATAGTGCTTGGGGTATGCTGCAGATCCCCAGGATCCAATGTATACATGGATAGAGACCTCTTCAATGGTTTTAATGAAATAAATACTACTGGGAATTGTGTCATCATGGGAGACTTTAATCTTCCCATATATAGATTTGAGGACAAGTGCTACTAATAATAGTAGGGCCCAGATTTTCCTGGATGTAATAGCTGACAGACTTCTTCACCAAATAGTCATCAAATTTACAAGAGGTGATGTCATTTTAGATTTAGTATTGGTGACTAGCGAGGACCTCATAGAAGAGCTGATTGCAGGGGACAACCTTGATTCAAGTAATCATGGACTAATTCAGTTTAAATTAAATGGAAGGATACACAAAAATAAATCTGCAACTAGAGTACTCAATTTCAAAAGGGTTAACTTTAAAAAATATGGGGAATTAGTTAGGGAAGTGGACTGAACTGAAGAACTCAAGGATCTGAATGTGGTGGAGGTGTGGAATTACTTTAATTCAAAGCTACAGAAATTATCTGAAGCCTGCACCCCAAACAAGGGGAAATAATTCAGCGGGAGGGTTTGCAGACCAAACTGGATGAGCAAGCATCTCAAACGGGTGATTAAAAGACAGCAGAAAGCCTACAAAGAATGGAAAATGGGATGCATCAGTAAAGAACGTTACCTCTTGGAGTTCAGAAAATGTAGGGAAAAAGTGAGAATTGCCCAAAGCCAAGCAGAGTTGGACCTTGTAAAAGGTTCTATAGCCATATAAATAAAAAGAAAACAAAAGAAAGTAGTAATGGGACTGCTAAACACTGAGGATGGGGTGGAGATTAAAGATAATCTAGGCATGGCCCAATACATAAACAAATATTTGGCCTCAGTTTTTAATAAGGGTAATGAGGATCTTAGGGGGAGTGGCAGGACGGCTAATAGAAATGAGGTATCAAAATGGAAATGATCACATCCAAAGTGGAAGTCTAACACAAACAGTTTATTGGGGGTAAGGAGTAAATGCCTAGATAATCTTCATTCTTGAGTATTAAAAGGAACTAGCACATGAAATTGCAAGCCCAATAGCAATGATTTTTAATGAATCTTTAACCTCTGTGATCGTACCCTATGACTGAAGACTTGCTAATATAGTCCCTATTTTTAAAAAAAGGAAAAAGTGATCTGGGAATTTACAGGTCTGTTAGTTCAATTGTATGCACGATCTTGGAACATTTTGAAAGAGAAAGTAGTTAAGGAATACAGGTGAATGGTAATTGGGATAAAATACAACATGGTTTTACAAATGGCAAATAGTGCTAGACCAACCTGATTTCCTTTTTTGAGAAGATAATTGACTTTTTAGATAAAGGAAATGCAGTCAATGTAGATTTCAGGAAAGCATTTGATAATTTCCCATGTGGAATTGTATTAAATTGAAGATTGGGGATTAATATAACTGAAAGATTGATAAGGAACTGATTAGAGGGAAGACTACAATGGATCATACTGAAAGATGAACCGTCAGGGGAGAGGGAGGTTACTAGTGGAATTCCTCAGGGACTGGTTTTAGGACCAAACATTTTTATTAATGAGCTTGGCATAAAACGTGGAAGTCTGCTAATAAAATTTGTGGATGACACCGAGTTGGGAGTTTTTACCAATATGAAGGAGGCCTGGAATAGAATACAAGAACATCTGGATGACCTTGTAAACTGGAGTAATAGAAATGAGATGAAATTTAATAGTGTAAAGTGCAAGGTCAAGCACTTAGGGACTAATAACAAGAGTTTTTCCTATAAGTTTGGGACATATTAGTTGGATGTGACAAAGGAGGAGAAAGACCCAGGTGTATTGGTTGATCTCAGGAGGAGTATGAGCTGCCAATGTGATGTGATCAGGAAAAAAAAGCTAATGCCTGATGCATCCTAGCACTGCATGGTATTTCCAGGAGAGACAGGTAAGTATTGGTACCATTATACAAGGCCCTGGTGAGATATCTGGAATATGGTGTGCAGTTCTGGTCTCCCATGTTCAAGAGAGATGAAAAACTGGAACAGGTACAGAGAAGGACTACTAGGATAATCAGAGGAATGGAAAGCTGACCTTATGAGAGGATGCTCAAAGAGCTTGACTTCTTTAGCTTAACTGAAGGAAGGCTGAGGGTAGATGTGATTGCTCTCTATAAATACATCAGAAGGATAAACACCAGGGAGGGAGAGGAGTTATTTAAGTTAAGCATCAATGTGGACACAAGAACAAATGGATACAAACTGGCTATCAACAAGTTTAGGTTTGAAATTAGACAAAGGTTTCGAACCATCAGAGGAGTGAAGTTCTGGGACAGCCTTCCAAGTCCCAGAGCAATGGAGGCAAAAAACCTAATGGCTTCAAGACTGAGTTTGATAAGTTTATGGAGGGGATGGTATGATGGGACTGCCTACAATGGCATGCAGCCGATCTGTGACTGCTAGCAGCAAATATCTGCAACACAGATAGGGAGGCCTCTGAGTTACTACAGAGAATTCTTTCCCAGGTGTCTGGCTGATGGGTTATACCTACATGCTCAGGGTTTAACTGATCGCCATATTTATGGTCAGGAAGGAATTACCCCCTGGGTGAGATTGGCAGCATGGGGCATGCGTCACTTTTAAGTTTAAACTAGTGTAAATGGTGGATTCTCTGAAACCTGAATCTTTTAAATCGAGATTTGAGGAATTCAATAACTCAGCCAGAGGTTTTGGGTCTATTACGGGGGTGGGTGAGGTAGTGTGGCCTGCAATGTGCAGTAGGTCAGACTAGGGACTCATGATGGTCCCTTCTGGCCATACAGTACATGAATCTGAGACTGATCTGTTGGCAATTCCTGTGGTACTAGGTTTTAAAATATATGAGATCTGTAATGTCCATGCAACTTAAGCATAATATGAATAGTAAAAGTCTTCTCTGAAAGATCTGTAAACTGCATGGAACCAGTTTATCTACCGTGAAAATATGAAGGAGTGAGAAAATCCTAGTAGGACTCAAGCCTCAGGTTATAGGGATCTTTAATAGTGGAGCAAATGAATCCTGATGCCTCTGCCACCATGCTGTCCCTTAGTATGTGCAATAGTTTCTTTTACAGTTATTTTCTGATACATATTTTGTGCTGTTGCACAAGCTGTAGTGATAGATAAAGATTTGAGCCAAGATATCAGAAGAGATTCTGTTGTCCTTCATGTCATGTTTGGTGCAGAAAGGGGGACTGATCCCAATAGGTGCTCAACAGCTCTCGGAATTAGGACATGAACAGATGAACCCTCTGGAACTTGAAAATATATACGCACTTCTTCCTAAGTGTCAATTTGGTTGGCAGTCTGGAAAATGCCAGCATTTAAATGGTTAGACACAGATGCTGTTGAACACAGAAGGGGAAAAATATCAACTGCTACCAACACCACCCTCTGTTTTATTTGCATTTTCTTTCTGTGGTACAGGGCAGCTCAGCCTTATCTTGCTAACCTGTTGTGCCGGGTATGGCAGAGGTGTGGGCAATCAGATGGATATCCCAGTGTCAGGCCTTGGGGGCAGCCTGCGGCCATTCAGGAGAGCACCTGCTGTCATACCTTTGACTGTGCTCATCAATGGCAAATGTCCTGAGGCAAAGCTGTTGCAGACAAACCCTCATATTCTGTCATTAGTTATTAGGCAGCTCTGTGCTCAAACTCACAACATTGACAGATTCACCTGCTGCAGTCAGGAAACATCAGAGCCAATTACAGGGAACTTCTGAGAGACTAGCAGGGTTGCACCTCACTTATATGGGAGGAAAAAGAGGCAATTGTTCTTATCATTAAAAAGAACTAATACAAAGTTCCCCAGGCTAGTTTACCCTGTAAGAGAGAAAGTTTAATACAAATATTTTTTTCTACTCCCCTTTAAATTTTGAAGCAGACTGTTTCACCCTTTCCTTAACAGGACAATAGCATTTATGCTGCAAGTTGGTTGATATTAAATATCACAAAATTGGATTAGTTTTGCCCACTAAATCCTACACAGCCACACTCAGAGTAATACACCCACATGTACATACATATAAAATAATCATAAGCTGTTTCTTTTCACCATGCTGCTGTGATCCTAGCTGGATTTAGGTAGTACAAGCCATGTCTTCTCTTGCTCTATCTATTCTATCAAGGCATTTATAATACAGCAGTGCCATTCCATGGCTGTTATTCTTCCTCCTAAGGCTTGTCCAAATGAACATTTACTTTGTGGCAAGCTGGGGTGTGAATCTACCCTGCACTAGCTTGCCACACACTAAGTATACATGTGGACCCCGCGGCACAGTGCACTTCTGAACTACTCTGCTTTGAAACAGAAGGAGATTAAGGGGAACAAGGGGACTTGTAATGCAGTCACAGGGTCCACATAGGCACTTAGTGCACATCAGGCTACTGTGGGATAGATTTACACCCCAGCTAGCCGCTAATTACATGTTCATTTAGACAAGCCCTTAGGGACAAACTGGGCCCAATCAGAACCAGAATTCCTCTGCCTTGCTCCCAGGCCATTTGCCATCTGGCACATTTCCACCCTCTGCAATGAGCACTCCTTCTTATGGTGTGAGCCCGCTGGGCAAAAAAGATGTTAGTGGTGAAACATCTTCAACACCCATTCTTACTTCTTGGCCCCTGCAACTGGCACTTGTCCCAGCATTCCATTTTCCTTTCCTCATTACTTTGCTACTGACCCTCTCTACCCAAACTTGACAATGGTCCAGAACCAGTACAAAGATTAAAAATAGAGTTTTACAGCCAATATGGGGTCATGCACCTCAGCTGATGGCAATACTGTGAGCATACACTCTGCCACAAGTTCCCTTGCTAATCCCGCAGCTTCTGCCTGCCTCTCCAGTGGAGATGTCACGGGGAGTCAGTATGTCTACATTGCAATGTATGCCTGTGCTTGAGGCTAGGCTCAAGCCTAACTCCCCTTGTGTCTACACTGCAATTGCACTAACCCAAGATCCCATGACCATGCAGGGCTAGAGGGCTCAAGTGTGATTCAAGCTGGGATCCAGGGTCCAAGTCTATTGCTTTGCAGTGTAGTCACAGCCCCCCTTGATTCAGGCCCCAAGAATCACCCAGAAGTATCCACAATTCTATGGGACAACTTCCTTAGTTCTCTCTATCCCAACTATCTGCAGTCTGCTCTGTTGAAAATGGAAGCCAACCCCTTTCTTTGCAAAGAGCAGCAGCTCAGGTCAGCTTTAACCCATTTTCTTCTGATCACTGAACTGTAAGCACACCATCAAAAAGCCTGCTGGGTCTACAGTGGAGACCGAACCAATCAAACTCTTACAAAAGTGAGCTGCTTCCTAGTAAACATGCAGGATGAGCAGTAAAGTTTTCCCAGTGCACCATTGGTCCTGGGATAGAGTGGCCATATTTCAGGGGGGCAGGGGTCCTAGGTACTCTGGGATATGGTTACTTTGACTTGGGTCGGCGCACTGCAATGTGGATGCCAGGGCCCTTGGTTTGAGCATGGGTTAGAAAAGTCTTAACAAAGAGTTACAATACAACGTAGATGCTCAAGCTCAGGGTTCCCAAACAGGGCTCATTTGACTCGAGTCCTAGTAACTTACATTGCAGTGTTGGGTATGTCTACAAGGCCACAAGCAATGCCATCATGACCACATCACAAAAAGTTAGGAACCTGGTGATACCATTATAAAAGCTGCTTCCATAAAAACACACACATATATATGCACACCATAATACAACCAGAGACAAACTTCCTGTTTTCCTACCATCTGAAATGGCTTCCTAGACTGATCTCTTACATTTAGGTCCTCTCCATTAGAGGATTCTTCCCTAGAAAATGAATAGGATCAAATTCTGCTCTCCATTACCCTGGTGTACTAGCTCCATTGCCTTCAGCAGAAGTAACTTGGAATAGGATTGAGCCATCATTCTTTCCCTACTGAGAATGTGTTTCCTTTCCCTACAGAAAGAAAAATCTAAAAAGACAAAGATACCATAGGATTTTCATCTTATAGCTGGGACTGGTGTGTACAATAGTCAAGACAGTAAAAGAGAATCCAAAGTCTAATCCACTGAGCTGCTGCCAACATTTTTCTCCTTCACATTTTTATTTTAGGGAAAGAAAAAGACCTCACTTTTTCACTTGACTGCTCTGTTTCAAAGACTATCTTGTAATCATGGAAAATATTTTGGTTTCAGGTCTGACTTTTATTTAAATGGCAGTGATTGCATGTGAAGGATAATACCAGAGATCTGAAAGATGCTTGGAGTGATGCTTACTCAGGATGTGGAGTGTAGAGGTGGGAATCTCCCACTAAACAGAGAGACCACATTTCAAACTGCATTGCATATTAACAACACTTTGCTTTGAAAGCCTTAGCTAAAAGGCCCTATGCACCTGACAAACTTTAATAAACACATCCATTTCACAGATGGGGAAACTAAGGCAAGTCACCCATTGAACACTTGGAAAGCCAGGTCAAAAACCCAGAAGTCCTGACTTCCAGGTTTGTGACCTAACCCCTAAAACCCCTCTTTTGGTAAATATATGGGCATCAATATATGAATGGCCAGTCCCTAATAAGAGAAAATGCACTCTGTCAAGACTCCCTTTACAGTGAGTTACACTGTGGTCACCTGAGAGAGTTATACCTGAATAAACACATTCCAATTACTACTTAGCCCTGGATTGGCTCTGTGTTCATTTCCATTCTAACGCAACAGCTGCCATGGTGGAAATCTATCCTTGCACACATAGTGGTTGGCCCAAAAATTTTCAACCTAGAGACTCACTCTGGTAAGGTTTGCTAGTTCTTACAATAGGCAGAACTCTGATAAAAGATTGATAAAAGATGTTCTTATCATGAGAAGAATTAATTCAAAAGTCTCTCACTATTCCTCTTTTTCATGGCCCACTACTGCCTGTATGTCTTTGTTGCTTAGCAACACGCCTCATCCTCGCTGTGCAAGCAAATAACCTTTCATATATATTCTCTCTGGTGTTTTTATTATTACAAACTCAAAAAATGCCCTTTTCTCATATGCATGTTTAATTTCTCCCTCTGAGATTCAAGACAGCCCAGTAACGTTCAGACTGCTGCACTCTGAGCTTTCATTCTTTATCTACCTCAATGTCTGGCACTCTCTAGCAAAATAGAGAGAGCTGAAAAAGGGAACAAGTGTTTTGCCATATAATGCATTGCCTCCTTTAATTTTATTTTAGCTTTAATTGACCACTTCTGACCATGCACCTGTGCCTCAAAGCACAATTTTGATACACTGCTGGCACTTACATACTACATCCCAGCATAACTGAGCTACTTATAAAAGAAATAAAGAAGGAAAAAGGCAGCTGTAACCATAGGATCAAAGTCATACTTGCTAGAGGAAGAAGAGAAAGATTATTATGAGTATGTTAGCTGGCAAAAAGGTCTTTCCTAAATAACTGTAAACATTGATCTTAAAAGTCTTTTGTACTTTTAACTTCTCACCAAGAATATTACTGAACAGATGTTTGCAAAGTTTGAATAGTTCATACTCTGTCTAATTCTCTTACAAATGGGGGGGAGACAGTATTTAATAAGGGATCATCCACTTCTACTTTGCTTTTGACTCAGTACTTTTACCAGACTCTTTTACTACTTCTTTATAATGATATAGAATTTTTCCCCCCTGAATTGCTTTTTTCCCCTTTCATTCACAGCAGCAATGTTATGTGCAAGTATTGTAGCTGTGGAAACATTGATCTTCTTTAAGATATTAGACCTTTGCCTCCACCTGTCTTGACAAATATTCTACCTATCAACAATACAACTGCCTGGTTTCCTCAGTGTGTGAAAACTGCTGTAAATGGGCACCGCATACTGGATCACAGGCATCAACAACATTTTAATATGTAGTCCATAATATCCTAATGTAAAAGTGTGTGCTCCTGCAGACATTTGGCAGCTGGGCTGGAAAACACTTCTAGGTGCTGTTTTTCCACTGGAATTTACACCCATGTTTGGTCCAATTTAATCAGCACAGACCTCAGAGTGATGCATGTGTCTCTTCTGAAGAATGCTGAGCTGAAATCTTGGAAACATTCATGATCTGCTTACTGTCTACCAGCTGCCAGGTCAATGCAGAGGGCTCAAGCTGCAGACAGTGGAGTTCATTGGTACTGAGCACAGTTGTTTAAGCAGTGCAAATTAAATCAGTAGGAGAAGACCACACTGCAGACAGATGCTTGATGTTTGCCTCCCCTCACAAAACAAATAATCTGATACTACACAGAAGACAATTAACAGCTTCACTTTGAGTTATATGGAAAACAAATTAATCTTGGAAAATTATTACAACACACACTTTAATATTTGTAATGAAGATTGAGTGAAGAACAGGGGACATTTATCTAGTTAATTCAGTAGAATTAACTGCCAGATTGTTATGAATAAATATGTACACAAACACTGAGCTGAAGTTTCCCTGTGCAGTGGGAATTAATTACTATTATTCTACAACTGCATTTGTGTGACTGGCAGTGATGTCTAGCCTCTCTGGGCCACTGTACTAGTTTATCTGACTAGCTTGGCTATGTCAGCTAGTGCCCACCCATATTTCTTTCAGTACTGTGAGCTGTAATCTACACTGGTGTTTGGTGCAAGTCTCACTGCTCTGTAGATTAGAGCACGTGCCTCTCATTGGAAGGCAGCAATTGCAGTGCAATAGGATTCAATAGAATCACTCACCAGGAAGAGAAGTATGGAGGTGATCAAGTGTGCATCTGAGACCACCAGTCATATATTCTCAAATATCAGCACAGCTGCACAGACAAATGGCTAGGAGCCCCATGCTAGAGAATATACTAAACTGACTATAACCATGTCATCTTAGCACCCTACAAGCCAAAAAGTGGTACCTGTCTTTTACAGTACAGCACCTTTTACAAACTAGCTAAAGATTTCTTAATAAGACGCTTTCCCAATACTCTTAGCGTCATCACAAAGCATGGGGTTAGTGGTATTTATGCCATTATAAAAATACTTATAAAAATATATTTATGCAAAAATGTCCCTTTTTCAAAGAGCTCTTTACGGTGATGTCATATAGGAGACTTCGGCCCTCTGCAAAGTAGATATGAAGTCTTTAAAGTGCTTTCAAGCACTGCTTGAATGTGCAGCACTACAGCAATGTATATTTGTGACAGACAGTGCTCATGGCTCTCCCTAAGAGCAGGGGGGTGTTGGTGCAACTCCCATCCCACGCCAGCCCCAAAGTGTCATGCGTTGCCCCCGGCTGCCTCCCATGCCACCCTTCTACCTCCTCTTCTGCAGTGAGGCCCAGCAACCTGCCTGTGCTGCACAGGAGACTGCCCTGAAGCCTCTCTGGGTGTGGCAAGGCTCCCAGACAGCAGCACTGAGTGATACAGGAGGCCAAAGGCCCCCCCTGAGCATGGCAGGGGCTGGCTACCACCCTTCTGGCAGACTCTGAAAGCCGCTGTCCATTCTCCCACCTCTCTCTGGGGCCTCTGCTGGGCTTTTAACCCCTGCTTCCTGCCAAGGAGTGTGCAGCATGAGGGAGGGGAAGGGGCCTCTCTGGTCCTTGAGGATGCTGAGGGCTCCCCCTCTGGCAGGAGGGGCAGGTACACCCCATCACAGTATTAGATGATAATTTGTGATACCCTTGGATTAACTTCTAGTTAGCACCATAAATTTATTGAAGCATTTGAAAAAATCCTGCCTTTATTTGGCTAACTGGCTTTGGGGCTGGGAGTAGTAGTGCTGTTGGGTGGTGAGTCCCAGAACAATCTGCTAGTACATCACGAGATAACTCAGGACTTCTTGGGGAACCAGGGTGGAATATGCAGGAGGGTGCACTTTGCCACTGCTCTGCTAAGGATAATCATGTACCCAGGATTAACACACAGCACACGGCAACATACCTGCTGGGGTTCTGATCATATCCCCAACCCAACTAACACCACCTTCCGGAGGTTGTGTGGTAGCAAGGAAGCCCCCTCTTAGTACTTTCAACTGCTAAATTGAAATCCTGCCTTGTGGCTGCACAGATGTACTGTCAGAGACTCCATGCACCCCCTTCAGTCCACCACTTCCAAGCATTCACATGTACAAGTCAGAAACTGACCCCATGCTGGATCCAAACTAGCATTAAATAAACAGAAACATGAAAAATTATCTGACGATTTTGCCTGAGAATTTCTTTTCTACTGTCAGGATTTTAAAAATCTTTTCTATTTTCTTCACATTTAAAAAGCGTCAAACATTTTTACGTGTATCAGGCCAAACTGTTCATTCCCCCAGTCCACAAACCAACAAACCAGGTGCCAGTTTTTGTGTTGGTTCTCACAGAAGGCAAGCCTTATGTTAAATTGCCAGCAGCCACTCACTTCTGCAACATCTAAATGGCTAACTCCCCATAACTGCTGTTTGCCAGATTTTGGAACTGTTCCAGCTCTGTATGACTGGAGGTGTCCTGCGGCTGCACTGTTTTCAATTAGAAAATGCAGAGGTTGTCTAGCTGCCAGTGCAACTAAGACTCCTCTTTAGCCCTTTACTGGCTGAATCTTATATGAAAACTTTTACAGCTGATTTATTTCCACAGGAATGTGTAACCTCATTCAGGACAAGTAAGAAAAGGAACAAACAAAACAAAAAGGCATAAGTAAAGAATATGGGTTATTTCAAAGAAACAAAAACCTACATGGATCTTTGTTTCTTTTTGATTTGCTTCTTCACAGTTTGCACTTCCAGGTCTGTCTGTGTGCTTACGCATCATGAGCCTGTCCCATGTATAATTAATTACTCCAGTTAATAAAAGCTGAAGTTCTGAGGAACAGGAAAGCCCAACAGATTGGTAAAGGTTGCAGGGTTTTTCATCTGTGCCACAAGTACATAGTCAGCCCAGGTGAGTAGTGATCAAAATAATTACCACCTCAGAGGTTTTGAGTAGCCTATGTGAAAGGAGTTTCAGTCCAGTTCTTAGCACGACTGGTGTCCACCTCAGAAAAAAAATATCACCACCATAACAAGCAGAGGGTAAAGCTGGTCTCATATTTAAGACACTGAAGAGGGACCCAAGAAATCAGAGTTCAATTTCTGGCTCTGCCACAAACTTCATGTGGGACTTCGGACAAAACTTAATATCTCCATAACTCAGTTCCCCATCTATAAGGCAGGGATAATTCTTGCTTTCTTTTGTCCTTTGTATGTCTTGTCTCTTTAGGTAAATTTGCCACTGTCAGATCGATGTCTCTGGATCAACTGTGCGGTCTGTATAGACCCGCTCAGTCGATCCAGAAATTGATGAAGGAAAACCACCTCCATAAGTGGCACAGTGCGGTGTGGACGGCAGGCGGAACAGACACAGCAAAGTCGACGAGAGATATGCAAGTTTCTTATATCACTTGCGTATCGCCCATCGACTGCTGCCAAACCTGGAAGGTAAGTCTAGATCAGGCCTGAGAAAGGTACTGTCACTTATTCTGTATATGTATAGCATCAAGGTGGAGGGCTCTAGATGTCACAAGAATACAAATAATTATTAATAATAAATAGCACTTTCAGTATACCCATGAATAAATGGCATTAAACTATCCACCAACTAAACTATCCACCAACTATCCACCAATTAAACTTTCCACCAACCCCTCCAGGTGGTCTCTCCAAGTTGGGGCTGAGGCATGTTTGTTAGAGGGGGAGATGTCAATGTAAGGAAGCTTGCACTGCTGCTGCCTATGACAAAGTTCAAAAGAAATAAAGGGCTTCCATTTGTCGATAAAGAATTGCAGTCTCCAGTACTGTCAGCCTGGCATCTTTCACTTGCCCTGAAATCACTTAAGAAAGTGAAGCTGTTGTTCCTGGGTGTAATTTGCATGTATTACCTTATCTGCAAGAAGTGACAGGCTTTACCTGCCAACATTCTTTCATCACCCAAAATGTGCACTGATCCAATGCACAGAATTACGTGACAGGTTGTATCAGGTGAGAATCAATATCTATAGGGCTTTATAGCATCATACAACTGGCTTTAGTCTGATGTGGGATCTGCCTTTCCCAGATGAGTTCAATCACAAGAGATGGCACACACATCTTTTCATATTGATCACCAACAAGACAGCTCCATAGGCTATTTGAATAATTATACTGTTGGCATAAATCTTGGATTGTAAGGCCCTCCAGCACTGACATTGACAGGCTGCATTATCTGGTAATCACAAGACAACTAGACTGGAAAGTAAGTTAAACCAAGATGTGCGCTGAAAGGTGTCACTCTAAGCACTGCCCGGCGTTACAAAATCCAGGCCTGTAGTTAAAACAAGATCACAAGTTACAGGAAGAAGCCATTGCCAATTTACAGTGAGATCCACTTCAGGTTTTTCTCCTTTTTATTTGCAGTTAATTAGACTGAGGAGACTGTCTATCTGACCATCCCAAGCAAACTTTATCAACTAATCTTTTGAAAATTTTATAATCAGATATGCAGACTGGACAGTCACGCCTATTTGAAATGGATTTTGTCTGTTGTATTATATGAAAGAAAGAGACAGACTTCACCAACTCGGAGGACCAATCCTTAAGTCCCTATTCAAGGCTGGAAAGGAATATTTTGGATAAGTACTGGAATTTCCAGCTATAATCCTGACAAATGCAGTAGTATAAAAAGCAGCATTACCAAGAGTTGCATGCCTAGATTGTAATTAATGATGAATGGCCTCAAATGATTTTGGTGGTTGAGTTCAGATCTTAAATTATTCTTGGGGGCTGGAAGTTGATCTCTGAGATAACAGATTTTCTTTGATTTCTAGGATTTTCTGCATCCAACCAGGTCACCACCAAAATCCCTAAAGCACTCCTCTTCATGACATTTTCACTGTCTGCCCCAGCCAAAACCAGGGATTGCAGAAGCACATGATTATTTTATTTTAGTTTATTTAAAACGTATCTCATATGCATTATTAGAGTCAATGAGATGCACTGATTTTGATGGGACCAGGATTGGATCCAGAAGTTCATATAGGCTAGGTGTTTGAGTGCCCACCATGCAGAAATTTGTATAACTGCTGCTTAGCTCCTAATTATGGAGGAAGGAAGGTTCAATGATTAGGACTTGGGAGACCTGCATTCAAGTCCCTGCTCCACCATATATTTTCTGTGTGACTTAGAGAGAAAAAAAGATTTTCACGGTGCCACAATTCCCTATCTGAAAATCAGGTACAATAGTACTTCCCTACCTTACAGAAGTGCTGTAAGGATAAATACATTAAAGATTGAGAAGTGCTCAGTTACTATGGTAATGGCAGATGTGCATGGGTGGCATGTGAACACCTAGATCGAGGAGGCTAACCACTGACCCCACCCTTTCTGCCCTTCTCTCCCGATTGGAGCCCCTTCCCCTTACTGCAGCCAGAAGAGCCCCACTCCAGTTGCCCTGAGTCCTGGCCCACCAGCCTGCCAACTCCAGCCCACCCCAGCTTTGCGCCAGTCACCCTGAGTCCCAAGCCTGCCCTAGCAACAGCCCACTTTGAGGGAGAGGCTGAACAAGGGCAGGAATAGGATCAGCACCTGGGCTGACACTATGGGGGAACACAGCAGGGGAGGGAGAGCAGGGTCTTGGGGCAGAGCATGGGCAGACCACGCATGGCTCTTTGGGGAGGATTAGCCTCCTCTGGCCTGTGATGCCCGCCAACCATGGGAATATGTACAAACTTATGATGAAAGAAGTGCATTAGAATTTGAGAGACATCCTTGCTGAACAGCTAAGCTAATAATTTTCAAGCCTGATTTGTACAATCCAACTGCTCCACTCTGAGCCTGTTTCTGGACCAAGTCCTGCAGTCCTTTCTCAGGCAAAACTCCCAATGAAGCCAGCAGTGCAGAATTTGGTCCTGTATGTTAATCATGTAATAGTTTTATGTTGTAACCCATTTGCAAATGAGGAGCTGGAGGGACAGAAAGGTTACACAATTTGCACAAGGTGAAACAAAACAAGCGTTTAGATATTGTGGTGGTGATGGAGGGGCCATAAGAACACCTAGAAGAGGTAGCCCCATTAGTCAATGGCAAATCTCCCTTTTTTCTGGTCTTGTGCTTTAACCATAAGTCTGTCCCTTCTTCCATTAGTGTTGAAGTAATAAGTTAGAGAAGAAACAATATATACAAGAACTTAAAAAAAATTATACAACTCTGCAATTGCTTATCTTACAGAAATCTCAGGAAGGACGATCTCAGCTCATGTAAAAGTTTGCTGAATGAGGACCTTGTCCTGCGAATAATTTCTCCAGGCCTAGTATTACATGGAAATACACACAGTGAGTAACTCTCACTGGGCCATTAGCTCATGAAACTGAACAGCCATTAAATGAATGCCTTTACAGTCCCTATAATTATAATTATGACTGCATTACCTAGCCTTGTCTGTTCTAGATCTTGAACATTAATACAGGGATTCTGTTTAAGCATTAAGTGACCAAAATGGCTCAGCACTGATAAATACTGCAATACCGTCAAAAGGACTGGTGCACCCCCTTATGATTATCTGAATGAAAAGAACTCTTCACTCTGTCTGTTTAACTTCTTGCATTGCTTCTCCGTCTCTTTTAAGATCGCTGTCAGAGGACCCAACTTGAAATAATTAATTCTGGACTGACTTCAGGACAATAGATAATGTAAGGATATAGTCATCTGCACATAAAAAGAAAGAAGAGGGGGCCTAAATAATGAAGAAAAGGAAAATGGGCTATTGGGTAAAAGTTAATAAGGATAATAGGAAAGGGCTAAACAAACTGAGGACAATAGTAGCTTAGAAGTAAACAAAGGAAAACCAGGACATGCTTAATAAAAAAAGGCTATAGGGTCCAATTCATTTTAAAGTTAATCTGGTGCTTAAATGTTTGTTGAATAGGCATGAGCTGCTGAATCACAGCCAAAATGATGAGAAAAATGCAGGAAGGGGCAAAGTTTACATTTTAATATTAACACAAATCTTAAAAAACCAAGGGCAGAATGAGGCATTGTTTAAATTAAAAATAATTTCAGTCAGTGGCACCAGCACCTGATACTAAGCACTGGAGTTGATGGGAAGTCTTTGCAGGATCAGGTAAAATCCAAGAGGAGGGTGGAGGAAAGACGCTGAACAGCACTTATCCTCTTTTACCCCAGCACTCATGTAAACACTCAAACAGAATTATTTATATTGGTGCCAACTCCTGCTGCTGCTGCTCTGGGAGCTAGGACAGGCAGTCACAACGCCAATGATGCTGTAAGTGCCATGTGAATGAAGAGGGACCTGTGTTCTCTTGGGTAATACTGGATGACATGTAGGAAGGACACCCTTCTTCTCAGTTGCAGCTCTTTGGAGAGTCACTTTAGCAACCAGGAAGAGGAGCTGGCTATGATACACCCAGGGTACAATCCAAACTAATGAGTAGCTGTGTCCCCCACGCCCTCTAACATGGGATGCCCTTTACAATGCTTTGCTGCTCGAGCCTCCAGCCTGGACTTCTCACAAACAGTCTCCAGCAGACAAGTCACTCCCAGTTGTGTCTTTCTGTATGCACGCTGAAGCCAGCCAGCCACACCTTGGCTCTTACCAGTCCTGGTTATATTGCACGGTGACCCTAACACACTCCCAGTCTTAGATTTTCCCCCAGAAATGTATATCCTGTACTGCGCCTAGCCTTCTCCTGTTCAATACGTGTTCATGTGAAGCCTGTATTTCTTTAATAGAAATAATATGCATATTTACCCTTGTTACCCCAAATGGAGATTACGGACACTTCAGTTTAAACACACTGGCTTAGATAAAACAATAAAACAAGTTTAACAACTACAAAGAGAGATTCTACGTGAGTACAAGTAATGAGGCATGAAAGTCAGAAATGGTTACAAGACAAATAAAAATGAAATGCAACTGGTGCCTAACTTAACAAGCCATGTTAAATTCAAAGCAAAGTTTTTCTTATACCATGCTCTCAGAAGACTTACTGACCAAACTTCTTAGGCCAGGATCCCGTCTCCAGTTCAATGGCTGCTTCCTTTGCTCCTTTTGGTGCAGTGAGACAGAGAGAGGGTCGGGAGGGCTGCCTTGGGGTATTTGTCTCTCTTTTTTCTAATGTCAGTCCCCCTCTTGGAAAACATTTCCAGCTGAGATTCTGGAGACAAAAAACCTATGGAGAAAGATGTTCCCTGCTGCTCTTCCACACCTGTTTGAGGTTTCTTTGTCTACCCTTCCTGCTTGATGACTATACTGCTTAAATGCAAATAAAACAGATCATACATTCCTTTGTTTGAGACAGACCTATTAAGGTCACCATACAAGGGAATCTTATAACTTCACATGCAATGTTGCCGTACATTTTATGAGGACCAGCAAATTATGAGTTTTCAAATGATACCTCACAAGGCATATTTTGTACAAAGATTATTACAACAGTGAGTAGGCTGTGGACACAGGTACATTCTGTCACTCTTGCATCAGTATAAATAGCCCTGTTTCAGAGCTCCAGGGAGTGCCCTTGCTGATTCTACTACATCTATCAGTGGCTCTTCAGGTTCACTTACTATCAGCGAGGCCCTGGAAGGTAGTGCTGGAGAAGAGCAAACAGGGAGTGACTCCTGTGAAGTTAATGGAGTTAACCAGTGAAAGTGAGATCACAATTGGCCCAACATTTCTACCACTGACAATGCTCCTATCTGCAGCTCAGGTTGCTTATTAGATGCATTTACAGATACTGATCCAGTCTTTCCGCTATCATTGCAGGTCCCACAAGGTTATGCCAATTAAAATAAAATACTCTTTTTTATGGTAAACGACAAGCTTCTATCTACTCACACGATGATAATGAAAGCAGGAGGCAGTGTAATCAAACAGCAGGAAAATTTCCAACACAGAGACCCGTTCTATCACTTCTGTCATTCCAGACCAACAAACAGACCCAGAAATTGTTTTCATGGCTAACGTAATTACTCTTCAAAATCTGTTGTTTGTGTAGCATAATGTTTCTTTCACCTATATTAAAAATAAATTGCTGTCTGTTGAAGAATTTATCAACCCCTGACGGCCAGTCATTGCATGGTTCAAACTTTCTACTGACAAAGCACCACTCTACCCTATGTCCACATTTAATCAACTGCCAAGTCAATAATGACAATGTACCATCAATGCTGGTACCTTGCAAACTGATAAAACGGTTTGGAATTAGAGACATTAGAAACATGGAGCATTGAAGACAAGCATGGGAAGATTCTGTTTCAGTATTTCACTTCACCTTCTCACCATCCTGATTGCCTTCTGTTTATGGACAAAATGCAAACTGGAATGCTATGAATGGCTATAACAGAGTTGAGTCTCGTGCGCAGCCATCAAAATTTCATTGGGAATGCAGCTGATTTCTTTGAGGTTGTTCTGCAAGGGTACAAAGTCCCAACTGAACACATGCCTCTGCTGAGTGAGCCAGAAAAAAAGTTTAGCCAGGCCAGGAACAATGACCTTAATCAGCCAGATGCACACTATTCAAAGGGATTTTTTCCCTTGGACAGCCAGGTGGGGGTCTGATTGGCATTCAGACTTTGCAGCACCTCATTGTGGGAGAGAGGTCTTCTGCAGTCCTTACTCTCCTGTGGTGTTTGTTATTGACAGCACTTTATACTGGCTCTGGCAGAGAATAAAAATGTCCCTCTCTAGCATCATTCACTTCCCTCTTTGCTGCACATGGTTTCTGATCTTCATCCAATGCACATGTGCAGCCAACACAAAGCAATCATGCAGAGGATTGCTGAGAGTGAGTGACCTCCTCTGAATATGCAATAGATGTTCAGAGCCTTGGTTTTGCTTTGTTGGCTTGGGGTAGAGGAGGGCAATGGCTCACTGAAACATTGGCTTGGTCAGCATTTTGCTCATGAAAGACTGCAGTTGGTTGTGATACGTTAGCCCACAGATGGTCATCTTCTGACTGGCATATAGAACTGATATTTAGTTTACACATGTGATTTTGATAGCCAGGAGTTAAGACTACTGAGACACTGCTGCTCAGATAATGTGCACCTGCTCTTAGCTTGAGATAATGACTGAGTATTTTCCAATCCAACGTGCACCGCAGTATTTAGCTCATGTGTAAGGGGAGGGAGAGATTAATGTTACCCACCACATTTTTGGAGTTTAACCCTTTCAGTTATGGGTGTTGTGATTTCTCATGGCTGAGGTGCCCTAAACACCAGCTGAGAACATCTGGAAATACAGATTTCTGACACTAGGAGGCAAACTCTGCTCCCACTGTAGTAACTTAGATTTCCAGACACAGTAGAATTGGTACAGCTCAGATGCAGCAGGGGCAGGATTCAGTATTCCCAGCCCCACACATTCAAAAATAATGAGATTATTAGTTTTAAGCCAGAGGGTTTGCTTTTTAAGCTTTTTATTTTCATGTCTTCTGTTTTTTGAAGGTTAGTAGTCCCATTATCAGGCTTTCCTCCATAACCAAGAGGGCTAAACGTTTTCTTTTTATTTCCAAAATTCGTACATAATCACTTGACTCCAGGAACTGTGTCCTTAAGGAAAATAACAACTATCACAAGACTTGTGATAATATTCTTAGAGTTGGCAGCACTGCAGGACATGTGGATGACCAGCACAGATCTGCTATGGCTCCATTTGTGCTCTTGTGCATGGTGGTACCAGTGAATCTACTTTTACATACATCTTTCAACCATTATCCTCTGCTTAAGTGCTACTGCAGCTGCTGTAGGGAGGGTTCTTTTCTCCACTAGCCCTACAGACACCCAAATAAACAGTGCAATAACTTGGGCTCTGTGTTTGGGGAAGGATTTGTTTCAAGGATGCACGATCACAGATGTAAGAACTCTGTGAGTAACAGACCTTATTTTAAAAGGAAGCCAACACACCAGTTAAATATTTGAGATGATATCATTTTCATATTGAAGCACTGTGCTCTGTTTTCCTTCTTGTGGGGTTCTAGTGCCTTCTGACCTTGTCTTTACACTTTCATTTATCTCTACACATTTTAAGGGCATTCACAATTTTCACATGAAGCTTTAAACACTAAGGTCTATGTTCTCAACTGGTAGCTCTACTGAAGTCCCTGAAGTTATGCTGATTTACATTACCTGAGAATCTGGCCCTAAAATCCTACCTAGGAATTCTCTTATGATCTGCCAGAATAACATAAAACTGTCATGTTGTGCAAACCTCCAGAAGTATTGGGGAAAAAAACCCATTTTTCCATTACATCTTGCAAGTAGTTATTGTTGAATCAGGACCTCAGAGCTTTTGTAAAGACAGTGCAGCAAAACAGAAGACGCCTGGCAAAGCAAATCATAGCACAAAGGAGTAAAGCATAGAGACCATCACTAGAGAATAATGCTGCAGGAGCAGCACAGAAGTTTGTGGGGGCTCGGTGGGAATTCTGTTGAGGAAAGAAGAGAGAAAGAGGGAAGTGCCTGTGACACATATTGCAACTGCATGCGACATCTTTGGGGAACTAAGTGTACGAATGGTTTACGTATCATGGTGGGCCAGGGATTGTATGTAACTTTGGGGGGGCAAGGACCGCTGGCAGAAACTAAGAACTGTGGCAAGTGGTACAAGTGAATCAGGCATTTTGTAAACACCTCCAGAAGTACTGCTCCCTGGGGAGGTTTGTATATACAGATTCGAACAGGATTTTTTCAGAGACTAAGACAAAGGAAGGGCTTTTAGCATAAAAAGGCTGCATATAAACTGACTCAAGGTCACCTTCTTGATTCAGCAAATTGACAGGATCGTCTGTCCAAGGGGGCCCCAAGGATTGGAAATTCTGTGGCCTACTAGGGCCCCATAAGACTGATGGGTGACCTCTGGGACACTCTTAGAATGTGTATGGAACTTTTACTGGGTTTTTTTTTACATGTTTTCTCTGTAATGCTTTATCTTAAGAATAAAGGTGCTTGTTTAGTAAGAGCTGGCCATACACTGGTCATAACCCTAGGAGAGAAAGCAAAACATTGATGCTGGTCGTTAGGCACACTGGCTTGCTGGGGTTATCACAGTGTAAGATAGAGAGCTGTGCAGCTTTAAAACCCCACTCAGGAGGGAGGGAGATGCGGGTCTCTGCCCAAGAGAGGTGATGGCTAGGAGCTAGAAATCTTAAGCCTGTGGTCCTTAAGCAAGGGCACTGAGGGTGAATACCCCCATTCTCTCCCCCTTACTTTGTGCAAGTCTTCCGCTGCAAGGTCACTTGGGCAGCGATGTCTGAGTGTGTCAGTGAATGGGAGCAGAGGCAGCGAGGAGCAGTGAGAGTTTAGACAGGCAGACGGTTATCAGCCATCTGGCCTTCAGCCCACCATCAGTTTCTTCCTACCCATCCTGACTAACCCTACCCAACTCTATTAACAGTGCAGTGATGGTAGAGGGTGAAGTGGAGGGATGATCTGGCGCAGATCCAATGCTGTTGGCCCCCATGGAAGAAAGAAGGACTTGCACCTTTGATCCTGCACCTCCAAACCTGGAGAAGAGAAAGTGTTTTTATTACTGATAACTGCTGACCCAGGCCATGGGATGGGGAGAAAGTGATTTGCTTCTGCACACATACACAGCCCTGCTTTGGGTCTGGGGAGAGGAGAAATTCCCTGCCGCAAACCCTTCCTTCCCCACATTGCAGGGTTAGATGAGCTGTGTGAAGGAAATTTAATCATCGTCTAGAATAGTTGGGACAGAGTAGTTTGTGAGAGGATTAGGGGCCAGTAGAAAAGCCTGCAAGAGAGAAATTGGGAGCTGCTGAGTGGGACAGTTGGGACAGTGTTTTGAAGTACAAGTCCCTCCATCCCAAAATGTCAGATCAGTGACAGCCTAGTAATACAATTTGTCACCAACAAACCGACGGATCAAATTTCGAAACAGGGCCTCTAATATACCACCTACAAAAATGAAGTGGTTGTTTGTTTGCATGCATAAAACTGCTTTTGTCAGGCACAGCAGATGCAAACAAGCTCAATATTAGAAGCTACTCTTGAAAGACACTGGAGACCGGGTCCAAAACAAATAAAAAAACAGGCTTTGTAGACTCTTCATGGAACTCCAGTAACTTCATTCAAATAAGAATGTTGAGAAAAATCTTCAACTTTTAATAGAGTTCTGAGTACGTTTTAAGCATTACAAATTATATTGGCTTAGAAACTGTTGTGACATTAAAATCATGTTCCATTTTTATTTTGCTTTGTACTGGCACTCATTAGTTAGTTCTGAGTTCTGTAAGCAATCACTGAGACGTGAGAAGGAATGAAATAATGTATGCCTCAGTGCATTATTAGGTCTGAGATTGAAAAGTAAGTGATGTCACAATATGCATGATTACAGAGCACACCGCACAAAGGCGTGGACTTGCAATTTATGACTGTTTAAAAATAAACTTTTATTACAATGAAAAAAGGCTTTCAAAGCTATTATTTCCCTCTGGCACACGTTAGGGTTGCCACCTCTGGAGGTACAAAAAAAAAAAAAGAAGCAGGATATCCAGGATGATCCTGAGCCCATACGTTTGTACTGAAACCCCCGCTGACTTCCCAGGACAGCTACCTCAAAAAAGTGATGATCCTGGGAAGACCTGGACAGGTGTCAAGCCAGATTGCACTGCTGCCAACTCTTGCGATTTTTATTACGTCTTGTGATATTCTGTCTCATTCTTAAAGCCTCAATTCTTGGAGTCACGTGATTACATGAAAATCTCAGCTTTCATTTAAAAAACAAGCCCTCGAGGTTGTGATCCAAATATATCCTAACGGTCAACACAACAGATGTCAAACAAAAAGAACATAAAATGTATCGTTTCTAAAAATCTAATTTTTAAGCCAATCTCAGAAGACCCGATTCACAATTTCTGAATGCTTGATGTTGGCAATATGGTTAATGGGAACACAGAATGATAATAAATTCCCTGCATAGCTGCAGTATACAGTAAGTGCTACAATATACACAAAGTAATACTATTAGGTTTATATTACAGGCCTGAACGAAAATCCTACGTCCTAGAACTCGGGAACTCTGGGAATGCTTGAACCTAGTTCCAATCTTTGTGCTGGTGAATATCTCTACAGTTAGCTAAACCAAAATCCCAGATCCAAACATCCTTGGACTTTGAAGAAGTGCTAAGTTTGCAAATTTGTTCTGCTTCTCTATGTTAATGTAAGGACTTAGCTCATTAAATGCTAGATAATATACACAAAACCCTAAAACCCAATCTAAAAACCAAATGAAAACAAATCAGATCTACAAAATACTTTTCACATGATACAGCTATTTCCCTGCAGTCAGTAGTCTTTTCCATGATTCCTTTTGTCCAGGTCAGAAGTTAGGGGAACTGCGTGTACTGAGCCAGAGAAAACTACCAAGTCCATCTGTGATCAGTAGCCTCAATTACAATGAATATAATGGGATTGTTTATTAAATCATGTCTCTTCTCTGCCATGAGAAACACCTTATTTTAAGAATAAACTAATAACGGAACCCTAAATATGCTCTGTAAAGCTATCTGGCCACCACTGTTATGTGATTGAGTGGTTTCAAACCTGTCAACCCAGGCTAGATATCAGCCCTGATACTGTGGAAATGGGGAGTCAGATGTAGGACCCTCAGACATGCAGATCCAGCAAAAGCTGAGGAGCCTTCCATATCAAGGGAAATTTCAGTTGACTCCTGTCCCGGTACGTGAAGAAAAAGGTTGGCAACTGGATAGATAGAACAGCTATTACTCTGATGAGGGAAGGCTTCTGCCACAATCCAGGTACTTTCAGAAGCAGCTGCTCCACCTGCAGAGCATACCCTAATTTATTAAAGCTATTAAGAAGACTGGGAAGTTTGAGGTGGGTCCATCCTGAGAGCACGTTTTGGCACCACAATTCCAGTTGACAAATCAATCCACCCACTTGCATCAAGTGAAGTGCAGATCATTAGTCCCAGACTGAGGGAGCCTGGAGCTGAAACCAACTTTTAATATGGTTTTGTTCCATCACGAAAATTGTACAGAAACTTGGCTTGGGAACATGGCTAATGCCTGCCCTAGACTGTCATCACCACTCATGTTCACCTCAAGTGCAGCTAATTGAACTTAAATTATCCGAATCAAGGTGGTTCACTTACTATTGACTAACCCTAAGAACAACCAGTCTAGTGTTGATAATACTCTTAAACTGCAGAGTCTGTAGGAAAATGCATATTTTATTGCCAAACATCAGAGCTGAAAAGCAGTTGGAGGGCATACTCTTCATGGCAAAATGCCAGGTAACTTTTTTTTTTAAATGTGACTTTTTTGGACTCAAAACCCTACTGTCCTCAGCTGCTCTCCGTCAGTCACACAGTTTCAGCTGCACAATACTGAAGCGCTTTCATAACTCAGTATTCAAGAAGCTATGAAATACAACCTTTGTTCATAATTTAATTACACTACATAAATCTGCACTTCACTGACAAAGTTCTAAGTATTTGGGTGCATTATCGCAGTTTTTTTCCTGTTCATTTTTCAGGTATATTTGCACTCTCAATCTGTTAAACTTCCTCGTATTTATGATTTGTTTTTTAAAAAGATCATTCCAGTTCACTTGGTCAAATAACACTTTGGATGCTTGTTTTGAAAACTTAACTCTTCAATTTCCCCTCAGACTTAATGTGTTAAATTGGCAACATTTGTTAGACACTGATGGCCTAAATTTTAAGAGCTGACTAGCCATTTTGGTTGAAAAAACAACGAGAGACCTGTAGCACTTTAAAGGCTAACAAATTTCTGCAAGCATAAGCTTTCATGGGCTGCAACCCACTTCGTCAGATGCATGAATTTGCCTCTGACAAAGTGGGTTGCAGCCCACGAAAATTTATGCCTGCAGAAATTCATTAACCTTTAACGTGCTACAGGATTCTCGTTGTTTTTGCTGTATACAGACTAACACGGCTACCCCTCTGGAAGTTTTCATTTTGGTTGCCTTTGTTTTTGGGGGCCCAATTTGAGACATATTAGAGGGGTCTGATTATCAGAGGGTGGGTGCCCAGCACTTTCTGAAAATCAGACCTTCTTGAGCTGTCTCCAACTGGGTATGCAAAAACAGAGGCAATGACTCTGTTAGAGGCAATAACTAGTTATTTTGGAAAATGGAGGCCTGGTGTTTCTAAACCACCAACAGAGGTTTGGAACAGATGCTAAGTTAGGTTTGTTGGTCTATGAAGAATGTGGCCAAAGCCCAGTTTAAGTAAGTGTACTTTTTATATCTTATAAATATTATCTATATCTGGGTATGATATAGCAGTTCTGACCCCCTTGCTGTTCTTGTACTCTTCAAGGAGGACTGTTGAAAATAATAAATAATCAAAAACAGGCTAGCAAAGAAACCATTTGACCATATAAAGCAGCGGTTCTCAACCTGTGGGTCGCGACCCCGGCGGGGGTCGAACGACCAAAACACAGGGGTCGCCTAAAGCCATCGGAAAATACATATTTCCGATGGCTTTAGCTGCTGAGAAGTCGCGCTACCATCTGTAGCAGCGCTATTCAGCTGGATGCGCGTTCCAAACTGAATGCCTGCGCGCATGCGCAGACGTGATTGCATCATCCGTCCGGGGCCTAAGGGGCGGGGTAAGCAGGGGGAACGCTCCACAGTCCATAGCAGCGCATTACGTGTGTCCGGCGCTTGCTGACGTCATCAGTGGGCGGACGCAGCAAGCGCCGGAGGACAGAAGCCTAGGAGGCGGAGAGCCAAGAGGCGGAGAGCCAAGAGAGCCTGCGAGACAGCCTGCTGGTGTAAAAGAGGTTAATAATGTAAAAACAGTACACACACCATACACACAATACTGTGTAAGTGTAAGGTGCTTTGTGTGTAATCATTATACAATCAGAATACATAATGCATATCAGGTATTTACATTCCGAATCATAACTGTAGCAAAATTACAGTTTTGAAGTAGCCACCAAAATTATTTTTTGGTTTGGGGTCACCGCAATATGAGGAACTGTATTGCGGGGTCACGGCATTAGAAAGGTTGAGAACCACTGATATAAAGCATGATAGCTACTGAAGCAGCCACATAACACAAAGGGATAGCTATTTAAATGATCAGGTTACATAGGCATAATTAAGGCTAATGCGGTTCCCTTCCCCAGTTTATAGCTCCAGTATGTTATTTGGAACCAGGTCAATCCTAATTACATCTGGATTAATTTTAATAAAAGGTGCTGGTTGACTGTGATCTGGAAACGGATAAGTTGCTGCTTGGGGGGAAAAAATGTCTTGGATATAGTCTGTTTGTTTCAGTAGCAAACATTGATGAAATTAAGAAAGCCTCAATTTGCCATTTTCTGTTGTGTCATTTAGGAGATAAAAGTAAAATTCTCATAATAACCCCTTACATGGTATTTTTCATCTGTAAACCTCAGAGTACTTTATGCAGATAGATAAACATTAACTCTATTTTACTGTTGGGGAAATTGACGCAAAAAGAGGTTATCTGAATTGTCCAAGTTCAAACAACAGCCTAATTGCAGGTCTGGGGATAGAATGGAGATCTGACTCTCAATCAGAGCCCTGTCCACGGAACCAATGGCTCTCACTCTTTCTAGACTACTGTATCCTTTTCAGGACTCTGATTTGTCTTGCTTACCTATGTTTCATCTCACTTAAAAACTACTTACAAAATTAGAAAAAATACAAAAGTGTCAGGGCACACTATTACTGTAAAATTGCTCACTTTCTCATTTTTTACCATATAATTATAAAATAAATGAATTTGAATATAAATACTGTACTTAATTTCAGTGTATAGTATATAGAGCAGTATAAATAAGGCATTGTCTGTATGAAATTTTAGTTTGTACTGACTTCACTAGTGCTTTTTAGGTAGACTGTTGTAAAGCTAGACAAATACCTAGATGAATTGACATACCTCCTGGAAGAGGTACACATACCTCTGGTTGAGAACCACTGTACTGATCCATGCTGATTTCCATAAGGAAAGACACACAGTCTCTTTTAATCACTGCCCTAAAATTCTTCATCAAGGTTGGGTAAATGGGTGGGACATTTATAATAATCTTTATTTCGTTCCTAGCGGATGTTCTCATTGTCATTGTCATCTCTCTTTAGTTTTAAACACTCAACAATATTGATGTAATTTCCAGTGTTTATTGTTTGGTTAAGAGATCATGACTTTCTTTAATCCTGTACGTCCTTTCCCATTGGGAGTTCAATACATTGCTCTCCTAGCATATGTTTTATGACAGCATGTTTCATAGCAACAGTCTTTTGGGATGCCTCCTCCATAAATTCCTTCTTTTCAAAGAAGTAGTCAGTTATTCGTGGGGATCATCAAAAATTTGAGACAGAACTAGAAAAGATGAAGTGCTTTAGGCCAGAACCACAATCTGCAGTCCCTTCTTCATCAGCAAAGAAAAGTCCTGTCAATACAGGACAAGAGCAATATTTCTTTAACTTCTGTAATTCAACACAAAGTTTCCGGTCTCAGAACCTAAGGCGAATGAAAATGCAGACTACCTGTTTAACTGACCAATTCAAAGACTGGTCAGCTTGGAAGAAAAACCCCTTCTAGGAAGCTTATTATACCGAGCTGGATTAAATAAGCCAAATGAGCCATTGGACTGAGGAACAGAAAACAGTTTCATGGTGCCAGTCTAATAGGATCAGCACCTGTCAAGTTGTACCAAGCATTAGTAGCTGCATTAACTGGTTATTTTGGTGTTGGACTCCAAAAAGAACTGGCAGAGTGCAAACCCATGGGAGTTGGACAGCAGAGGTTCCAAAACTTTTTCACAGCATGGGCTGCACCTTAATAGAGATTGTCTTATGGAGCACTGCCCTTCACATTCGTAATTGGGAGCGCCTCCCTTCCCAGTTGTGATTGCATCACATCCCTGTGTCAACTACAGCAATTGCTTCCATGGACAAGCAATATTTGGAAAGTAATTATTGTACTGTTAGTTGCCTGTAATGACATAAACATTTTGTCATTTTTTAAAATAAGTTAATTATATTGTCCAGTTTTGCTCATCGTTTCACCTTCTCCTACCAACTGCTCAATTCCTTTCAGCTGCACAGAGAAGTGCTTGTACCATGTGACCAGCCAACTCTTCACAGATTGCAGTTTGTTGACCTCTGTACTAGAGGACATGAAGAATCTCTGCCAGAACTGACTGAAGACACCGAGCAATTAGAACACCAGCTAAATCAAGAGGCCCCGGAGCTAGCTTAGTGTAAAACCAATTTATAAATGCTTAATTTTGTAATGAACCAAGAATTGAAGATAAAACAAATCTAGTATATTTTCCAAAAAATAGCATACTCTGATTCAAAAGACTTGTGTCACCCAGAATTCTATAAATTGTTAGAGCATTAAATGTTGGCATTGTGAGTAAGAAAGCCAAAAAGCAGGAAGAGAACAAAGCACTTAATCGCCATTCAAGAACAAACAGCATTTCACTGAGGCAGAAAACTCTAAGCAACTAAGTTTGAAGAGCACGGTTTGGTACTGTTAGGCACATAGTGGCTCCTATCTGCATAACAAAAACTTGTAAAATCTACAACATTGAAGAAAGCTCAACCATAAATTGCAAAAAAATGCAATGCACTTCTATAGGGGAGACAGGAACAAACATCAAACAAATGACAGTGAAGAAAGTACTCCATTTCTATGATAGAAACTGATCATGATGCTTGGATGCCAATGTCATCATAGATTAATGTATTTTGGAATTATACTTCCTACTTGTCTAACATAAGTAGCAACTCATGATCTGAACAGATGTACTTACATCAAATACCAGTATTAGTTCTGCATATCCAAGCAGTGGATGATTGTTGGCTGTTCGCCACATCAATAAGAGTCAGAAAAGAGAAGCAATACTACCAGCAGAATTTGTTACACAAACTACATTACAGGAGACTTAGGGAGTCCTGGAACCTCTTCAAGAATCAAGTATAGTAGATAGAATCTGTTTGTAAGCTGCATTAGTAAAATTAAATAATAACTTACCCAGTGAGTCATGAATCTAACAGAAAGAAGATAAATGGTAAAGCCATTTACTGAATTCCCTGACCTTAATATGTATCACCATCATATGCAAAGCACTGTAACAAATGGTGGTTTAAAATATAATAGAAGTTGAGCTTCAACATTGACTAGATCTATTTGCCCTAGAGCTAATATTCTTATAGGAGATTTAGCAGTACCCCAAAGGGCCTACGGCTGAGACTATTAAATGAGTGGCTATATATAAAAGGCTGCTTGCTTGTTTCTTCAGAGATCTATACTTGTATAAACTTTCTTTAAATAAAACTTCTTTTAGTTTTTGTCTTTGCAGTTTCCAATTGAGCTAATAAGAACAGTTGAGAAGTTCAGTGACAATACGCAAAGGCACTTTTAGTTTTAAATAGATTAAATAGAGACAATCATTAAAGACTGTTCACTTTTTCAAGACAGTATCCTCATCAAATAGAGATAAAATTAGGTCTTCAAGGTAATTTGATTTGCTGAATAAATTGGAGTTCTGTATGAAGTATTGTCTTATTCCAAGTTTTTAGTTAAATGCAGTAAAATAACTTGGCTGCTTAGAGAGTTCCTGAGTGAGGTTGTGGTTTAATGTAGGTATTTTTAAAATTTTCAGCAAGAGGAAAGCTCAGACTGGCTTGCACTGTGCCTTGTAAAATACAGTTCTGAGCTGGGAGCAGTGCAAAGGCAGTGAGCTCCCTCATGCTCAGTGAAGAATGCAAATTGGCATTGCCTTTTAAAGCATGTATCATATGCCACAATGACCACTAGCTCCACTGTTCACTGCATAGGGTGGCGGTGGAGCCATCACTCCACCTAATCTTTTGCCCCTTGATGTCCCTTTTAGGATGCTTTGCTTCCTTGGAGTATTAATGAGAGCAATCTCTAAGCAACCTTGAGCACAGGGACTGCCATTCTGCCCAGCCCTTACCTAGACTGTGCAAGGGAAAGCTCCTTATTTCCTCACCCACACTGCTCCACATCAGTGCGTATCTGCATAACAGCTAGGCAGGATCCTGCCTTATATAACAAGTCTAGACCTTTATATAAAATGTTATATAATTTTCCTCTTAAATGGAAACTGTCAGCTTAAAAAAAACCACATTTACAAAAGAAATTTCCCTTACCTGTTCTACAAATAGTACTTTAAATTATGAACACAGAAAGAATGTTTAAAATTGATTTGCAGTTCGACTCTATGCTGTTTGTTTAATGATCACATTTTACACTCTGGCTGCTGACTGAAAATAGACTAGTCAGTATCATTGTTTATAGTCCACTTCCAGTCTATTTCACTGCTCTCAAATTCTCCTGCACTAGTACAGCACCGCAGCTTTTGGCTTGCTCCAAGGATTTTTTTTTTTTTTTGGTGGAAAAACAAACCCAAACAATGCATTGCCACCAGAATTAAAGGGAGGGAGGGGTGGAAAAAGGAAATATTTCAGCTGGACCAGATCAGTTGTGGGAAGGAGCCAGAAGCAGTAGGGAACTCAAACCATTTCACCTTATAGAGTTCTCCAGGAAGTGCCTCTTCGAAGTGGGGAAGATTCTATGGGCAAAATGATGATCAGAATAATCTCAGAATACCATAAATTGGAAACACATATACATCCTCCTTTAAATTTCAGAAACAGATGACAGAATAGCATTTCTGAAAAACACTGGACTCAATTCTCCTCCTGCAAATTCTGGTATAAACCAGAAGTCGCAGCACTGAAGTAAATGGATTTACACTGGTGTCAGACTGGTGTAAGCAAGAAAAGACTCAGACCTGATCATTTTTCTATTATGAAAAATTAGCAAGTAAAAAAAATCAGTAAGGAAAACAATTATGTGAGTATCACCCACAGGAGTGAGGAGGTTTTCTCCACAGAGGGCCTGGCTTTTCTCCACAGAGAATCTGCTTAAGCTCCAGCCCAACTGACTGAAATGCCTTGGTTTAGAGGGTGCCTTTAAGCATTATTGCTGATGTCATTTATGTGATTACAAGCTGTGTTCACAGCAATAAAATAAAGCTAAGCTTGGGTAATATTAACAGCCCTACTAATTACCCTGCTGTAAAAGGTTTATGGGTGATATAAATTTCAATATTATTACTATCTCGCTATGGTACTGGTTTTAACTGTAGGAAAACATTGCAAAGCTGATCTCCATTTGCTCTAATCCAGAAGACGGAATGAAGACTAAGCGGAGGGAGCCGAACGCAGTTGTAGTTCTCCAGCAGCAGACTATGTGCCATAGTGATATCTCAATCGTACGGGGTAATCTTGGCTAGCTGGGAGGGCAAGACAACCCACCTCACTTCTCAGGGGACCATCGGCAAACCATGGTGACTGTGTTAGTCACTGCTGAGATAGGCTTAGTCAGCAGCATTAGTCAACTTACTATTTTCCTGGGTCTGCCACCACCCTCACCTGTTCCACTAGGGCCAGGTAAAGTATATGAAAGCACATTTTTCCTTCTTTGGAGCAGGCTATGAGGCAAACTGCTGGGCACACTGATCCTTTATGTCCTTCTAGTCTCAATATTGTTGACCATAAATATTCAAAAATTAAAAGTCAGACCCCAAAATTCCTGAGATTAGTTTAAAAAAGCCATGAGATCTAAAAAATACTAAAATGTAAGCTTCTTATTTGCCTTTTGATTTAAGCCTTTACGTTTCATGTTTACAAGCTTTACTCTGCAACCATGCTAGAAATATATTTCTTTTTTTAAATAAATGAAAGCTGAAATTCTCACATAACCTGACTCCAAGAGTTGGGGCTTTAAGAAAAACACCAAATATAATAAGATTCATGATGCAGCAGTAGAGGTGGCAATGCAGTGCTCTACATCAGTAGATAATTGCTTGACCCTTGTCTTCACCATACCTGCTCTGTTTCCCCAGTTGCCCAGGATAGAAGATAAAGATAACAATCTTTGCTAAATGACCTGTCCAGTGTTACACAGTGAGTTGGCAACAGATGGGAATAGTACCTTTGGGACTTGAAATGTGATCTTTTATAAATTATAACATACAGAATCTAAATAGTATGCTAGATACAGGACTATAAACAGAACCCTAATGATCTCCTTGCCTTCAGATGAAAAGGCCTGGAAATGCACGCAGCTACGATGAGGGAGGGCGGGATACATACTTGTGAGGTGACTTACAGTCAGTATGGAACTCTCACTCTACAACACTAAAATCAAAAACTTTGTGAAACTCTTTATCAGAACTTCTGATCCACAAGGAATTTATTCTTTCAAAGAAAAATTTATCAGCTTTGTTTCCATGGCAGCAGCCATGAAAAGATTATCCCATGTGGAGTAACTACACTAGTGTTCAAGGTGAAATATTTAAAGCATCAAAGCTATATACATTATTATTTCTTTACTTATATTTTAATTCCAAAGGATGAGCTATAACCTCCATTTGTTTGGCAGAGCACAAAAACTAATAATAATTTTCCACATTAATGAATTTCCTGACTGAAAAAGGGTATTTTCCCACAAACTTTACCTATATGAAATTCTTATTATAGCTTATGCATAAATCAAAGCTTTGTGCTGCTGGGGTAATTTCATTTGTGATACAGAGATCACCTCTTGCTGATGTAGTGAAAAGGCAATTGCATAACAGAAATAATGCACGCCTCTAAAATGGAGCATAGCAGTATCTCTCTCACCTCCCATTCCCAGAAGACAAATATTTGACCCCAGTCCTGAAGTTCTTAGTCAGGAAAAACTCCCACTGATTTCTTCAGTCAAAGGACTGAGTGACAGCATCAGGGTTGGGCATGACGGCAGTATTGCTGTTAGTGCCCTACTTTACTGTGTCATTCCTTCCAAAGGGTTCTAACTTTCTCCCCTAGAAATAAAAAGCAAACTGGGGGGATCCATATTATAATGCACCTTTTTACCACCATGGCAGGCGTGGGTTGAGTATGGAAGGACCTATGATATAACTCAAAAGAAGCAGCAGCACTTGAGGAAGGATTTGAAGGACCAGGTAGTGGTCCTCAGATCAGTTAGGGAGAGCTTCCATAGGGGACCACATAGAAGAAAGCGCAAAGATTGTTATGGGCTAACGCAGTCAATCAGGAGGTCGATGCTGAGATTACTGGAGGATCAGAAGGAAAGGGGTCTCAGTAAGGAACAAAATGAGAGGAGTAGGAAGGGGCAGGGCTGTGAATTGTCTTGACGGTGAGGACAAGAAGCATAAACTTGATGTGATGGAAAGGAGTGGAGTCTGTGGAAGGATCCATTGATCCTAGATTTAAATTAACACCATCAAATTAAACGGGGAAAAAAGAGAGCTATGCATATGACTGTGCTGCTAGACTGTTGGGTACTTTACCTTTTTGATGGTCCAATTTGCACATCAAACTGACCTCGCTAGCTTTGCTCCAGCTGACATTGAGGTCTTAGTGTCAGTTGCTGTTGCTCCTATTCTCAGTTTATTATTCTCTAGTTTCCTGCCTGTTTGTCTGTCTGTCCATGCAAACCATCTCAATGTGTTTAGACAGGAAAAACTAGTGTGCCCGCAAAGTTATGCCGAGGAGACAGTGCAAATAATATTCCAATACATACCCCTGATTGACACAGGTACAAAAAAATTAAACCATTTTCTGTTCCACTTCACTTTTTGGAAGGTGTGTGCAAATTAAGCACAATTCTAAATTCCTTCAACATACCAGGACCACTTCTATTTGTCTCTCAGTTAGAATGGAAAGACACTTGTGCCTACATTTCTACCAGGCATGTCCTCCAGAAAGGTAGAGGCTGCTGGTGCAGGAGGAAGCCCAGTTTCTCTGCTGAGTAGAAGGATATCCTGGTGACAAGGGAGGCAATACTACAGCAGTTCTCTGAGGCAGAAGTCATAAGGGAGGAATCATAAACCTTGTCTTTAAGATGTACTACCCCCTGTAAAACATCACAGTTTTGTGATATTACTAGGGACAGTCTGGCTTTATAATAGTGGTGAAACCACCCTACTTACCCAGCAACCATACTAGATTCTATGTCTTCCACAAGCCCAGACGTCTTGAGAATGGAGTCAAGATATGCACTTGGCTGCTGTGCCAATATGTCTGTGATTAGGTGATTTTTGCATCCTGGGGAACGTGCATATTGATGGAATGGATCCTCTTCTTGTTCCTATAAGCCACTGCAGTGGAATACACACCTATATTCACACCCTACACACTACTATAATAATATTTGTACAAGGTATGCCTTGTAAGGTATCATTTGAAAATTATTAATTTGTTTGACAGTATTGTTCTGGTAAAAGATGTGTAGCAACATTGTATGTAAAGTTGTAAGATTCCCCTGTATGATGTTTATAACACATGTTCCAAACCCCACAGCCTTGCCCAGGCAGAACTCAGGTCTGTCCCAAACAAAAGTAGGAATGTATGCTTGTCTTAATTCGTATTTAAGCGGTAAGCAGTCATCAAACAGAAAGGGAAAACAAAGGAAGTTCAAACAGGTGAGAAAAAAACCCAGCAGAGAACATCCTTCCACATAGACTGTCTCCTGCTCTCAGCTAAAAATGTTTATCAAAAGGGGGACTGAAACTATGAAAAGAAGGGACAAATATCCCAAGGCACCCTCCTCTTTCTCCCTGTCTGTCTCTGGTATTGCACCTAAAAAGACATAGAAAAAACAGCTGTTGGACTCTTGGGGCACGGTAGGGAAAGGTTTCCTTATCTGAGCATTTGGTCAGTAATCTGCTGGAGCATGTGGTGAGAAACTTTGCTTGAATCTTATATAGTTTGTTAAATTAGGCACTAGTAAATGTTTTATTTTTCTTGTAACCATTTCTAACTTTTATGCCTCATTACTTATACTCGCTTAAAATCTATTTTTGTAGTTCATAAACTTGTTTTACTGTTTTATCTAACCCAATGTGTTTAAACTGGAGTGTCTGTGTACTCTGTTTAAAACGAACTGGCATATTATTCCCTTAAAGAAATGACAGACTTCATATGTGAGATCTGATGTGATTTCAGAGCCATTGGCTATCTATGAAAGCTCGTGGCAATTGGGGGAGGTCCCTGATGATTGGAAAAAGGCAAACACAGTGCCCATCTTCAAGAAAGGAAAGAAAGAGGATCCAGAGAACTACAGACTGGTCAGCCTCACCTCAATCCCTGGAAAAATCATGGAGCAGGTCCTCAAGGAATCCATTTTAAGGCACTTGGAAGAGAGGAAAGTGATCAGGAACAGTCAACATGGATTCACCAAGGGCAAGGCATGTCTGACCATCCTGATTGCCTTCTATTAAGAGGTGACTGGCTCTATGGATGTGGGGAAAGCGGTGGATGTGATATACCTTGACTTTAGCAAAGTTTTTGATACAGTCTCCCACAGTACTCTTATCTGCAAGTTAAAGAACTATGGGCTGGATGAATGGACTATAAGATGGATAGAAAGCTGGCTGATCATCAGGCTCAACAGGTAGTGATCAATGGCTCCATGTCTAGATGGCATCTGGTAACAAGCAGAGTGCCCCAGGGGTCGGTCCTGTGGCCGGTTTTGTTCTACATCTTCATTAATGATCCGGAGGATGGGGTAGATTGCACCTTCAGCAAGTTTGCAGATGACACTAAGCTAGGGGGAGTGGTAGATACCTGGAAGATAGGGATAGGATACAGAGTGACCTAGACAAATTGGAGGATTGGGCCAAAAGAAATCTGATGAGGTTCAACAAGGACTAGTGCAGAGTCCTGCACTTAGGATGGAAGAATCCCATGCACAGCTACAGACTGGGGACCAATGGGCTAGGCAGCAGTTCAGCAGAAAAGGACCTGGGGGTTATAGTGGATAAGAAGCTAGATATGAGTCAGCAGTGTGCCCTCGTTGCCAAGAAGACTAATAGCATTTTGGGCTGTATTAGTAGGAGCACTGCCAGCAGATTGAGGGAAGTGATTATTCCCCTCTATTTGGCATTGGTGAGGCCACATCTGGAGTATTGTGTCCAGTTTTGGGCTCCACACTACGAAAAGGATGTGGACAAATTGGAAAGAGTCCAGCGGAGGGCAACAAAAATATTAGGGGCTGGAGCACAAGACTAATGAGGAGAGACTGAGGGAACTAGGTTTGTTTAGTCTGCAAAAGAGAAGAATGAGGTGGGATTTGATAGCAGCCTTTAACTACCTGAAAGGGGGTTCCAGGGAGGATGGAGCTAGGCTGTCCTCAATGTAGTAGATGACAGAACAAGCAGCAATGGTTTCAAGCTGCCGTGTGGGAGGCACAGGCTGGATATTAGGAAAAACTATTTCACTAGTAGGGTGGTAAAGCACTGGAATGGGTTACCTAGGGAGGTGGTGGAATCTCCATCTTTAGAGGTTTTTAAGCTGTGGCTTGACAAAGCCTTGGCTGGGATGATTTAGCTGAGGTTAGTCCTGCTTTGAGCAGGGGGTTGGGCTAGATGACCTCCCTTCCAACTCTAAGATTCTATGATTCCATCCAGAAGAAGGCTGGGGAGTACAGGACATACATTTCTGGGGGAAGATCTGGAACTGGGGTGTGATGGATTCATCCTGGAGTATAATCAAGGCTGGTGAGAGCCAGGGAGTAACTGGCAGGCTGTAGTTACACAGATACAAATTATATGGATTGCATGCTGGCAGGCTGTTTGTGAGTGGTCCAAAACCAAATGGCACCCCAGGAGCGTCTTTAGCCCATCCCCTACCATTTAGTAAACTTTTGAATACCTTATTTTTATTGCATTTGTAGCCCATTTCATGACTTTGATCCATGATTTGAATTCATGATTTATCCCTTCATATAAGATACTAAATTTGCATGCTAGGATCTGTAAATGCCATATATAAGCAAATAAAAAAAATGTTTCCTCTAAGCTTATAGAAACTTTTAAATTTTAAGAATAACTGAAATGTACTAACATCAAGAAATTGAACTGTGCCCCAACACTGGGTGGATCCATATTAAATAGTGTTACAGTGGGTGACAGCCTCAGATTGTTAACCTTAGTCCTTTAGTTCAAAAGGTCGCTTTTTTCACTTTTTCCCTCACAAACTGAAACACAGCATCAGAGAGATCCAAAGGCTGTCCATTGACATTTTCTGGTGACAAAATAGCAAGCGATGTCAGTCTCTTGTCAGCCATCATCGATTAAAATATATTTTAATTAGCCTGACTTTCGAAAAGCTGCACTCACCACTCACCAGCAGCGTGAGTAGAATCCTCAAAGCTATCCACACATTAGGAAAAGTGTCCTTCAGTTCTACATCATGAATGAACTGCAGAACTTGATATGGAGAGTGCTTCCCATGTGGCAAAATGTGATGTATGTTGTCCAATTTGATGTAGAGATCTTTATCATTGACGTCTGAACATTTCCCATGTGTCAGCATCCAGTGAAGGTCCATGTAATTGTTCAAGAGTGTTTTCCTATCCATTGGCATGAAAGAGGTCATATAACTCCCCCTGCCACCTCCAGATCTTTTAATGGTGCTTCATTTGTCCAAATCTTTCTTTGATTGACACTTGGGCAGCGTCAACAAGCAAACAAAAATCTCCCTCTTGAATTTTTATTCCAAGTTTCCCATCACCTCATATCTACCCTTATAACCAAATGGTCTGTTCTTCCAAAGAATACAAATTTCCTTGATAACAGGCTCTATTCTTAAGTTTTCTGCCATTTCTTTGGCAGCAGTGATGGCATCATCAAATCCACTGTCTCTATAGGCCACAATGAGTCAGCTTCTCATCAAAATAGTAGCCGTTGCTATGTCCATCGACTGAGTTTGTAATGCCTTGATTACAACGTTTACTTGGAACAGGATATCATGACAAACTATAATTGAGACCAGAAGTTTGAAGTCAGTGATCTGGTTTGCCAGGCTTTGTGCTTTGTGTTGAATTCCAGCATTGGCTTTACTCGACTGCGCCAGTTCCATCAGTGCATCATAAATCTAAGTCACTTGATACCTCACTGGCCTTATGCTGTCCATGCAGCTCTCCCAGTAAGTGTCACTTAATGGATTCATGGTCAGATTTGTAACACTGTCACTGTGAGAATCTTCCATCTGATAGTTGATGCTGAAAACAAGATACAGTACGCTGAGGAGAGATACTGAATCTAAAGATTTTTGCATCTGACACAACCAGGTTGAGGGAATGCCAGCCACAAGGCATGAAGAAAGTTCCTGGTTTCAGTGCAAGGATCCTTGCCTGGACACCACTATTTCTCCCCTTCATGTTCGCACCATTCTTGTAGCTTTGGCTATGCCAGTCCTGATGCTTTATTTTATTCTCATCCAAAATGTTCATATATACCCGGAAGAACATGGCTGATAACATTAGGTGGTTTGAGGAAAATGTATTTCTCAGAAATTCTGGAAGGTTCCACAAGATTCTACAAAGGTCCAGAACATTCTAGGAGGTTAGTGAAAAATGAATCCACATATGGAATACCTGAAACATTTTACTTCCAACATTCTATTTTCACTTTTGTCGCTAACAACAAAAACAGCACCCCAAAGTTGGCACCCCCCAAGCCCAGCACCCTAGGCAATTGCCTGGGATGCCTGCCCCTAAATCTGGCCCTGTTACTACAGCAAGGCATTGTAAAGCACCCAAGGTTGCAGGGCAGGGGTGACACAACACCCCACTAGTCTGAACTGTGCACGAGTATGTCATAACCACCTCACTGCCTGTAAAGCCTAGCCTGAAGAGAACAAGTGCACTTCATGGCACACGGGACCAAACATGAGAACTATGTGGAGTCACGAAACTCTCGACCTTGATGCTGTCTGGACTGAGAGGACGTTATTAAATTAACCTCTTCTGAGAATGGCATTCAGGAAGTACTTCAGGCAGATAGAAGTAGCCCGCTGGCTTTCTGAGTTTTCCACAATGATTCCCTGAAAGGAGCCTGTTGCCATGGATTGTAGGACTTCTGTCACTAACCACTGAAAGTATATAGAACATGGTTACCAGGAGTGACTCACTCTCCACATCCTCTTCCCAGAGGTGCCTGACTGATTGTGTGTTACATCTATACCTTTGGAACTACTGGTAAATAGAAAAAAGCTAATTCCTGGCCTATGTGGCCTATGGTGGGAATACAACTGGGCTCTATTACAACCCCAGTGCAACACAGGCCTTCTCTTTTTCTCTTCTCTGAGCCCCATGATGATCACAATGTGGGCAAAGGAGCACCAGAGAATACTGCCAAGGGAATTTCTGTTGATCTTTTGGGACTCTCAGTAAAATGAGCTCAGAATAAGGCAACATGGAGGAACTGGTATGGTCTACTCACTTGGTGCAGGTGCGTTCTCTGGTGCAAAATATGTGAATTTCATGGGCCCTTCCACTTACGTGAGTTACTTTGAGAATTTATGCAGAAGCATTTTCTGGCTACACCCCCCTCACTCTCCCAGAAGCTACACTTTCCCAGGCTTAATTTTTTGGTCCACATTCTAATTATATCTAGGGTTATCATGTTTCCAGGTTTTCCTGGACATGACTCCTTTTTTGGTCCTCCAATTTCTATTCAGGCAGATTTTTGAAATATGAACACACGTCCATGATTTTTCCTTCATCTTTCTTTTGCCAACATCTCTTTTGATAGACCTGCAATTCCCAGTGTGCCCCAATAGCAGCATGTGTATTTATTGGGTTTGCTGCCCTTACTTTTGTGCTTCAGAGCTGGGTGGCCAGAGAGCAGCGGCTGCTGGCTGGATGCCCAGCTCTGAAGACAGCGCTGCTGCCAACAGCAGTGCAAAAGGGTGACATGGTCTGGAACTGACATAGAAACTTTACCCCCTCTCTAGCTCTCCCTCCCTCTGGCAGTGCCCTTTATTTGGGAACTTGAAATATGGTAGCCCTAATTATACCCAACTGACACCTTCCTTTGAAAAAGTGGTATGGGCACAAACACTACTTATTCCTGGTTACTGTTGATGCAATGGTTCAATCTGGTAGCACAAAGTTGGAAAGTTTAGCTCAAGAGGTTGTCTTAATTTCTATGATAATATCATTATCCCAACCCTAAACAATCCAGGAAAAGAAAAAAAAAATCCTTTAACTGGCTGTCAATCATTTGAGGCTCTCAAGTTTATACTATTAAGAAATGTATAATCTCTACTTTAAAAAGGATAATATTAATGCATAATAGAAATAATTCCTTCAGTAGGAATTAATTTAGCAAGTTCCTTACATGGAAAATATAGTTTTTCTGTTTTCCTGCTCATATTGGATAAGGTTTACAATTCAAAATTTACAATCAATATCCAGCTTAAAAGTCTGCAATAAAGACACTCCGTTTAGTTTCCACAGCTAGACAATTCTACCCTAACAAACGTGAAGATCACGAAGCAAAATTGCAAAAGGCACTGCAGATATCTAGACCCTATTGCTTTAAATATGGTTCTTCTCAAGTAGTCAATACAGTTTGACTCTGGTTTGTCCTTCCTATGGAGTGATGACTGCAGAGAAGTAGTATTGTAAACTTACTGCACTGTATAATAACATTACTTTCTATCTTATTGCTCCAGTAGAGACAACATGAAGTAATAATTTCTGTTGTTTTGCAATTCCACACCTTTCTAGTGGTACCAATCATTCTTCTCCCTCTTCCCAGTTTTTGACTGAAAAATTTTCTTTGTTGCTTCTCAAACTGCTGTTTTACTTGTGTATCCAGGATTCTAACAATCCCATTAAACAATACTCAGTCCAACACAGGGTAAACCTTGAAAACTGGTATGCAGCATTCAGAAAAGCCTGGAACAAAACCAACAGTAATATCTTGCTGCAGAGCCTGTCAGAAAAGCTTCACTCTAGGACACTACCTTTCAACAGTGAAATTCACAGGACACAGACAGACCCTCAGACACACAATCTGTGATCACAGAGTGGAAATAGAAGCAGAGACACAGAGAAATCCAAGGCGCATTGAAAATCTAGAGATAAATGGCTCTAATTAATGTGACAGAAGAGACTGAAAATGAATAATCAATTCTACTTCACAGTTCAAAATATTAAGAAATATGGAAAAGATCCTTCCCCAGACTACTGACAAAATGAAATCCATTAAAAAGTATAGAAGAAGGATTGAGCATTTTCAGAGAAGTGAGTGAGACAGCAGATAGAATCTTACTTAGCCATAACTACTGATGTAAACCTTTCTTTGTTCTCAGTAATTTTATTTAGACAGCAGCCTTTACTTCTTAGAGTTCTATGCCAATTTCCACCTTGAGGGTTACCCCTGACTTTCCTAGCAGGAATATGATGCAGTTATCCTGGTAATTGGTGGTGATCCATTGTTTTTTAATCTAGAGAATATTAACTCTCAAATAATTCCATCACCCAAAAGGACAACACTTCTCTATACATACTTACACACAGGCACAATCTTCAAAAACCAGGAACCGAAAGCTACATAGACATTTCATATACAATTTATCTGTTATCTAAGTCAGTCTGTCCAGCATGTATTTCTGAGCTCAAAGCAAAAGTGATTGTTCTATCGTGTCTATGGGAGCCATTTCTCCTCTACAATTATGCACTCTTTCTGTTGATGTTAATGGCAATAATAGTGTGTACACCACAAAAAAGTTATGGATAAGCACTCAAACTTTTGAAGGAACAGCTGTGCCTAGCTGTCAACATCATGATGCTGTAATGTGGAAAGCACTTGATAAGTGAGATCTCTAATTTGAAAGAAAAAGAATCTTTCATAGATGTCATTATATTATTGACAAAAATACTATAAAAAAAACACCTGAAAAGTCTGGAACGACAGCACCAGCACTTTCTCCGGGAAAGCCTCAACATGAAGTGGGGGATTGCCATACTAACGTCAGTGTCCTCATGGAGGCCAACATCTTCAGTGCTGAGGCCCTGATTATCCAGCACCAGCTGAGTTGGAGCGGGTACTGTGTGTGCATGTCTGATGCACGCTTACCAAAACAATGGCTGTATGCCCAACTCACCAAAGGAGAAAGGAAACAAGGAGGCAAAAAGAAACACTTTAAAGATACCCTGAAGATAAGCACAAAGAGTTGTGGTATCGACAGCACACACTGGGAGACAGTAGCCCAAGATAGGGCTAACTGGAGAAGTCTTGTCAGAGAAGGAACAACCATTTTTAAGGAAAAATGCCTTGCCCTGGTAGCAAAAAAACCAACACCAGAAAAGAAAGGACAGACAACTGTCATAGAGCAATTGTGGCCCAACCCTGCCTTCCTACACCACCTGTAACATCTGCCAATGAGTCTATGGATCATGGATTAGACTCCTGAGTCGCCAAAGGATTCATATAAAATAAAACCCATGAATCCTCCTTGACCACCGAGGGATTGCCAATAATAGTAAATGCCATGGTCACCTGGATGTCTTTGAGAATGCTGAAAGAGATGTTGTTCTGACAGTCTGACTTGAATTCTTATACTGAAACAATCGTACATTATTTTTCTTCAGTGTGCCTTTTTCCTTTAAAGAATCATGGACGTGCTATTTTCTTTCTCTCTGTCCATTTTGTCTTACTCCATGGTCATACTGTAGAGAAATATCCTACTGGTAAGAGCAGATCACTCTATTTTCTAAAAATAAAAATAAAAACCCAAACTCACAGATACACAAAATCCCCACTAAAGCAACCATGACTCAAGTCCAATTTTTTTTTCTGCAATTCAAAAATTTCACAGCACAGAGGAAAAGAGCAGGCATTTCTCAGAGCGCTGATCTCAGCCCCTCACATGCTGCCTGTCAATGTTGGTGCACAAGGGTTGCCAGTCACATAAAAGAAGCACACAGTAACCATTCACATTTTAGCAAGTCTGATGTTGCAGCTGAATGTGGGATAGGGAGTTTTCTAATGCTGCTGTTGTTTAGTAATTCTCAGGCAGACATATAGCTGGCCCCATTGAAGTTAATGGCAAAACTCCCCTAGGTTTCAGTGAGGTCAGGATTCCACCCAGTCTGAACAATTGTCATCACTTTAGGATAGGCAGAGTAGCACACTCAAAAACTCCACCTAAGAACGTGGTGTTCTATACTGGTCTAAAGCAACGCAGTTCCATTACTACAGCAGTAGTGGTTTTACCATTACTATAGTTTTTTCCCTTTCCACTACATTGTCATCAAAATAACACCACACACTGATGCAGGGAGAAAAAGTGAGACTCACATCCCAGTGGGATGGGAAGGCTTTTGTGACTCCAAGCCACCTTTGTGCCCTTCCGACCTCGGGTTGCTCAAGGGACTGAAGGGGCCCTTGGCATAACTTAAACAGGCTCCCAGAACACTTAGGGCAGCCTGGGGAGGCTGCTCAAAGTTAAAGCTGCAGCACTGCCTGGAATCTCAGCAGGCCTGTATGCTACAGCCCTGTCCTTGACATGCTTCTCTCACCCTCACTCCACCCTCAGCATGCCCCATACACCAGGGCTTGTGGCCAGATAGCAAGTGTGAAAAATGGGTACAGGGCTCATGGGCAACAGGCGCCTATATAAGAAAAAACCCCGAATACTGGGACCATCCCTATAAAATTGGGACATCTGGTCAACCTAGTGAAAGGCACCTTGGAGGACAGCCTTATGGCTGTCTCCTACAGAGTCTCCTTACTTGGTGAATCCTTCCCTACTCAAAACTGGGGCCACTTTATGGTCTCTTCAGGCTTTTACCATGTGTAAAGGGGTGGGAGTGGGTGTGAGGATCTTACCCAAAAGATCTTTGGTGCAGGGTGATCCAATTACACATTTTGCCCACCAGGGGTTGCTGTGGTGACAGAAGAAAGGGCAGCAGGGTAGGACCACAGAAAGGGCGAGGCCTCATGGAGGTAGGGGGCACAGCCTCCCAAGTTTCTGTTTAGCCCACCTGAGCCTCCCCACTGGGAAGAGGCTGGCGCCACCCCTGCCCTAGCCCTGCAGAATTATGAAGTAAATCAGTTATCTTGCATGACCCTAGTGGATAAAACCACAATATATTTTTCTTTATGGGTCTGATACAATTCCATTGAAGTCAATGGAAGGATTCCACTTGACAACAGTGATCAGGTCCTACAAGAAAGATTAGATGTGAGCCAAGAAGTAGGTCCCAGGAATTCCTAAATTCTAATCGTGGCTCAGACATTGACATTCCCTGTGCTTTTCGGGACCCCTCAGCTTCTCTGTTTCGGTTGCCAAATTAGCAAAATTGGGAAGATAATTATTGTGTTTCACTTACAGGTATTTTGTAAGTATGAGTGATTACATTTTAAAGATGAAAAGCTTATTAATTATTATAATAGCACTGGCATCCAGAAATGTAACAGGAATATAAAGGGATCATACTTTAATGGTTCATAGAAAGGGAAAAAATGAAAATATAAAAAGACTGAAAAACTCTAACTCCACTGATTTATAGAATATTTGTAAATTTCTGCCCCAAAGATACATTTGCTTGTAACAATAATTGTACAGATTGTGCAGATTTAATGCAGTTAAAGAAGGAGGAAATTACTATTTGTGTTATTGCTTGGCAGAAAGTTTGTCATAACAACAAACGGGAAATTGTGAAATCAATCTAAGTCCTTATCAGCTGCCATAGCTTTCTCTTCCCTTGATTCACATTATCTTTTACAGTGCTTATTCTAGGTGACAGAGAGGATAAGATAATTTGGCTTGCAGTGAGCAGAGTTACTACCAGTTGCATCACAAGTACTCTCTTTATACCACTAGCATCTTGTCAACAGAAGCCAATGAAATTAGAAGAAGAAAATAGGCAAGTTGGCTATTTCCCATGTCAGATAAACATTCTGCACTTCCAAGCCTGCACAAAAAATATGATCTGCATAGGGCTGTACTGCAGGTCTTGTGTACAGCCTTCTGTAAGGGTTCTGCAAAACTGGATACTGCTGAGTCCTTGATTTAATGAAAACGTAGAGAGGCAATTCAATTCACTGCAGGGACCACTTTGTTCTTTCATTATGATTTTTTTTTAATGAGAAAGACGATTGCAAGGATAAACTCTATTCCTCTGAATTTTTACACTAATTATATACAAAGCACCATTCTGGCAGAGTGGGACTTATCTCCTTCAGGCAATACAGTTATCTTGTAACCACACTTCAAATCTCCCGTATGAACACTGAAGCTACGTGCAGTGAATGTGCATTGCACTATGCTTGCTAGCAGCTTGAATTGATGAATGTTTAAATATTCCATAAATTGCAGGCGAAGTCTGATGCTAGATAAAATGGGAGGCAACCTTGGCCTCACACTTAGCTTACAGCAATAGAATCGGAGGTGCATTATTTTAGCAAAACCATTAACTATCCTCAGTAGGGTGGGAAAGGATGATCTGTTTTGTAAAAAGCAGTAATTGAGATGTCTATGTAGCAGAAGAAAAAGAGATGGAGCCCTATACTAACTCTATAGAGGACAGTTATCCCTTAATTGCACAGGAGACATACTGTGTGGAGTTGCACTATATTTGTGATTGAGCCCCCACCTTTAAAAAAGCTGTTTATAGTATGATATAGAACAGGGCAACCTTGGAAAGCTAAAGAACCACTTTATCTTCAAATGGAATCACAGAAAGCCACAAAATCAGCTCAGCACAAATTTCTATTCTGTTCATGTCCTTATACTGTACCCATCTCCAGGGTACCCAAGCGTTTTCCACACATAGTTTAAGTGACACGACTAGCATCTGGATTGCAGCATTTTCAAAAGTGTGGCCTCGTTGATCTGACACATTTGTGACTACCTGACTGAGACCACAGATCCTGTAGCTGGCGACACAAGTGTGCAGACTGCACCCACAACAAACCCTGCAGGCTCAGTTTGACCACTGAGGATGTGTATCCTCAATCAGGTCATCACTGAGGATTTGTGACTTTGATCAGGTAGTCATAGGTACTGGTATGCCAGGATTATAGTTTGGTTCTCCTCAACTCCATTAGACACATTAGAATCTCCCCCTTCTTGCTCACTTATATCTCCTTATGACAGAGGCGGGTGGGGGTGTTAACCCTGCACCCCCTTCTTTTCCTGACCACTGAGATGGAAGGAGGGACACTAATATCACCTGCCTACTTGTTCAGCTCTCTCTTGTGTCCGACAGTGCTCCCCTGAGCTGCACTCCACCTACCTTGCAACAGACCAAGTGAAATGAGAGCTCTGGTCTCCACCTGACCTATATGCAGGACCCCACAGAAGAAGTGTCACTGATACAGGGAAAATACCAACATGGATGCTTGGTTAGATCTTGGTTCTATTGATTTGGGATCAATCGTAAGTATTTTAGCATTTATACCATTATTGAATTGCACACAGCATTCAGACACACCATTATTGCTCATACTTAACTGCTGCCACCAGGATCAAAGAGGATGAGCCCTTTCAATTTTTACTGCTATCTGCGTCGCATGATGTTTGCTATTGTAGGATGTACATGATTTACTCTAATAACATGATGCAACAGGATGGAAATGTTATGATGTGACACCATCTCTAGGATCAAAGGGAAAACACACTTTTTTTAAGATAAAATGCATGCTATGGATTTAGGTGGATGTCTCTAATCTAAGACTCAGGAGGACAGAGTCTGCAAGTCAAAGTGATAAAAAAGAAGGTAGGTAAAGCAGCTCAAAATCACCAACACATATGCATAATGTCTAGGGCCAGTATTCCTCTCTGCAAGTACATATTTATAACCTTTTAAACCTGCTGGCAAAGCAAAAGGCACCTGATGAAAACTGACTAAAGCTCTGAGATACTTGGCCCCTTGTGTGAGTGAAAAGGATGTAGAAGGCTATGTAGTCCTGGTGTGTATGTCTTGGTGGTATAAGGGCAGTTGACAATGGCAAGCCCACAGGGTAAAAGAAAACTCTCAAATGAAAGGATTAAAAATCCTCTCAAAAAACCAACCAGCCAAAACAAAACAATAGCAGGTGAGAGCTAATATTTTTACCCTTTGCTCTCACATATGGTGTGGAATAAATCTTGTTTCATTGAAATCACATCAGCTCCAGTGCCGTGGCAGAAGAAAGTAAATAAAAGGGAAACTTTCCAAAGTAATTAGAAAAGTATATCAAAGGAATAGAATCCACAAATCCTTTACAAATTATACATACTGGAACCAGCAGCCCCTTCCTGAGTGGAACAGCAATTTTTTTAAAACAATGCACAGAAACATCATCCAATAGTTTAAGGCAGGAAATGAAAAAAAAAGTACCTTATTCAATTGAAAATACAGGGAAAATTTAAGCAGACACAAAGTAATTATCCAAATTGGATTGGCTAGGAAACTGGATCTAGTATTACTATTGTTCAGATTGTGGAAGTGCTTACAGCATTCCAAACACAGATAAAGACACAGTCCTTTGCACCAAAAAGAGTAAAAACTAAAATGACAACTCCTCCTTCTGGAACATCCAGGGAATTTTAAACAACAAGTTGTCCGGAATCAGAATTGCAGTTTTATTTCGCATCCACTAACTGATTTTTATTTGAATAACATCAGGGATCTTCAAATTACAGGCAAAGACTGTCAACTGACAGACTGGATAAATGTGTCCCATATAATTTGGCATTCATGGCTGAGAGACTATTGAAGTTACAGGAAGTGCACTACAAAATAGCACAAAGTAGGGGGAACATGAAATATTGCTGAGAATTCCAAATACTAAGATGTCGTTTTGGTACTGATCCCAGGTGGTAATGCATGTCTAGGTGTTTATTTTTTAAAGTACAGGGTACATCTATGACTTTAAGCACAGCCCGCATTGGGATAGGAAGAAGAGACCTTTTGCAGTGGGAGCTCCAGAAAGAATCCTGGCTAACTTGACTAGAATTCATCCTGTGCGTCAAGGGCAGTGCTTGCTGCAGTGGGAGCTCTGCTAACCTTTGACAAAAATTGCAACACGTTCTGCTGTCCTGTGTGAGGGTTGGGTCATGAGGGAGGTCAGTGCCGCTGCTGCCACAGGCAGAGTTGGTCAGAGGAGCAAAACTCCATTTCGCAACAACTTTTGAGGTTTCGAAATTTGTTTGCATTCTGCACTGGAGCCAAATCAAAACCTTTTGAACATTTTTTGCAAAACCAATCCTGTATTGAAACATTTGCTTTTTAACTGAAAACCTGACCTCTTCCATTTGGATCTCTCGCTCTCTCCTGTCAGAAGTGACTAGAGTCCTCGACCGCAGAAACCTTCCCATTGAAAACTTTATCCACATCAATATGCTTCTGCACAGGGCCCCCACATGGGGGGGAAAAGGGGACGGGCACACTTTACCAGGGCCCAGGCTGCAACCCTCATTATGTGTGTGGGAGGGATCCTGTGTTACAAGTTTGTACTGGGCCCGAAAAAATTATGCTTGGGCCTTTCCTCCGCAAAATATGTTGGCTTTGACAAAACAGCCTATTTAGACAAAACTACATTTTATTGAAAATGTTCTGTCCAGCTTTAGTCATAAGCCTTATGTAGCACCTCCATGTCCCAGCCACGTTATTATGTGAGACCCAAACTGTTTAAACAGAGGTGCCAACTGTGGCAAAAGTTCCTTGGATATCCAGTGGTCTAGCCTATGTGATCTGACCTATAGGTTCTGGCCCTTAATAAGTTAAAAAGATAAATGCAGTTTTACTACTAGAATGCACTTGCCCAAGAAAAGACATTTTTTGTTGTTCTGACTGTTCATCAGACAGCAGATAGACAGTACAGTGAAACAGAGCAACTCCTGTAAAGGCTGTATTTCATTCAAACACACTGTTTGTACAAGTGGAGGGACCCATTTGAGTAGCAGGTATATTAGGAATGCACACATTAAGACTGCACACTGAGGTCATAGGTCAAATCCAAGAAGGAAATCGATAGAAACATGTGGCATGACTTCAGCTCTTACTAGTCTCACAGGAGTCTGTAACTCAGTGTTCCATGGCACAGGTCAAGTCTGCTTATATGTCAAATGTAAGACATTACAGTGACTCTAAGGAGAATTATATTTCCATTGACGTATGGCATGACCTCATCACTTAGGATAGTAAAAGGAGGATTCATCCAGCTACGTGTACATTCATACAACCCTTCTGAATTAGCAAGTTATTGTCCTGATTTTGCTACTGAGCAAATTGTCCTGTTTAAATCATTGCAGAATAAGGTGCTAGTCTGTATGAATAAAGGCAGAATCCGGGTCTCTGGAACTATTTGATATTTTTCCCTTCAGTTCAGAATAGATACTTACTATGCTCTCTTCCCTTAGTTATTTTACAGTGTTAGTATATGTGCTGTATTCCCTTATAACATACTTGATGGCTTTTAGAAGTGATTTATTTTTGCCTGCAAGCTATGATGCCTCCACCATAGGGTTGATTTCAGACAATAAACACTTACCTCTTGGTCCGCTGTGGACAGTTTCCCATTAATTGCTTTTTCAGGTGCTAACACTGATCTCCCCCAGGTTTCCTTTCATGGCTCCATTTCACTGACAGAAGGATCATTAAGTCTCTGCTCCTCATTTTGTAATCACCTCTAACACAAATGAGTAGCCACAACGGTCTAGACAGGATCCTACTAAGCAGAATCCTTTTCCGATTAGGGGACAGAGCTGAGATAAAAAATGGTATCACCTTTTTCCTCAACACAGAAGATAAATAATAGGCTTTGGCACACAAAATAAAAATGGGCTTGATAGCAAGTTACCCTGGAAGGATGCACTATGTGCTGTAGATTTAATTAATCTCCATCACAGTTTTGGAAAAATCAATTAGATTATATATAATGATGTCATCATATGATGTTGCTTTAGTAACGTTTACTGTTATAACCTCGATTTATCTACATACACACAAAGAAATTGAAAGAAAAATTCAGAGCTTAATACTTAAATGCTGGTACTTCAGTAAGTGTGTCACTAATCTTAGCTATAGTATGTGTGCATTGTAAATAACGAATAAGCTTAAAGTTGGTCTCTTATAGAAAACAGAAAGCTGACTCATAAGATTTTGTGAAAAAAAATACTTAAGTGAACACAAAAATCCCCCAAACAAAATAATTGGGAGAGTTGAGAATGATTTTCTGATGGAAAACGCAGTTTCTGCAAAATGGAAATTTTCCATGGGGAACACTTGATTTTGCTGAAAATATTTGATTTTCCCAATAGAAAAAAGCAAAATGAAATAATTGTTTTGGGACACTGATTTGGGACATTCTGACCCACATTGTTTTGTTTCCAATAATTTCAATACGAAATTCAACTGGATTTCCCTATCAGGTCACTGCCTAATAGGATTTGTAGCCTTGGGGAACTACTCACATAGTTAAAGTTAAGCAGATGCTTAAGTGCTTTGCTGGACTGGGGCAAAAGAATTCAGCATCTGGTAGGATTAGGCCTGTAAGAAGTTTGAAGGATAGAGAGAGAATTCTATCATTGGGAGGATGGAGGATCAGCCATACCCGTGACGGCAAGAACAGTCTCAGCTAGATTATACTTTAAGCACATTTGAAATTCGGTATTTGGTACCCAGATATGAAGGTGTTGAACATCCTATGAAGACCTAAGACCAACAGACAGCTAGATCCTTAAACATATCCAGAAGGAACGTGGAGTAGCCCACCCATTTTCCTTCTACAGGAAATCAGAGTTTTCCCTCTTTTTAGGTATTTGCAGATATCTAGCATTTCTAGAAAGAACAATCCTAACTACCCAAGCCAACTGCTGTTGTGAAAAATGTAGGGTCATGGGAACACGAGGCTATTTTTATGGTGGTGTTTTGCTATGTAAGATAGAGGAGCAGGGACAGATTATCAGATGTCATAAATGGGTGTGGCTCCATTGTCTTCAATGCAGCTATGCTGATTTACCCCACCTGAGATTCTATCCCTGAGTACTTCGCTCAAAGAGCAAGTTAAAGTGGGTGATACAGTTCCACAGCAGTCTATTGGGTGGAAATATTCATTGTGGCTGGACTAGCAGTGCCACCCTTACAGGTAAGAGGGTGAGTGGGGGCAGGAAGGCTGATCTGGGAAGAAAAGAAAAAAAAAAAGGAAGTGAACAGAGGGGCTGATGAGACTGGAGATAGAAGTGGGCCATTCAGTATGGTAGGGGGATTTCCCCCTTTACTGGGAAAGATGGTGGACAGTCAGAGAAGACCAGTCCAAAGGGGAGTCAGGGAAAATCTAGATTTGGAAGAGCTCATTAAAGAAAGGGGAGTCCCAGCCAGGGAAGTTAAGGATGCCCCCAAAGAAGTTCCTGGAAGCAAGTATTTCAGTTCTGCAGTAAAATTCTGGTTTGCTTCTCAAGTGAATGCCTCTGTACCTGCATATTCTTCCCAAACCATTTATCCACTCAGAAAGAAAACAGAAGAAAAAATAGGGATGAAGTTATTTTTGACTTCTAAAAAAGTTTTGATGGTTTGATTTCTGAAAGAGAAAGATAAGGTCATTTAAGAAATCTTAAATTTTGCATATGGAGTAGAAGAAGCTTTCCGATGTTCCAGCTCTCAGAACTGAGTCAGCCTATACAAAATTAATATAATTGCTATGTGGTTTTCATCCGTTAATGATGCCAAACAATTAGAGCTGCTAGAAAAACTGCTTTAGTCAAACACGCACAAATAGTTTAAATAAATACATAAGCAAAAAGCAATGTGGGGCTTGTTAAGAACAAAGCCCCTAGGGTTGCCACCTTTCTAATTGCTGGTAACCAGACCCCAAGGCCCCTCTTCCTGCTCTATCTCTTCTCCCCCAAGAACCTGCCCCTTCTCTGTCTCTTCTCCCCCCCATTGCCCCATCATTCCTTGGATCGTCTCCACTTCCTTCCCCACCCCCCAGCTGGGCTCCCTCTGCTCTGGGGCTGGGATGGCACTGCTGAAGCCTGACAAGGAGCCTGCTGCAAGTAGGAGGTGATCTTGGCTAAGCAAGGGCTGGTGCAGATGAATGACCCGCTTCCTCCCCATGCCCCATGGCAACTGCACTTTTTGTGTCCGGTCAGTACGTTTGACGGGACAATGCCAGGTCCCTTTTTCGACTGGATTTTCCAGTAAAAAACCATGCACCTGGCAACCCTAAATGGCACCCAGACACAGAACCTAAAAACCAGACTGTCCAGGTAAAACTGAGACAGTTAGCAACGCGGCATATTTTGGCCCAACAGAAATCTACTGTGGATTTTAGGTCTGTTCTGATACTGTTTAACAGCGTAAGCATAAGCAGAGCTGTGCATGTGTAAGAAATAGGGGAGTAATCATGTTTGTGAGAAGAAAAGAAAGTAACTAAAAAAAAGCTAAAAACGACGGGTTTGAACTCACACTAACCCTGTACTGACAGGGGAGGAGAGTTAACATGGAAATGGGAGACTCATACATGTTTCTAAGAAAAGATAACAAAAACCTATGTATATGTTTGTGTGACAAAGGGAGATTGAAGCTGTACTGGCTGGTGTGGGAGATGGCTGTGATGAAATCATCCTAATGAGCTTCCCACTTGTAAGTAATTGATCACCACATGTGGAGTGTTTTGCCGTAATAAATATTTGTTAGATCCATCTGCTGAGTAAGTGAATCTCAATCCAACAGGGCTCTGTCACATAGCAGTATTAAATGGCCAATAAACGAAAGAGCCATATGCTGCTATAGTGCTCTGTAGGAACGTTATGGAATGTGTTTGGATTACCATGCTCCTTGCCTCTGTGTCCATTCCTTTTCTGGTATTTTTCTGGGCATCCTGCTAATTCCAGCCATTCCTTCCTGAAGCCCCTGCTCCTCTATTCAGTGGGTGCCCTCCAATTCTTGCTATCATTCTTCTGTGATCCAACTTTAAACAGCAGCCCTCTTTAAACACCTTCCCTGACCACTGTCCCAGGGGATCATCCTCCCTCAACACTCATGCCCTCCCTTCTAGAGGGAGCATGGCAACAAGTCTTCCCCATTTCCTGATTACTTCATGAAGGCTTTTCTCACTGGCACACAACACTGTTTAGTGTTTAGTGAAGGAAATGAGGATGCATCCAAATCCCACTACATTTGGACCTGCAACGTTTGGCTGAAGTCCCCAGCTCTGCTACAGATTTCCAGTGCTACCTTGGGCAAGTAACTTATTCTTTCTGTGCCTCAGCTGCTCATCAGGAAATAGTAGAATCTCCATTTTACATTCTCTCACTGTTTGTCTATCTTGTTTAGTCAGCCTGTAAGCCTGTCAGGGCAGGGCCTGTCTCTTAGTGCGATAATCATTCTTGGCCGAGGTGTGCTCAATATTAGCTTGTGTACCAACAGTTTAATCCACAAAGTGAAACCTTCTTTCTTTCGTTTTAAACTAGATACCTGTCCCTCTGTGGATGGGTCAATTATCAAACTTTCATACCTCCACCAAAAAACTGTACCTTTTTGGCACACTATATTTTCAGACTGTGTTAGGACCTTCTGGGAAATTACGTCTTCAGCACTGCTATTGATAGAAAGTTTTAAACAACTGCAAAACTCAATGTGTGCTAGCTGTGATAACAGTGCTCTAAATTTAAATGTGGAATGGTCTCACAGGCCATATATTCCAACATAGGGTAACTTTGAATAGAAAAGATCACCTCACCCACCTTGTCTCCCCATTGTAGGGTAATACTTTCAAAAACACCTACGTGATTTAGGAGCCCAAATCTCATTGAAAGTCCTTAGTCAATTAGTCAAAAAACCTATCTGGGTGATTGAGAGGTCAGTGAAGACCCGCTCAATTGATCCAGAAGTTGACGTTAGTAAACCACCCCCTCAAGTGGTGCAGTGCAGTGAAGACGCCGTGCAGAACGGAAGCACAGCAGTCGATGGGAGTTACGCAAGCTACTTTGTGTAGCTTGCGTAACTCCTGTTGACTGCCACCAAATCGTCAGGTAAGTAAGTGTAGACCAGGGCTTAGTCTCACGTCACTTTTGAAAATGAGACTTTTGGGCTATAACAATTTTGTAAACTTTGTGATAGTAGTTATGCAAGATCTACACTTGTACTTTCCAGCAAGAGCTATGATTAACCACAGTTTTCCAGAAAGATGCCAATAGAGGTAGAAAACCTAGTGCGATAGAGCCTTTGATGATGTTCCCCCAACCCAAACTGAAGTGGAAAGGCAAAGGAAGGCTGAGCAGTGACTTCCTGGGTAAGAGTTGAAACTTCCAGAGATCAGCGTTCACCAGTTCTGAACATTTTTAATAGATACCAAGTTTTAGAACCTCCCCAAAACTTTCCATTTTACAGCTTCCCTGCATTGGAACAAAGCAGCACTCTTTTAATCATTAATGTTCCATTGGGCGTGAGGTGCTTCCTATGCATTGGTGTATTTTACAGTGTCGTTCCTCGTGAATGGATTAAAAAATTCAGAATTTAAACTGGTGGGAGTATTCCCAAATCATTTAAAGAGCTAATGTCACAGAACAAAGAATGTTCAAAATATTTGCTAACACAAGTACATTTGAATCTCATAGAGCCTGAATGGTTTGATAGTTTTACCATGTCCAAATACACCTTTGAATTTCTTTCTTCTGTAGAGCATCCCCCTCTTTCTTTTATGAGGGGGGTGATGGTATTTTTGCTCATTTGTTCTGCTTCTAATCCATGTGTTCTAAAAAGTCAAATAAAATGGTTTAAAAAATTGAGTGGGTGTGAAATGTATTTACACATAATCGTCTCCCACACCTAATCCAGATATGCAATCTTGGAAAGGAGAAGAACAGGCAGAAAAGGGAGATAAAGATGGTGTAAGAAACCAATTTGTTTAACCTAGTGTTGAAGAAAGGCAATTTGGCGTGTGGTACTGGAGTGTGCTTATATGAATTTCACACATGGGTCTAATTGGTTGCCCCAGACACATCCCATAATTATTAGGTAGCAAGTAGCTGCTCTGCCCAAGCAGTATCTCAGGGAAAGACTAGTGGCTGAAGGAGCCCAAATTTCCTCCCTGTATCCTCTCCCTCTACCAAATGCAGTTTGCTGCTAAACTACTGCAGCAGCAGATTGCTACCTTACTGCACTACCCGGTAAGTGGGGAGAATGGAGCTAAGGTTCCATCCATTCTGTCTCTTTCCTTGCCCATTTGCTCCAGAGACACACAACCTGCTTACTCTTGCTCACCTGGACCCGAGATCTCAGTAGCCTGCATAAGATTGGGAGCAGGACTCTTAACTCCCTCCCGTTCCCCAGTACGGACATGTAGTCCAAATCACAATCTAGACCTAAATGAATGGATATGAAACTGGAAGGAAGGCCCAAGAAGAATGTTCTCAAGAAAATATTTAGGCAGAAAGGATACAGATGTTTCTTTTTGCTATCCCACAACACTACTGTATTTATTATTTATTAATCTAGGCCTTTTCAATGAAAGTTTGCCTTTTCCTTTCATCCACAAAGGATGTGTTCTGGAAAAAAAGGATCAGTTAATATAAACAGAATAAGAATGTCAGTAAGGGTAACATTTTCAAAAGCATCTAAGTCACTCAAGAGCCACTGCCTTTCATTCAATTGGACTTAGGCCTAACTGTTTTTTTAAAAGGTATTTAGGTGATGCAGTGCTTAGCGCTGCAGCACCTAACTGATTTAGGAGCCCAAAGGTCATTTTCAAAAGGTATTTAGGCCCTGAGACAGTCACTGGAATTTAGGCTGTAGTATTTAGGCCTAAATTGAACTGAATGAAAGGCAAGGGACTTAGGCTCTTGAATGACTTAGGCGCTTTTGAAAACAGGAATTAGGTGTTTTTGAAAATTTTGTCCAAAGTGACTACATTCTACAAAAACACTGTTCCCTCTTTTGGCATTCACACCTTCTCATCAAGCATTGTGAATGGGACTCATTCACCCTGATTTAATCACCTTGTTAACTCACCCATCCTTGCATGTGTACATACACCCACCTAATTGAAATTTCTACTTCAAGCATCTGACGAAGTGGGTTTCTGCCCATGAAAGCTCATGCCCACATAAATTTGTTAGTCTTTGAAGTGCCACAGAATTCTTGTTGTTTTACATTCTACAAAATAGCTTACAGAAGCTACCTCCCTTCCAGAGAATGGTACTTACCTTGTCTGACAGCTAGTGTAGTGGTGTAGACCAAGAATAGGAGGATGTAATTGAGGAAGCTCTGAAAAACAGGAGTGTTGGCATGGAAATCCTCTGACAAATACTTGCTGGTCAGGCCAATGCCACAGATGAGAAGGGACAAAACCTGGCCGAGAGCCACAGACAGCAAGAGCTCCCTAAAAGAAACAAGAAAAAACACAGACATAAAACTCTCAGCCAACCAGGAAGTTCTTCTCCTCCGAGGAGGAGCATAAATCCAAATGCAAGTTTTAAAACCTGAGAAGAAACATGATGGGTTTGATCTCTACTGTACACGGTAAGAGTTGCCTATTAAGTATTGCCATCTCTTTCCTCTGCATTTACTGAAAACTGCTCAAACACACTGGCTTTTGTTCATGTGTTATATAAACCTTTTGCTGATAAAAGAAGAGCACTGAAATTTCATGTACACAACACAAGGGATAGATTTAGTCTGAAAACGGCCTCACCCCTTCCCAAGTTTGCTTGTGTGTTTCTCAATGGAAAGACCCAGGAGTATAAATTCATATTTGCAATACATAAGAACGGCCATACTGGGTCACACCAATGGTCTATATCTATCTAGCCCAGAATCCTGTCTTCTGACAGTGGCCAATGCCAGGTGCTTCTGAGGGAATGAACAGAACAGGTAATCATTAAGGGTTACAATGCAAGTGTATATTTGTCCCAGTATTTAATATGTGTGTCTCTATAGATGGACAAATGGAGAAAAACATGGGATTTGATCATGTTTCTGGATGAACATTTTTATAAAATAAAAAGTATGAATGTACTGTCTTCCTTCTTTTGTTCTTTCACCTCTTTTACATTTTGCTTTCATTTCTTTCCTCGTACTGTGTATTTTTTCTTTAATCTTTTTTCCCACCTTGTTTCCCTCCTCTACTCTTTACAGTTTTGCAGATTCTTTTCTTTGAAAACATTCTTTTCATCACTTCTTTTTACTCCAAGAAATTTCCTTGTCTGAATTGTCAGTTTCTCTTTCCATTCATCATTCTCTCCTCTCAATCCCCATTTGACTTTTCTTCCTCCACATTCCTTCTTTCTTCTCCCCTCCCCCCACTCTTCCTCCCCCCACAATACTTCTGCCTTCTTCCTCCTCTTACATTGTCCGTGTTCTCCCTCAGCATCCTCATGATTTTCTCCTTCCTGCCCATTCAGTCCTGGTTCTTTGTTATCTCTTTGTACCACAGATCACTTCAACCCAGATAAAGAACATTCATATATTACTTGCTTGTGCTTTAAGCCTTGTCTCAGGATATTCTGCACATGCACCATAGGAATAGTTTTTTGAAAATGTACCCTTGAGAGTTGACTGTGAACATACCCAGACACACTATTTTGTCCCTACTGTTGTGCTGGTGCCAAGTCTATTCCATGTCTGGGTCCTGCTCCATGTGGGGACCGGCAAAGACAGCATGTCAGAGTGTAGAACCCCAGCACGATGGCAGGGGTTTTAGACTATCACTAGGGAGTAAGGGAAGGAGAACAGGCATGGTCTAAAAGTGACTATTTCAGGTACACTTTTCAGTGGGAATGAAAATCATTTTTATATGCCACCATCTACAAATATTTTAAGGCTGCTTCCCACTTCCTGACGTATCTCCCACAGGGTGGCTGAATATTTGCTACTGTGATAGACCTAGGCTATAAGGATCCCTTTCTTGGCAACCTCAGATGTCAGATTTGTTTCTCCCTTTCTCAAACAATCCTCCTGCTGCTGTGTCTTGGTGCCAGTCATAGTATGAAACAACCAAACAGGCACAGGGAAGTGGTTGTGTCTCCTAATGCACTTTTCACCCCCCAAAAACAGTCTGACAGAAAGAGAACAACCTCCATGGTGCTAACCCCTGAACTCTTACAGGAGGTTTTTGGATTAGTGGAATCTAAGATCACCTAGCCACTCCCTCCACCATTCACTCAGATACAAAACATGCCTTTGTGAAATAATGGCATCCAACTGGGATAATGTCATAGGATGACTGGGCCCTGTGATTAAAAACAGATCCAGCTCCCCTGTTCTAGAGCAGGTGCTCACAGTTGAGCCAGTTAAGGGGGCAGGGCCACACCCAGGCTGTAATTGTCAGAGGGAGTTAATTGAAGACAGAGCTATAAGGAACTGTGGAGTAAAGCTATGGGGTGGGAGGAGGTCTCCTGAGGTAGTTCCCAAAGAAGGGACTGGGGCTGGTTCAGAAGACCCAGCTGGAAGATATGTTTCTCCTTTGGAGAAGGCAGGACAGTCTTTGAATTTTCTCCAACTGCTCAGACAGCAGAAAGAGACAACACCTTGGGAGGCTGTGTCCAGATTAAGACTGTGTGGAAGATTTGAGTGTTTGGAATTTTGTATTAATTAAAAAAAAAACCAGACCCCAGGAGGGGCTGTGAGTGGATGAGCAAGGCTGCAGAGAGTTCTGTTTAAGGAGCCCTGAAAAAGGGGAAACTGAGACAGGACACTGTAGAGGCATTCCTGGTCATGCAAGGGTGCTTGGGTAGTGGCCACCATGTTACAAATGGCAACATTAAGAGACCAACATTAATGCTACAGGAACCACATATCCATAATTCTTGCCACTGCCCATTGATGTGATACTGTAAATTTGAAGACTCGCTAGCGTAGACAGATCCATCTCCTACACTTATATAGTCCTTTTTTAAAATTCATTTAGATGCTACTTTAATTACTGTCTTTTTTCTAAAATGGAGGTTCATGCAGGAGCTTCATCCTCTCAGGTACCTCTATGCTAGGAGCCTTTATAGGTGGTGCATGAATTGAGTTAAACGTTTGCAGGTCTACATGCATATGTATTCCACATATGTGGAATAGTTACCTGTCTTTCTCTAACCTTGACACGTTCCATATACGACCATCAGCAAGCCTCACATAGTTCTACTGTAGAGGTATCATATATTTATGGTGGAGGCAAAAGCCTCAGTTTTTACACTAATACTCAGAAAAGTAGACATGCTTATTTTGTCACTCATGGAAAGAGGTCAGCAATAGTATTTTATGCTCCAGACAGTGGTCCGCTGCTGGACACCACTAATCTTGGCAGATCCTTCTTTTAGGAACAGGCATGATGGCGTGGCCTTCATTAGCGGTATGTGCATAAACACACACCTTGGTGCTCTACCTCTCCCAAATATGTGACCTTGGATTGACAGGCTATCCTAAGTCTCACATAAACAGTAACTAGTTAATCTGGCAGGATTTTATGTCAGAACCATTGCCATCCACAGGATAAGCTTCAGTTCTGCCCATAGTCATTTCTGACTACGTGGAAATGAAATATTTTCCAACAGCTGGTCCATTAACATTTCATCCTGCATGATACCAAATTCACAAGTGACAATTCTTCTCTTAAGACAGCTATACAACTGCTGACCGTCCTATTTATAGGATGTCCTCTACTTCTAAATGTAACATTCTGTAACAATATCAATGGCTACTTAGCAGTTCTGCTGATGTTTTTGGTGCAATTGTATATTCTGTATTGTTCTTTGTAGCTCTTGATGGCTGAATGTTCAGTTAATTCTTTGTCCTCAGCCCCTAAGTGGATGTAGTAGAATAGCTTTACATCCCTGCTACATGTTCATCGCTTGTATTAGCTATTAAACATCCTTAAAACACCTCTTACTATTGCCTCCACAGCATGGCTGGAATTCCCATTGGAGACAGAAAAGCAGTTAAAAGTGCAATAGAATTAGAGATGGGCAAAAATCAAGACTCCTCTTCTGAAAGTTTGGGAACCGTTTGGATGTGGCTCAGAATATGATCTCTAAATAGAATTCATTTTTTGAATATAAAAATTATACAACAAAAACCTTTGTGTGCCTAGTCATTAAATCCCTTAAAGCACGTTAACAAAAAAGTCTGTTATAATTAGTGCTACAGACTAACAGGAAGTTTTTCTCAAACCCAGGAAGTGAAAACTAAAATAAAATAGCCACACACTACAGCAATATAGCATGCACTCAGAAACAACATGGTGAAGCCCTACTATTTTTTATTCCCTCTCCCCAGCATATTCCATCTCCAAAGTAAAAGTAACAAGACTGCTGGGTATGGTGGCTCAAGAAAGAACGGCTTTAGTCTGTTAGCATCATAATTGCCATTGATCCTCTTTATATTCCCTCTTCCTTTTTAACTGATTCCCCTATTCCCTATTTTACTTGGCCCCATTCCATTGAATCACCTACAGCATAGCTTAGAGGGTGAAAGCTTCAGAAGAATGGAAGCTCTATGGTAGATGAAGCTATTTTTAATCCCTAGAAATAAGAAAAGTAGCCATCACTCAACATAACTCAATCTCTGTCAGCCTGGGTCTGAGCCTGGCAGATCATCTCCTGATCTTTTTCCTTATTGGATGAGCAGCAGTATTTGTAATAGTTCCATAGCATGGTGTGAGAATGGGCCTGGAGGTAGAAATACACTTGGGGCTGTTATTTATCAAACTATTACAAGGATGTATTTTAAAAGGAAAGAAAAAGTCAGAAGAATCTCATGTGGAGACTGGTTACTGTTAACAAACAGAAAAATTAATAAGGGCCTGCATTTTATTTGAGTGCATGGTTTTACCAGACTGCTTTACCTGAGTGCATTTTAATGTATTAATATAACAGCAGAAAAAAAAAAGAGATCACTATCTTTAAAAAGTCTAGTTTGATTTCAGTAGGAATTCGGGGTGTTCACCTATGACTATCAGACCAGTTTTATTTAAAGTGTTTAAATATGTACATAGCACTCTAACTTTAGGCGCCCATCTTTAATTTCAACTTCTTTCTCTATGTCAGGAAGAAAGGGAAAGAAGCATAATTTGAAAACCCAAATGTCAACACAAAAATAGGATGTTGCTGCTGCAATATGGAAGAGCTCTTAGATCCCTGTGTTACTCCAGACTTAAATAGGGACATATCAAGAAAATCAACATTACTACAGGATTTTGCCACATTCACCTTACATGTGTATGCAGCACTTGAGAAGTTAAATAAGATGCTTCTAAAACCTCCTTCATGCCAACCAAATCAACTGGCCAGTTATTTTTGAAAGCGTGGGCTGCAGATTTCTGATAGTTTCAGTGTCGCATACATGAAAGCCTCTCAGCTGTTCTGTTTGATTTGAGACTGGTTATACATAAAGGGAGAGAGAGATTTGCATTTATTTAGCAGTGTTTTTCCCTGTGCATTCTAAGTTTTACACCACTCCTGTGTAAATTCTGTGAGATGGCACATACAAGCCTCCCAATCGCCACACCTCTCAAAGCAAGGTAAGTATTATAGCAGAAATCTCCAGTTAATATATTAAACATCTATATTAGTTTATGAGAATCTACATAAGTGATCACGACTTCTAAGAATAAAAAGTTCAAAGCAATGAAGAGCAAGCAGATTTCTGTGCTCAAGTGCTGTTAACAGTTAATGGAGTTGGCGCACATACCATATTTAGGATATAAATAGTATATTCTCATCATGTTAATTTTCAGTGATTACATTAGGCAATGTCCTGTGTACAGCTGGCAAGGTTAATATCTAAAGGCCTCTTCTGCTTCTGACAGTGGCACAAACAAGCCTTTCAGAACTGTAGAATGGTAGGTCATAGCCATCTCTGGACAGTGAAATACCAAAGCCTGGATCCCACCTAAACACAATATGTTAAAATAAGAATTTTACTCAAATCTTTACAAACAATGCAATGAGTGAAGTTCATATCTGTTGAGAAGGTCAATACAAAGACTATCAACCACTTAAATCCTACTGAATCCCTATTTTGAGTTTTTAAGTGGAATTTAAGTGGTAAGTAGGCTTTATGCTGGCTTCCTGCACAGGGGTGAATTTCACATGCTGAAAGTTACTGATCATCCCCAACTCCTTCTGATTTCAAGGACACATATGGGTGATCCGCAGAATTCCTTAGGGTTTTGAAAATAAGGGGTTAAACATCAATGCATTAATCCTCATAACTGGGCAACATAATGAACGCCTGGCACTTTGATCACCCCACTGACCTGAAAAATTTTAGGCCTTCAATCATGGCCTAAAGTTTAAGGAAAAGCAACAAAGTTACAGTGGGAAATTGCTATAGAATAAAGTAATGGCCAAGAGGTTTTAGTGTTCTGTTTTCTACTATATATACTATATATACTATAGGAAGGACTTTTTTCCAAATGGTTTAAGCTCTTCTGTAAAGGTCATAGGCGGGTCAGCAATTTCCTTTTCACTGCACTCGTTCTGTCTTCTTCTGCCACCACTTTCTCCAGGTCATCATCTTCTCCTTCCTGCCACCTTAGCTAGGGACAATGAGAACTGAATCTTATAAATATTTCTTTCCTTCATCAGTGCAATGAAACCTACCTTAAATGGCCACTCAAAGGGCTGACAAAAAAATCAACTGCTTAACAGAGGTGGCCTCGTAATAGAGATGAAACAGAAATATGTACTCTATAAGCACAAGGAATATTTAGGACAATCTAGTAAGACAGGAGATTTCCTAAAGGTTTCCTGCCTCTTGTATGTTTCACTGCACTGTAATTCCTATAAATGGACTTCCACTAGTGAGCTTGTATCTAAACAAGTTAGTTTGTGGGGTTTTTCCTCTCTCTTTCCCACACACACATGCAAAAATAAATGGTGTAAGGCTTTTCCTCGAAAACGTAGATCTTGCTCCTCCCCTTCCATATAGTTACAGTGCATTGCCAATGCACTGGGAGAACCTGCTGCCCTGATTGCAAGCACAACCAGCACATTTCATCATTAAACAAGAAACATGTTGAAAAACAGTCAAAGAAAGTGCAGGGAGAAGCCCTCGGGGCTCTTATTTAGATTGCCGCTAAATTCAATTTATTCTAGATAGAATCAAGACATTTTTAAAGTAACTTGTCAACAGGCATCCTTATCCTACCACTGAGCTGTTCATGGGGGAAAAGCAGGTTATTCCTAAAATCCATAATACTTTCAGTTTTAAAATTGATGGTTGTCTGCCAGCTAGAGACTTGCTGTAGATTAGGCTAGCTAGAGACTAGAGCAGGATTGTTTCCAAAGCCTATGAAAACAAGTTTAATGGAGGTCTAGTTACATGTGGTTCTTGGTAATTTACAGTACTAGAAAGCACTGAAAAGACGGTGAAAGGATTTGCACATATCTGGTGGTGTATGATGCAAAATTGTAGACCTTTTGTCCAGCACAATGACCTTCTTTTCTACTGGTCAATTAGCCTCCTACAGCTAAATGTAAACAACAAAGTTTACATGGTGCAACGTTCACCTGTCCTCAGAGCATTGATGTAGAAGTCTGCCCCATTGAAATTACATATTCCACATCTTGATGGGAAGAACATACGTGATAGTTTTTTTTCCAGTCGTGGATCTTGGAATGCTTTATAATCAGTAAAGAATACTTATTTGAAATAGGTAACATTCATTTTACAGATGGGTCAGCAGAGGGACGGAAAGGTTACGTGACTTCCCTAAATTGTGCTTTCTCCATACTGAAGATGAGAGCGGCTGAAATAGGCTCAGATTGATCAAAAAGGGGTACAGCCCTTGGGCTCCAGACAGCATGCTACCAGCTCCCTGATATGGGCAGAGTCTGAGCACCCCAGTATTACAAAAAAAATAAAAAAAAGACGGCACACATACTTCTGTGATGTTGCTAACATTAGCTTTTATTCTATTCTAGATGAACTTGTTTCAGCTGCTAGCTCTTAAAGGAAGATAGTGTATAAAGTGACTGATGGCTACCTGCCTCTTAGAGGAAATAAAGCTCTGTCACTTTCCATTGGTTCGTTCCACTACCAGCAACTTTTATGCCTGAAGCTCAGGACATTATAAATACACCAGACTGGTAAAACATGATTCCACCAAGTGATAAATGTCTTTGGATAAAACGAGAAATAGTTTTAAAAATTTCCAATCAGCTAAGATCATCAGCTACCATTTTTCTAAGGGGCACACTGAATGCAGTAACAGGTGTGGGTAATTTCCAAAGGTTGGCGGGGCGGGAGGAGCTCACCAGTGCCCTTGCAAATACAATATCTCTGACTTCTCTTACTATTCCCCCTTTGCCAAAACTGCATAACGGGCTAGTGCTGTTTAAAATTGTGGAGGAGCAGGTCCACAGACCTATTCCTACAAATATGAAGAGACAGTAGAGAGTGAAGGAGGCAAGCAGCATCACAGCTACTGATACACTCACCATCTACAAAAACAATCTCAATTTAGGACTCAGATGGAAACCAAGCTGGAATGTGACTCGTTCGTCAAGCAGAGAAGGTACATATGACCTAATTAATTGTGGTCATAGCCAGCAACTGTGGTCCTGGAAAACTACTTAGTAGCCCTAGAAAAACTAATCCTGCAGGAATTCTGCGCCACTGTGCAATGTGGAATTTGAGCAGAATTAATGTTCCCCAAAGAATTTTATTTTTTCATGCAAAATTTCTGATTTCCACCAAAATGCTGTTTCAAATGTGTTAATTACGTATATACGTAATGTCTTTCCACATACAAGAGCCTGAAACCACCCCTCTCCACTCCCACCTTCAATCTTCAGCACTCCTGCACTTGACATGAGGGCGCATATGCCACCTCCAGAGATGAAAGGGTGTTGGCTGGCAAACCAACTACATGATCCAACCCACACAAATACACACCACACTTGTCTTGACTCACACTCTACCCTGGGTCTCCCTTCTGCATGCTAACCACCTGCTATCTTACAACAAACTACTGGTAACTCACCCACCCCCCTCCTACTACAGTGGTGTGACCTAAAAACCTTACAATAAACATATAAACTTGAACTTGGACGAGACATGACAGACACACAAAAATTCTTAAGGCTACTAGCATCCTCTTAGGCCAGGCTCTTACAAAACTTTTGTATAACATACTTTTGTGTAATGGCTTTGTTTAAATTAAATATTTAATTTAATTAAAACAGAAGGTATCTGTCAACAAAAATACATTAAATTCTGTAATAATATGCCTAGTAAGGAATCTATTAGTCAAAAAAACATTTCCTGAATCTTTTTTTGTCGTCTGTACTGTTACAGACATACTTGCTGACAGGTATTTTGAAATATGTTACCAAAATAATTGAAACTGACATGATTATATTGTATTATTTTGACAAATAAAATATACAGAATTTTGAAGAATTTCAAAACATTGTGCACAGAATTTTTATTTTTTTGGAGCAGAGTTCTCCCAGGAGTAAAAGAAACATCACAATGATTATGTGTAATTTCAGATCTGAACAAAGAAAATTTTGTAATGACTCTTCCCAGCTCTAAGAACTGTCTCACACATTTCCTATACTTCCCCAAACATGAGTGAGTCAGAATATTTTGACCTTAAACATACCATTCTCTGACAAATTAAAAGGAACAGGAGATGTCACCCTCTCAGAAATGGAAAAGATTAAAAGCACTGCAAGTAGGTGTGTGTATATGCCAAAAAAAAAAAAAAATTACATGAAGAAGCGAGTCGTGGAATAGAGAGAAAATTTCACTTTTAATTACATAAGCTGCATACCACCACAGTGAAGGAAATTTTCAGATGTGCTGAGCCCTGGCAAAAATCTTTGCTGGTGCAACTTGCAGTTGCAAATGCTGTGCTTGAATTTTTGCCCTTGTAAAATGAATTGCCTGCATAACTCTAACTTCTAACCACCTGACACCCACCCACAAGCAAGTAGTTGAAGGGGCATGTAAATAATTGAGGCCTATCTTATAGTATTCTTCTCCTGCTGGATCCAAGTTTGCTCAGACTAAGCCAGTTTCCTAACTGAAGAAATTCTGCCTGGAGCCCTTTCACAGAATCCAGGGATCCATTAGTTGGTTTTTTTTCTCCCTTTTATTTCAAGCCTTCTTAAGAAAGCAAAATCAAAAGCTTCCCAGACTCGTCCCTCAAAGTCTCCACAGAGTAAATAATCTCTCCTCCTCAGGTCTGTCCTTCACTCCTGTAATTCATCAATCCAAAATGTCCTGGCTTTTAGCTCAGAGCCTTAGTGATAACAGGATTTTCCACATCTCCCTTCTGTCCATTTATTTCTTGGAGCAGTTCCTCACTGTGATTGCTCAAGCCATAGGCCATTGGGCCCATAGCTCCTAGCCCCTCAGTCTTCTGGCAGGTATTACAGTTCCCCCTTCCATTTCCAGCTACTTTTTTATAAGGATCAGCCAATTAAGTTGCAGGTCTTTTTCCCAGGTGCAGTGGGTACAGCTCATCAGCCAGCTGCCAGCCTTTGACCCCAGAGGAATGGTATCCCTTATACTTTCACAGGGCCACTGCTCAGATTTGTGTCTAGAATAGTTATCAGTTCAAAAAGCAGCACATACAAATTTTGTAGATGCAACTTTGCATTTGATAAAGAAATGGCTGACTTTGAGCAAACTAGAGCTAGTAAGTGAATTACAAAGAGGGATTTTTATGTTAACAAATATACTATGTTCGGTGTCTTTTGTTATCAATTATTATTATCATTAGCTTGCAATAAGATAGCAAGAAGGACCACTGAGCTTGAAGGTATAATTTCCAGCTCGAGGAAACACCCTGTGGTAGCTCTGATGAACTTGAGAACCATTAACGAGAGTATAATAAGGGCAAGTCCACAGTCTGGCTTTGTGTTTAGATTCCCATTTTGTGTGTTAAAAAAAGAAAAAAGTATTGTGAGCAGGAACCAAAATTAAAGATAATTTGTCTATTGCTAAAAATAAATCCTGCTCTCTTAATAATAAGAGCCCTTCAAATTTAGGTACAAGTTAAGAATAGGATGGGTCTGGTTTATTGCTTTCCCCTAGGCTCCAAAATAAATCCCTGCCTTTCAATGCAGTGAGACAGCATAACTCCTTCTGTCAGTGTTGAAAATGTATTACAGACTTGACACATGTTGATTGAACAAACATTTTTAAAAAATAAAATAAAAAAATTAGGGCACTGATCTCATTTTGCTGCTTCTAGTAGAGTTTAAAACTTCAATGTGTCTAAAAGGGTTTATTCTTAGTACAAATAAAAAATTCAAAGGTGATGGAGGAGGGTGTCAGTTGCAGATTTCTGGAGGGTCAACTCAGAGTAACTCCTGGCCTATGAGACAGTGCTGTGGTGATAAACACACCAAAGCCTCTGATGACCCGAAAGATGATCATGACGACTCACTTAAGGTAACATGAAACCTTTGGAGAATAAGAGGTATAAGGCCTTCTTGTAGGAGATAAACCAAGTCTGACCTTTTGATAGAGTATTTATTTGTCTACATTCACTGCTTTCCAGCTGGTTTTACTGCAATTCCTCCACAATCTCAGCATCTACATTTTAGATGCAACAACTTGAGGTTGCAATCATGTAATGACAATTTACTGGGAACAGAATGAAGTTTGTTTATTTATTTATATACTTATATTTACTTATATATGTATATATTTATTTTCTTCTTCCCACATGGAGTGACACAAAAGGTGTTTTAAAGAGACAGCTGAGGATTCCCCAATTTGGATGAATCCTTGAGTGGTGTAAATATGCTTTACATCTCTCACCCTCTGTGGTGTAGATGGCATGATGAGGATGGGTGTTGGTCCAGAGCACGACACCCGTTTATGATCCTGTCATCGTAGAATGGATCATAAAAAAGATGCTTCTACTGGTGTGAATTAGACCAGCTCTTAGGATGCTGTAATTTATGTTGGGAGCTGAATCAGGCTCATGGTGGTCCTGGGATTAAGGTGGACAGAGAGGTGTCACTACACCACCTTTGCTTCCTTACACTTCAGGTATGCCAACCACAGCTCTGGAATACCTGAGGATTGAGCATGTATATATTATCAGGGCCTCACTCTGCCGGTATATAGGTACTTCACAAACACAGAGATAGACATGGTCTTGCCCAAAGAATTTACAAATAATCCTTCCTCTGTGGTGTCTGAGCATGGGCCAGTGATATAAATCAGAGTAATATGAAGAATTATCTTAAATTCCACTGCAAAGCACCTGCTGTCAATTGCTTGAAATTGTTTGCGGTATATCTCCAAAACCTAATAAAAGCTCACTGAAAAAGAGATGCTTCCTGATTACTAAACACATTTATCTCAAGAAAGGGTTCTTTTGCCTCTCAGTCTCATACACAGACACATAAACAACCTTCACCTGCTTTCATTAGCATTGGCATCATCTGACTAGTTTGGTTTTTTCCTCTTAGCTTCTCATACTGAGACCGGATCTACCTTCTGTGGTGGAAAGAGCAGAAGGAGGGCATGTTAGTCCAGTAACAGCAGAGCAAGTTGCCAGCTGGACAGAGGAGAAAATGGGAGGAAAGGAATGAAGTAATTGGGGAGTAGAAACAAAGGGAAAGGGGAAAAAAAGTAGTAAAACATGCCTCTAACATCACCATTTTGCTTGTCTATCTGTGCTTGTATGACTCGCCTATTTAGACTGTGAGCTCTTTGGGGTAGGGACTGTGACATATCAGTGTCTGTACAGTGAGTTGCACATTTTGGGCACCAGCATAACAAATTAATAATATTATAGCATCACCTACTGGTAGTGTCTTTTTAAAAAGAAATCGGAACTCAGTATTCTTCAATAGAGTTTACCCTGCATTCAAGGATGTTTGCAAGACAGAACTGAAAACTTTTAACATTGATGTTACAGCAAGCAACAGGCTTCACTGAAGGGCTGCACTACATGGGGGTAAACGAAGCTGAAGGGAGGTGGTTGAGAGAGAAGAAACGAAGATAGTTAAGAGGCATGTTGGCAGGCCTCAAGTGCTTGTGGTGTGCTGGCTTCATCCTCTGGCCCTGCACCTTATACCAGCACTGGTATGTATGCACCTTACATTTTGTTCTTTACTCCAGTAGAATGGTTAGTTTATGCATGAATTAGATTATCTTGGAATGAACATACAGGATTGTAGAACAATTTAATTACTTTTAAAAAAATCTGTGAAGCACATTAGCTTTGCATGTTATACCATGGTTTACCTGTGCATTGTGATGATATTTAATTGAACTGTAATTAAATTACTCTACAACAAATAGTTTTCTTGAAGTTTTGAGCCAAACTTTTGCTCATTCAAAAGTTTTGTTCAGATTCAGTCCTCCTGCACAGCAGACTTTTTTTGGACTGGAGGTAAGGGGGAAGGGAAGAGGGAGAAGGAGGGCTAAGCAAGAAGGTTCACAGATGCAACTCATATATCTTCACACATGAAAATCATCATCTAACATGGCAAAAGTTAGATACAAATATATCAAATGTTTAGTTTTTCAAGACAGGTGCAACCTAACTTTTTTCTTACTTTGTCAGTGGCGATAATTTTTCCCCTATACTTTCCCCTATATTTTTCCTATGGGTCAAATTCTGCTCTCACTGTCACCTGTGCAACCCCCTTAATGCCAGTAGGGTTGCACAGGAGTAAAGATTTGATTCAGAGCTAACTGAAGTCAATGGGCATCTTTTGCTATCTTTGACCATCAGACCAGACCCTAATTGAGAAATGAATTTCCCTACATTTTGGAACACAAAGGATTATATATAGGTGTGTGTATATTTCTATATACACATCATGCACAGAACCGAGCATTGAAAAACTGAAGTCAAGCTCAAGCCTACATAAAAATTGGGCCTTAAAAATTATAATACAGATTTGTTGAGTACTAGTATATATTCAAGGGAAATATCAGACTTCTCCAAGGTGTGCAGTAGAGTAATCTGATGTGCAGAATATGATCAGTGCTGTGTTAGGGTACTTAAAAATGTTTACTTCTTTTGCTAATACTTGTTATGTACCTTCAAGGATGTTTGAGAGATTTCAATGGATGAGCTGAGAGACATTAATCTTACACTAACTGTGTGCTTGTGTTTAATTTATATGGCTTTATTATTTAGTATCTATGTCAACCACTTAATTTGCCTGCAAATCATTGCTCATACAATTTTAATGAACGATGCTATACAGAAATTCATCAAATTACTGAAATTAGAGCTGGGAAAGAACCATTACATCATCTTTCCATCCTCTAGTAGTTTAAGTAGTTCAAGAGATGGTGCTTCCAGTACTTCCCTAAAGAGATCATTCCAGCCTGAGAGGTAGCATGCTCTAGAGAATAGGTTGGTACCCTGGGAAGATCCTCAGCTGGTATACATTGTATGCCCCCTGCCTTCTATTTCCACTTCTGCCACTACCCTACCACATGACTGTAGTCAACTTCACATCTTTGCATCTTGATTTACTCTCCAGTCTCTGGCTGTTTTGTCTATTTAGGCTGCAACCTCTTTGAGGCAAGCACTGTCTTATGATGTGTCTGTGTTGTACTTAGCACAATGGGAACCCAATCAGGTTGAGGCCTCGAGACATGACTCTGACACATATAATAGGACAGCTCACTGTCAGGAAGCCTGTCCTGATATTTAGTCTACATTTTTCTTTTGTAATTTAACTTTATGTACCCTCTTAGTTATCACTTAGCTTCATTTTGTGTTTAGGATTATTTTTAACTACTGGCATTTTCTCCAAGGAATCTATATTCCTAATCTTTTGTGGTCCTTTTGCAATATTTCTGTGTCCTCCCAACACCTGCCACCACAAATATCATTAATGAATATGTAAATTACGCAACTAGAGCTGGGTAAAGTGTTACTTAAGGCATGTGATTTGGGATGCTCATGCTAAAAGAACATGTGGGCTCCATTCTATTTAACCCTCCTGTGTTCCCAGTAAAGGGTCATCTTGTTCTCTCCACCTCTGCTGATACAGTGACAGGAAAAGCAATTTAATCCAGGGCCTGGGGGCACAGATAGGGGAAGTGCTCCTTTCCCTGCCCTGGCAGAGTCCCCTCCAAGGAGATTGGACTCTGTGGGTAGGAAGAGGACAGAGCTGAAGGTACAGCAGTAGGATGTAAGAACTCTCATTGGACTTGTCTCCCTAGCAATTACTGTGAAATGCCTTCTGAGGGAGAGTTCCATGGGCACTGGCTGGCTGGTGAACCCCAGAATCCTGAGGCAGCCATACTACCAAAGGGGACAGTATGGCAACTGGGAGGCAATGTGGAGGTAGAAGGCCTCTGCATGAATAGCCCTGGGATTCACTGCTTTTGATGGCTTAGTCCCTGCTATTTCTGTGAGGGAAAATCCCTCTGACTTTCTTTATAGTTTGGGGTGTGTGTGTGTGTGCGCGTGCGTGTGTGCATGCGTGCGTGTGCGCACATACATATAGTTTGTTTTGTGATGATTTTCCTTACTTCGTTAAAGCCTTTTCTTTTAATTTTCCCATCTACTTTTGCCACTTTCACATAACTCTTCTGTTGTTTGCAGATTTTTGGCTTTTTGTAATAAAAGTGCTTTCATTGTTCTGATTTTCGGTTTTATTACAACTTTGTGCTCTCTCTCTTTTAAGGCTTCACAGGCACAGCTTACACCAAGTCTCACACTCCATTCTCTCTGCTACTGACTGAGAAACCAACTGTAATTGGATAAAACCTCACCAGGTATTTTAAATTGATGCCATTTATCACAAATCTCTTCCTCTTTTGTCCAGTCTTTTCCTTCTGTTCTGTCAGGCAAATTCCTGAATATACTTCTGAGAATGTGTGTTAAAAGAAACATTCACTTCAATAAACTTGTCCTGCAGATACAATTTTGTGGTTAAATTATGATCTATCTGCATGGGGCTTTACATGTAATTCCCATTGTTATTAATATATATATGAATCCTCAGGTCCTGAAATCAAAATATACCATGCAGACCAAATTTACTTTGCAAGAAGTCAATGGAGTTGTGCCTAATTATGTCGCCAGTAACATTGACCCTATGTCTCCATTTCCAAATAGTCTTACCTTGGATCAACTGAAAGGGATCTGACTGAATAATAAAACAGGATAAAAAGGGACGAGGATTTTTTAAAAATGAACTCTGTGCTAAACTTGTGAAGGAAAAATTCCACAGCAGCCAAAGGTTCTAAGTGTTTTAGGATATACTGTAAATTGCAATCACTTAGATTTCTATGGCAAGTGATTTTTTGTTAAAATCATTAGGAAAGCAAACAGCAAGGGGGATTTCATATTTGCAGTGTTCATAAGTCTGAGATTCACTACAAGGGTAAGAGAAGCATTTTCATGAAAGTAATATAACTGCCAGCTCTTTGCTCAGCTAATTGTGAAATTTCACTGGGAACTGCCCTTTACCGCTGTCCAGCTGAACTGCTGCAGCAAGCTCTCTCTGGCTGTCTGAGGATTTATCTATACTTAAAATGCTTAAATCCAAAAGGGACCATGGTGATCATCTAGTCTGACCTCCAGCATAATACAGGCCATGGAATTTCACCCACTAATTTCTGCATCAAACTCATAACTTCTGGTTGTGCTAAGGTATGCCTTTTAGAAAGATATCCAGTCTTGATTTAAGGATTTCATGTGATGGAGAATCCACACATTCCTAGGGAAATTATTCCAATAGTTAATTAATTTTGTTGTTAAAAATTGGCACCTTATTTCTAGTTTGAACTTGTATAATGTCAACCTCTAGCCATTAGACCTTTTTATGCCATTGTCAACTAGATTAAAAAGCCCTCTATTATGCAAAAGAAAGAAAGAAAAAGAATGAAAGAAAAATCCCTTTATTAACTTGCAGAATAACTGGAAAAATGAAAAATGTAGATCAGAGTTACCATGCAAGAAAATCGGCTTTTCACAAAGACTCATAATCCACTGAGGAAATATAGCCTGATGACACCATAACCAATTGTGCACAGTGATATCTGGAGACAGCTTAACAAGAATGCCTATCAGTAAAGCACCCAGAAAAGCTCTTTACTTAAAAAGGGTTTTCCTGTGAAGCTGTATGTTAACCCTATAGCTAACATGTATTAAAAGAAAATGATAGTGAAAAGAATCACACTAAGTGCTTATTCTAACTCTTTTGTTTTTAACTAGTTTGTGCTCCTTAGTATTTTCACTAAAACAGCATAGATCCATATATTATAAAACCAGAAGGGACCACTGCAATCATCTAGTTTAATCTCCTGATGTCATAGGACATCCCTGAATTAATTCCTGTTTGAACCAGAGCATATCTTTTAGAAAGCATCTAATCTTGATTTACAACTTTCCAGATACAGAGAACCTACCACAACCCTTGGTAAGTTGTTCCAATGGTGAATTACCCTCACTTATACATTTGTACCTTTTTTCTACTATGAATTTGTTTAGCTTCAACCTCAAGCCATTGGATCTTGTTATACGTTTGTCTGCTCGATTAAAAAGCCCTCAGATTTCTGTTCCCCATGTAGGTTCTTATAGACTGTGATCAAGTCAGCACTTAACCTTTTCTTTGTTAAACTAAATAGATATAAGCTCCTTGAGTGTTTCACTGAGCCCTCTCCAATTATCAACATCCTTCTTCAATTGTGGACACCAGAACTGGACACAGTATTCCAGTGGCCAGATACAGTGTCCTAATATAACCTCTATACTTCTACTCAATAGTGCCCTATTTATACATCCAAAAATTGCATTAACCCTTCTGGCCACAATGTCACACTGGGATCTCATGTTCAGCTAATTATCCACCATAATCCCCAGGTTCTTTTCAGAGGCCTGCTTTCTTTCTTTTTAGATGTATAACTTAACATTTGGCCACATAAAAGGCATATTACTTGTTTGCACCCAGCTCACCAAATTTTTGAGGTTGCTCTGTTTTTCAGTCACCTGTCCTCTTCATTATTTACCATTCCCCCACTCTTTGTGGCATCTGCAAACTTTATCAGTAATCATGCTATGCTTTCTATCAGGTCATTGATAAAAATGTTAAATAGCGTAGGGCCAAGAGCTAATTCCTGTGGGACCACGTTAGAAATACAGTAGCTTGGTGATGATGCTCCATTTACATTTATATTTTGAGACCTATCAACCAGTTTTTAATCCATTTAGTCTGAACCATGTTGATTTTGCATCATTCTTGTTTTTTAATCAAAGTATCATGTTGTACCAAATCAAATGCCTTACACAAGTCTAAGTATAGTCCAACAATTCTATAACCTTTGTAAACCAAACTTGTAATCTCATAAAAAAGAGGTTATCTTGTTAGTTTGACAGGATCTATTTAAAAAAAAAACATTTTGATTGGCATTACTTATATTATCCTCCTTTAATTCTTTATTAATCAAGTCCCTTATCAGCTATTCCATTATTTTGGCATGGATCAATGTCACCCTGATAGGCCTGTAACTACCCAGGTCATCCTGTTTACCCTTTTTAAATATTGACACAACAGTAGCTTTCTCCCCCATTCTCTGGAACTTGCATATTGTTCCAAGACTTATAGAAAATCATCATTAATGGCTGAGAGAACTCCTTAACCAGTTCTTTTAAAACTCTTGGATGCAAGTTCTCTGAATCTGCTGATTTAAAAATGTCTATCTACAGTAGTTGCTGTTTATCGTCATCTTTAGTTACCATTGGTATGGAAAATATTCCATCATCATCATCATATGATGTAACTATATCATCTGGCTTTTTTCCAACAAACCAGAAATTTGTACTGTATTGAAGTAGTCTGCCTTTTCTGCATTATTATTGACAGTTCTGCCATTTCCATCTAGTAATATACCAGTACCGTTTTTAGCATTACTTTTGTTCCTAATATACTTGAAAAATTCCTTCTTAGTGCCCATAAATTTGCTGGCAACTAATTTCTTCTTGTGTCCTTTTGTTTCCCTTATCAATTTTCTACAATTCTTACACTATGATTTTTATTCATTACTGTCAAATTCTCCTTTTTTCCATTTGTTACATATGGTCAAACTTTGAGGCTCTTTTCTAATACACAATTCTTGAAAACATGACTGACTGGAAGGTAGAAGATTTTAGGTGTTCTTTTGGAAATGTTAAGAAACCTCTTCTTAAGAAATCGTATCCTTAAATACTATAAAGAGAAACCCACTAGAGTGTCAGAGAAATGACTAACTAACAATTAAGCTTAATGCAGTGAACTCTACTTAAGATGAAAAAGTGTTGGGAGCCACACTATTTCTGCAAATGTCAATAAACGTCTAGTGTTAAGGAGATCTGACTTTACAATAGTACAATGGCCTGTAGTAATCTTTCAGCTATGTGGAGCAAATATTGCTTTCCAAAAGTCAATTCTCATGTGTGATGATGCTCTGTTTATATTCATCAGTAGGGATTTTGTTTCTCAGACTGGAAATTTATATTTTCAGTGTTTTCCACGATAGGAAAGAATATCACATCACTTTTTTTTAATGCTTCTTGATTGTAGGTTAAGAATGTTAACATTGTGTGAAATCTTATTAAAGATACAGGAAATCTGAATGTCCTGCCTTGGAAATAAGACACTTGTTAGAACTCATTCTCTCCTGGCAAGTTGGAGATTTTGCACTTAAATGCTCAAGATGCTCTCTCTCTTATTGTTCTATTACGTATGATATTCATCACTAATCAGAGGGCTAGTATAATACAGCACTTACAATCCTGTTTAAGACAGCAGAATAGGGTTTAAGTGGAAATTAATTAATTGCATAGGCCTTGTGCTGGTCCTTCGCATCACAGCTAAAGCCTGGCCCCACTGAAATGACTGGAAGTTTTGTTACTAACTTCAATGGGGCCAGTATTTTACTCATAGTTAGAGCCCTGCAAATCCGCAGATTTCTGCTTTATATCCATGGACCATTTTTGCAGATGGTTGATTGGATGCAGATCTTAAAAGTGGGGAAGTAGCTGTCCACAGCTCATAGTCTTTAACGCTGCTTCCCTGTCTTTGAGATCTGGGGGTGTGGGCTCCCTCTGCCGGCACCGATCAGCTGTTCAGCAGCTGCCTGGATGGGTTGGCCCCCAAAAAGCTGATCTGCAGCAGCGGCTGCAGTGGGGCTGGCCTCCAAACAGCTGACTGGGGGGCCCAGAGCTGCAGGAGCATGCAGGTGCAGTTGAGCTAGAAGACAGACTATGGATGGCGGGTCACATGTCAGTTGATTCTGGCGGATGCAGATCCACATTTTTGTATCCGTACAGGCTCTACTCACAGTGTTTCTTTGCCCACAACACTCTCTCTCTTTTTACTATGGCCCACATTACAATTTGCCTTTTTCTTGTGGCAACCTCTGAATGTTCAGCCTTTATTTCTTGGTATAAGGACTGACCTGAGGTTACAACTAAATTGTTCTTTAGCGACTTTGGGGAACAAACCCCTTCCCTATTACTGAAAAGGACATCACTAATCAACTAGGATCCAAATATGTTTTTCCCCCATGTAAGTATCATGGCTATTAGCCTTGGTCCTTGAGAAAGAAAATGTCACAGAAAAGAAAAGCATCCATTATACATCCTTACAGGGAAAATCCTACTGCTACCTTTCATGCTGTCTGCCTCTCATTTCGGGTCAGACCACGGTTTGACCCAGTGATGTAAAGGGAACTGTAGCAGTATTCTCAACTGTACGCTCACAAAATGAAATGATCCTGCGAGGCACTGCTTGGCATCTCCTCTAAAACACTGAGTTCCCTCAACTCCCATTTAAGTCAATGGGAGTTAAAAGCCTTCAACAACTGGCGGGAGATGCTCAGCACCTTTCAGGATTGGTTCATACATGCCTTCTCCTCAATCAGCAGTATGTGCTTAGCACGAATGATGTGAAGGTCACTGAATCCATGTTTCTTTCTTACTACAAAATATATCGACTAGCCTCAATGCCCTTAAGATGATCTGTCAGAGTTTGGCCCAAGTCAAGATTATTTTGAGGAAAAGGCACAAAACTAGGATACAAATCATTGTCCCAAATGGTCTCAAAGAGTTGCTGAGGCACCAGTATGTTATACTATTTCATTAGATGCCAGGGCAGAAGGATTTAGGTATTTCACCTTTTGCAATGCAGCTGTGAATAGTTCAGAGTGTTTATGCACATGGGTCAGTCACATCCTATTTCCTTTACTCATGCAAGTAATCTCCTTGACTTAGATGAGTAAAATGAGTAGTATTTAGGCCTTATACTATATATATAGTAGTGTTTTTTTAAGGTTAACTAAGTGCCCAGTGCTAAGGAAAACAAATGGTATGTACCATCTAAAGAAAAGGCACATTCCAAAAAAAGATCACTAGAATTCTATGAGAGCGTATGTGACTGTCCCAAAGAAAAGGAGAATGACTATTCTCAGTTCCCACTTCTGGGAATTTATTAACTGAATCTGCTGCAAGAGTGTCGAAGACTGGCAGTCAGGCGGGAAAAAACCAATCTAGTTACTGACCCAGCAGGCTCCTGTGCACATCTTGTTGCGTTATTCTTTAAGATGTAATTAGAATCCTTTCAATTCCTGATTTTACCATCCCAGGAGAAGCATTTCCCTACTTGACACTGTCAGTATTTCAGGAGGACAGACACATATACAGCAAATCCAGTCTTCTCAGTCCAGGTCTGTGTCATATCTACCTTGTTGCCTTGACTAAAAACCTGCTGCCACATTTTTCTCATTTTCAAATAAACGCGTTTCTTCTGATACGCCACAAAATTTAGCACTGAAGCAGGAGATAGCTGCAATGCAACCAAGTGAATTGTGAAAAACTTAGTATACTTTAAAAATGGGTGTTGAAAGGCAATGTAACCGGTACTATAAATGGACACAAAAAAAGAATATAAAATAAGGACCAAATTATATAATTTCTGCTACATAACTCACTAGAGCTATGTAACTAGGAAGAGGTGAACTGGGTTGGAGGAATAAAATAAGGTCTAATTCCAGTTTTCCCTTACCCCATGGACTGGACTGTTCCAAAACATTTTTCAAATCTGTATACATCCCACTGATTTACCCATCCAACCATGAAAGTCGTCATAGTCCCTTTTTTCAAACCACCATCCAACAGGTCCCTGTTTTCCCTTGCCATCCTGAGACTATATATGTCTGTAAAAGCAGATACTGGGTGATTGATTAGAGATGTTGGAAAGAGGAGCTGATTAATTGAAGTTTGTGTTAGTTTATCGGTATCAATGGATGAAATTCATCCCTGTGCAAATTGCCTGTGACCCATTTAAAATCATTAGAACAGATGCTTCATAGAAAGGTGGAAGAAACGCACCCCAAGCAGCTGAGATATAATTTCCAGCAAGGTTTCATCCTTAATCCTCAATTCCTTATAGTTATAGACTGGTTTAAATCCTGATGTATAAGGTTTAATTTATCCCTTCCAAACTCTTTGTTTACATTAATTGTTACAACTCTGGATATTCTTGTTATTTATATAAACACCAAATCCTTTTCTGAATCCCACTAAATTCTTGGCCTCTGTGACAACACAGATTTGTAGATTATAAACCCAGAAGGGACTAAAGGGACTATAGCAAACATATATTCTGACCTCCTGTATATAACACAGGCCATTAGATTTCCCTGAATTAATTCCTATTTGTACTAGAACGTATGTTAGAAACACATCTAATCTTAATTTTAAAATTGCCAGTGATGGTAAATTCACCATAGCCCTTGGCAAATTGTGGCAATCGTTAATTACCCTCACTGTTAAAAATGTGTGCCTTATTTCTAATATCAATTTGTTTAGCTTCAACTTCCAACAATTGGATCTTATTATACTTTTGTCTCCTAGCTTGAAGAGCCCTCTATTATCAAATTTCTGTTCCCCATCCCCATGTAAGTACTTACAGAATGTATCAATTCAAAACCGATTGAGCTCCTTAAGTTTATCATTATACAGCATTTTTCTAATTTTTTAATCATTCTTGTGGCTCTTCTTTGAACCCTCTGCAATTAATCAACATCATTCTTGAATTTTGGAACTAGAATCAGAAAAACTATTAGTGATAGTAGCAAAGGTAGCAATGTGGCAAAGAATACCCCAGTCTAATTATGCACTGAGTTAAAAGTATTCCTTATATCAGCTTTGAATTTGCTATCTTTCAATTTCTTGTTATGTTGTGAAATGGAGAACAGAAGCTTCTGATCTCCCTTCTCTATAGAATTTGTTATTTTATATATTACCATGTCCAGTTTTATCCCTTTATAGACCCTCAAAGCAGTATAATGTGTACAGTAATGTCACTGCAACTTTAAAACTCTGATTTTTTGGCTTCCAAGAATAAATCTTTTATCCCAAAGGATCACAAAATGCTTTACCAACAGCATCTGACAGACAAATAAATATATATTAATCACTTCACTTCCTCAATTAAAATGCACCCTCTTCTGTGGTGGAATATGGCAGCTATTTAACAGCACTTAGTGGCACTACAAAATTATTGAGGGCAGGGAATGAAACAACCATATTCCACTGAAACTACTGGAAAATTTAGCAAAAATGAAGTTCATAACTCTCTTTTCTTAGTTTAATCTCTGTGCGTTATTTAGGGATAGTGGAGTTTGTGGAATGCTTCAAACTGGGACACATAAATGCCTGTCTACATGTAGCAAATATTCTTTAATGACCATCTTTACCTTATACTGAATCTTTTTATACTAGTATGTATAGCACAATCAGCTACTGAGACCAAAGCTGTCATGTTGTTTTAATGTTTACCACAGCTGAGTTCTACCAGTGCCAGCTAACTGTAACAATGTACATTTGAATAGTGTCATACTTCTATTTTCTGTGTATGAATGAAAAAATAAATGAGGAACCTGGTGGAAAATTGCACTTACAAAATACATTTAACATACTAAATTATTTTATTATAATACACAGTTGCAGCATAATTTTCCCTCAGATGTGACACCAAATAAAATAACACTGTGAGGCATTCTATAAGGAAAAGTAGTAGTTCATTTTATTGGCTTCATATTTCCTTAGGGTATTTCCACTGTGAAAAGTCTACTTTCAAATGGGATCTTTCTCTTCCTCACAAGTTCTGATGAAAACAGTAGATCAGTTTTAGAGAAGTGTAAGCTGAATTCCCAAAGGTCTTGGAGTCAGTTCAGAATATGCTACTGGGTAAAATAGCACATTTTTAAAAAGTTTTTAAAATATTGATTGTGGCAGGCATCCAATAGTAAATACCACACACACACTCTCAAAAAATGACAACACAATATAAGCACATTAAATAACAGGAAGGGAAATGAAAAAATGCAAAGGTAGAATGAGCATCAACAATAGAGCAAAGATTTAGATCCCTTGTCCATCCTGAATGGAGACTTTTTATGTTTCACACGATTGTGGAACTATGATTTCACACTATTTACAGGGCCAGATTCTGATCGCTTAATCATTTTGATGGCATCATTAGTAACATTGATGTCTGTTTTGATACCCTTATACCTTCTTGACTGCTTGTGAAATAAGGTCCTACTTGACATGAATAATGGTATCCAAATTTGACCATCAATGAATTTGGAGAAATCAGTTTCTGCTTAGTGGTCTATGAGCTTTATTTGACAGGTTGGTTTTCCTAAATGTACTTTAATCACAATTATGGAAAATGATTAATAAACAAGATCATTTGGACCACATTTCCTAAGTGCCATTTGCCTGTGCCATTTGCCTATGTTCTGCCAGGATCTTTACTGATGATTTTAAATGGCCTGTCTTTGGTTTCTTACTCTGGAAAGTAGGACACTGGGTATGTTTTATATCCTCCTTACTGTTTTAATAAAATGCTACATTCTCTATGGTCCACTCAACGTATTTTGGAGATGGGATTTCACTGGACAGTAAGGATGCATTCACATCAGTAGTTAGCAGACTTCCTAAATAGCAGGCTTTTCTTTCACAATTCATAAGGTACAACACTAGAGGCCAGATTGTTAGGGTTCAGATTATTCAGTGTGTGTAACTGAACCACTCCATTAGCTGCATTATCTCAACTTCAGCCAACTTGAAAATTACACTTTCCTACTTTGGCTGACACAATAATTGGCCTTGAGAGATATCTCTTATACTATGGATTCAGAAAAGATAAAGATAATGATATATGTGCCTTTCACATAAAACAGAAAGCATGTGTGGTGTGTTCTGAAGAACCGGTAGGTTGCATTAGACTTCTAGCCTGCTTGTGACCAGGGTATATTTCTTTTGCTCCCTGTTGGCATCTTTCTTAAAAGGTCATAGAGCCCAAATCAAATTTCCACTTGATAATAATGATAAGCATTCACCTTATGTGCCTTTGGTATAAACAGTTTATGATTTAAAAAAGAAAAACTAAGAAATTCCCCTTTAAGGTTACCTCTCTTTTTCTCTTATAACAGCATGGCAAGATTTTCCTGATGACCCATCCCATGAGCAGGTGTTGGAATCTTGCATTAAGCTACAGAATTTCTGCAGACTCATTGTGGCAGATGTTGCCCTCGAACTCCACCCACCACATAAGGAAGGTAGGGGTGACACTTTTGGGAGAGGCAGGTAGGACAGCAGAAGTCTTGGATGAAACCCCTCTGGGCTGTCAAGTTCCAAGAGGAGATAACGCTATCCAACATGAGCTTAGGATCTTTGTGGTCTAATAAGGATGATATAGGGAATCCATTTGTTCACAGACTCTCTATGCCTGGTGCCACTTACATTGTCTTATGTCTGGGTACTGAGGATGAGATAAGAGAAGCATCAGATGCTTCTGGAAGTTTATCTCCACTTACCTGCCTTTCAGTGTATGGGAAGGGACACACTCCCAATCTTTTTTACTAAGAAGTTGTACTGAGCTTCTTGTGAAACTCTGTACTTCGTTGGAAACATGCCCTGACCCATCCTACCATCCAGTTGTCATAACACTGGCACATATAATGTCCCTATCCTCAGGTTACTGAAACCCAACCTCTCCACAGATGTGCAGCACAACCTCAAGGCATATGTAGCACCCCCTCTGCTCACTATGCTTCTGGGGCTACAATAAGACCAATTTTTTCCCTCCTTCTTTCTGAATGTATATCTCAACTTGTCCCACTTTCCAACTACTGGAACTCTCTGTCCCCTGGCTCCCCAGCTTGTCTGCTCTCCCAATGGCAACAACTGTGTATCTTTTTAACCTCTCAGCTTTCCACCCCACTTCCAATGAAGCTCAGAGACGAAAGGGTTAATATTCAGGAAGAAAATACTGTGATGGTATGCAGAACCCCTGGGTACCGCCTGGTAGCTGGGATAACACTGAGCCCTCTGTCTAACCAGCTTCGGCTCCCTCTCACACTGTGATGCTGTGACAAGCCACAAACCCCTGGCAAGTTGTACTTACACAGCCCTCCACAGGCAGGGACCACACCCAGCTTAGTTCAATGAATGTTTTCAGTCATTCATGAACCAACAATAGAGACCTTCCAGCAGGCTCCTCAGCCCAGGACCCAGGGATCTATATTGTTTATCCCTGGTCAAAAAGCCTGACCAGTAAAGATTATTACCCAGTCCACCCTTCCCTCATAGTGGAAAGAATGTGACCAGCTTTTGTTACAGAGCAGTTTGTCTTTAAACACTTCACTCAAAAACACACTGGTTGAGATAAAACATTAAACAAGGCTATTAACTATAGAAAAATAGATTTTAAATTATTATAAGTGGCAAATGTAAAGAGATGAAAAGAAGTTACCAAATGAAATAAACATAAGGTCGCAGTCTAAGTTCTACAAATTCACAAGATCTTGAATTAGCAATGTCTCACTTTTGTTAGCTGATACACTTTCTTAAAGGCAGGCTGAGCAACTTCCCTGCCTGGGACTCCCCGCCCCCCTTCTACTGTCTTCCACACAGTTCTACTGTCTTCCCTGCCTGGGACTCCCCGCCCCCCTTCTACTGTCTTCCAGACAAAGTTCTACTGTCTTCCAGACCTCCCTTCACTGCCTTCAGATGTTCACTTGTATGGAGTGGGGCCAAGTGATGATGTCACACTCCCTTTTTTATAGTCTGCTTCAGCTTGCTAAAATAATCGGGCTTGTGATCTGTGGGCTTGTCCTCATTGATCAGTCAATCCCCATTGCCAACGTGCTTCCTACAGTGAAACCTTCACTGTAACCAATACCTGTTAGTCCCAGAGGGGTAACCATGTTAGTCTGTATACAGCAAAAACAATGAGAGTCCTGTAGAAATTTGTTAGTCTTCGAAGTGCTACAGGACTCTCCTTGTAATTCCTGTTAGGGGAATCTATTATTGAAAGGGTGAGAGATAGCCATTAACACTGTCTGGCCATTCCATTGTTATGCCTGAAAAGCTGTTTCTGGGAGTTTCCCACCTTGCAACATGTTCTACTAGAATGTTCAGCAATGTTTCTTTCATAACTTCACCTACAATGACAGCACATACAATCCGACAAGATACTAATATTCAGTAGATCAAGACTTTTAAAATAATACCAAACAAGGCATACCTTGTACAGAATATATCGTAATTACATGATGCTGGTGAATCTGGGTTTTTTGGGGGGTGTTGTTTTCAGGCACAGGGTGTCACACATACTAAATATCCTGGGCAGCGGCGGAGCTTGAATTTTGGCCAGTGTAGCTGGTACATTATGCAGCACTGATGCAGTTAATCAAATTTGCTGTGTTAACAACATGTACAGCCAGTGTGGAAATAAATATAGGAGATGAGAGAAGGAAGATTTAATTTCAGAAATCCAGCACTCTGGCAGTTCTGCATAGTAGGTTTAGTTAACTATTTAATTGACAATTTTTTCTAATCTATGCTTAATTTTTTTGTTCTCAGAGACTGGCTAGTTTGGCCAAAATGAAGCTGAGCACCAAAAGTTCATTATATATCTAACCCCATATTGATCTAAATCAAAGACTAAGGTTATGTCTACACTGATGGCAGCGAAGTCGCCACCGTCAGATCGACTTATCTGGATCGACTGAGCGGTCAGTGAAGACCTGCTCAGTCAATCCGGAAACTGACATACTAAAACCACCTCCTCAAGTGCCATAGTGCTGTGTCAACGGGAATGCAGTTCCCGTCAGCGCAGTGCAGTGAGGATGGCATGCAGAAGGGAAGCACAGAAGTCGACGGGAGTTACACAAGTTCTTTGCGTACTTTGCATAACTCCTGTCGACTGCCACTGAATTGCCGAGGTAAGTGTAGACCAAGCCTAATTCTGCTTCCATTGTATTACTTCTTCTTGCAGGTCCTCCACTGATATGTTATAATAAAGCACTAAGACATGGCCAGGAATGTATATATCACACCACAGGAAGCATTATAAAATATTAAATTTTAACCACCCAAAGAGTACAGTAATTGTCTGGAGATACCGTCTACAATGTTTTCTGCTATTACTGTGAAACAGAATTTACAATATACTGAAAAAAAATAGGAAGATGATTAGACCTCTGTATTTATTGGTAATTGTAGATTAGGCCTGTATTTTCCAAAGTGACTATTAGTGATTTTTGGGTGACCCCATTTTTGGATGCCCAACTTAAGACACCCACCTCATGAAAATCTGGTTCCTGAGTGTCATGTCAAAATATTGAAGCACTTAAAATCACCATGGTCAATGACTGAAAATTTTGCCCATGGACTGTGAATATAGCATTAATGATGGCCAGCAACAAAACTTCAGTGTTGTTCAGAATTCTGCTTTGCTTTGGACAGCAGGTACTTGGTCTCTGCCTCTCTTGCGTATTCTGTTATGTTAGTATTACAGTTTCAGGTTTGGAGAATGCTGCTGATTTAGCAGCAATGCAGAAGTTAACAGTGCTCTGGATTATGGTAAAATAGCTGACTAGTGAGAGCAGAGAGTTCACAAGAAGCTGAAAGTTGGGTCCAATTGAGGTAACCAGACAAGAGCTCCTGACTGAGCTGAAATCTCTTAACAATAGAAATACTTTAGCAAAAACTAAACAAGGAAGAAAAACTGCACCTTGGCCAGGTGACAACGAACTGCTGACAGTCAGCCCAAGGTATTTTGCCTTTTAAAAAAAAGGCATTCCTTCTTATAAAGTCATTTGCGTGTGGGCAGTCACGATATTATAAGGCCCAGTGTGTGCCACATTCTGTTTTATTTGTATAGGAGAGTCTCCATTTCCACTTTTGAAATTGTTCATATTCTCACACCTACAGCGCAGGGAACACAATTATTGAGCAATCCTAAGGCAGGCTGTCTCACGAGAGGCCAGTGCAAGCAGACAGGCAATTGTCACAGATGTGACACTGTCAGAAATATGAGTGACCATGTGTAGTATTGTTTAATACCAATATGACAAACCTGCAATGATTGTTACAAGCTATGCCATGTCAGGTACCATTGGAAAGATTATAATTTACTAAGTATGATAATATTGTTTATATGTAGGTATCATCTTTGTACGGTAAATTATGGATATGTGTGATATATTTGTATCCTAAAACTTGTGCTGTGCTACTGTGTTAAATTCCCTCCACCCCCACCCCGCTCCCCAGTAGATTAGTGTCAGCATCGTTGACTCTTTGAGGGCCATAGCTATCCAATGAGCTCAGGGAGAGAAGCCAGAGGCTACGCCTATGAGTCATCAGGACATGTAGAGACATGCCTGTGAACAGGAACTCCCAGTGTTTTTCCACGCACATGTGCTGTGGGCTTTTGTTTGAAACAGACCACACAGCAAAAGGATATAAAAGGCAGCTGCACCATCTCCAACTCGTCTTCCATTCCTGCTTTCTGCTTCTGGATCAACTAGGCTACATCTGAAGCTGTGACAAAAAGGACTGAGAAGACCCATTCGGGTACTGGATGTCCTGCAGAGGAACTGTACAAGCCTCAAACTCCAGTACTGCTAAACATCTGATGTATATGGACTTTGAAGTTATTTGTATGCATCTGATTGCTTTGGTCATTTAACATCTCATCTTGTTTGTTTCTTTCCTTTTTTACTAAACCTTGAGTTTTAGTTACTGAAGGATTGGTTGGCAGTGTGATCTTCTGGGTAAGATCCAAACTAATATTGATCTGGTACTGTGGCTGACCCTTTGGGGATCAGGAGAATGTTTTGGTAAAGGGAACAGAGTTTTAAATAATTTGTCTCCTTTTTGGACCTAGTTGCTGATTGAGAGCCAGAGACAAATCCAATAAAGGGGGCTGCGTAGTTTCTTGTTTTTAGCCTTTTGATAACCAGTGTGGGGAATCAAGAGCACTGTATGTGACTGCTTGGGGAATCTAACTTGTTCTCTGAGAATCTGCTCTCCTTTTGCAGTCTGCCCTGACCCTGGCATTTTCAAGGGGGCTATCCTAAACAAGCGTGGGTCACAAGAGGTGCTAGACGAAGATTTTTTTTTTTAAAGGCAAAGAAAGGATTTTACTCTAATAACTTCATCTAACGTGGAAACAGAGTCTACCACACCAAACTCTAGCATGTTTCTTCTCCCACAAAACTCCTGAGCAACACAGTTCACCCTTGGCCCAAAGACGTTCTTTTTCTGGTACTGGCTCTTACTTGTCCCTTGACTGAAATTCTTTTCTAGTTTCAGTTTTGGATTTCATCTGCCCTTCGTTGCCTTTTTAATGTACTACATTTTTAATAATCTGAATCCAAAATTTTCCAGAACTTGAATCCCAATTCTCCCAAATCATAAGTGTTCAGATCTAGGCACATTCCTGATACCCAGAATAGGCTTTAAAAAGGGTCTATTGTTTATACTATAAAAATTGTGTAGTGAAGCAGAGCAACTGCAGGCTTATTCATTTCCTTCCACCACCTGGCGGGCTATGGTTGCAACTGCAGCAGCATTCAAACTTGCACCTCAGTACGATAGCCTGATCTATTTATTGTGACGTTGAATTTCCTCTCAGCATCCCCAAAAGGAGATCTTGAATAACACAGAAGATGGCCCTTGTCAACACCAAGATAAAGTATCCTGATGATCAGTCAGTATGGCACTTGTGCATTTAGAAATTAGCTGTACAGAAACCAAGAGCTATTCTTCTCCAGCTTCTCCCAGCAGGAGTTGCAGCAGTCAACACTGCAGAAATCTTACGTAGGAGAGCTGGGACATATGGGAATCCTGATTCCAAACAAAATGAAGTAAATAAACAATGAATACAATTTAACACTATGAGAAGCTTAATTTTCACAGTGTGAGACAAAATAAGATTTCGTTATAAAATAAAACACAAAAATCATTCTTCCAACTACAGTAGGAAGGGTACGGTAGGGTTTGCTAAAAATACACAAAATAATACTGGAACGTAAAACTAAACTTGTAGTTTTCAGCATGTGGATTAAAAAGCATGGTGTAAGCATGCAGCTGAAGATAAACAGAAACACTGGTAATTGTAGCCAGACTATTGACTGCTTTAGCAGAGTCCTTCAAAAGCCACTTTCCAGCCTTCCATAATAAACCTGAGGTGACATAACATACATGCGGAATGAAGGAATAAATTTCTCATCAGTAAGTTTGCCTTCTCCTAGTTGCTCTATTCCAGCACATATAATGGGTACAAGTGCTCCCACCAGCAAATGGAAACAAGGAAAAAAGCAAAGTTTTTGTGATACACCTGCCCTAATAAAAGGGATGGCTAGCCTGGTCAGATCTTGGCTACGTCTACAGTACCACATAAATTATACCAATATAAGCACTGGTGCAGACAGCGCTATAGCTACCGCCACTCATTGTTTATGGTTTAATTATGTCAATGAGTAAGCATTCTCCCATCGGCATAGAACGGCTACACAAGAGATCTTACAGCGGCGCAGCAAGCTCTCTAGCAAAGACATGGCCTTACAAAGCAAGAACATTCCATTAATTTTAAATTATAAAGAACAAATCCATTAGTACCACAAAAAACAAGGTAAAAGGACTAGGTTAGCATAGTGGAACTCGGACAACCAATACAACAGATGGACAGGTATGAGATTACCATTCTCTGTCCCACTGTGCCAGTCTAAGCGTTTGGAACTTCAACCGCAGTACTCACCTCCAGAGCAGGTAGAGGATATGTTTTTTAGAAAAAATCTGAGAGTTTAATGGTTGAAAGTAGGCAGGACCCTTCCTGCCAATGGTAGAATCTACATATATTGTCATGTCACATTTGTAATGCTGTGACAAGTAAGATATGAAAAGATGCCAACGTTACTGCCTTAAACAGATCTGGAATGGTAATATCCTCCCACCTGCCCTGGCTCAACACAAAGGATAGAGGTGGCTGTGATGGAGGGAACTTCGACAGAAGTTTACCTTAGTCCCAATAAATTTTTTCCTTTATGTAATTTCAAATCCAAAAAGATTCATAGATTCCAAGGCCAGACCATTGTGATAATCTGTTCTGACCCCTAGATATACCCCAAAATAATTCCTATAGTATATCTTTCAGAAAAACACCAAGTCTTGATTTAAATATTGTCAGTGATGGAGAATCCACCACTAACTATCCTTGGTAAATTGTTCTAATGATTAGTTACTTTCTCTGTTAAAATTTTACACTTTTCCAATCTGAGTTTATCTATCTGCAACTTCCAGCCATTGGATCATGTTATACCTTTCTCTGCTAGATTGAAAAGCCCCGTATTAAATATTTGTTTCCCATGAAGATACTTATAGACTGTAATCAAATCCCCTCTTCACTGTCCCTTTGTTAAGCTAAATATCTTGAGCTCCTTGAGTCCATCACTATAAAGCAGGTTTTCTAATCTTTTAATCATTCTCCTGGCTCTTCTTTGAACCAAGTAGGACGGTGAGGAAGCCCAAGTCACCCAGAGAGGCAAAGCAAGAACTATAACGATCAGGGTAGCCCTAACTACTTGCAAAGTCTCATCATTCTGCTGAGGTAAAAAAAAAAAGTCATGCCGGGGAAATGATAGATACAGAAAAAGCCTTGCAAAGGGACGTACACTACCTACCTCCCACTATCATCCTGATAGGCATGCGAAGAGACCTGTATGTGCAAGAGTTGGGAAAGGCTCTCCAGTGCACAGCATCCCTATATGTGGGCATAACGATGTTGACAGTCCAACAACCAGCCTTGGTAACAGTGAGCAGCCAAGTTACCATTCCAGTGAGTCAAATACGGTACAAGACCAACTGTGACAGAAGATAGTGAAAATGAAAAAAATTCTGTGCAACGAATTAAGCCCAACAGCAGGTGACTGACCAGAAACAGAAGGGATAACAGGAAAAGAAATAATGATGTTCAGCTGGGGCATCTTGATATGAACTATAAAGTAAACACCCCAGACTTCTCAAACAATACACACTGGCCTTTATAGGCATGAATACACTTGACAGAGGGCTATGTGGGAAGTGGAAGGCATTTGGGGAGGATCACAGCAAGGTGTCAGTGGACAAACTAAAAGCCATGATGTCTGTAGGTGTGGCCCCGTCTACACTTACCTTTGCGATTCGGCAGCAGTCGACAGGAGATACGCAAGTGACGTAAATCACTTGCGTATCTCCTGTTGACTTTGCAGCGTCTCCTCCGCACGCCATCCACACTGTGCTGCATCGAAGGAAACAGCGTTCCCTTCAACACAGCGCTATGCCACTTACCGGGGTGGTTTTCCTGCGTCGCTTGCTGGATCGACTGAGCACGTCTATACAGACCGCTCAGTCGATCCAGAGCAATCGATCTGACGGTGGCAAATTTGCCGCCATCATTGTAGACCCAGCCTAGGTGTGTTGTCTGTGATAGGTGATAGCAATTCAGTAAAGAGCAACAGAAACAAAGGAACTGTAAAAACCATTCAGCTACAGGGCAGTCAGGACAGTAATTTATACTGAATACTAACAGTTGTGTCATCACACAGGGGAACACTGTAGCTTAACAGCTGTGATCTCTCTACTGAACCTAGCCTTCAGGAGTGCAGAGCATCTGACATAGTACTGCTGACATAACAAATACGAGAGGTACTCCAACAGTGGTATTTTTTTCTCTGTCCCAGTGTACTATCAAAACTGCATAAAGAAAAGCTGCCCTGGGCTGCTGCACTCTTTGCTCTCCTAGCATCTTTTCACAATTTTCTTTTCTTGAGGCAGATGAGTTTCTTCTGGCCAGGCTTCCTGCTTAATTAAATTATGTTCAGATAAAGTCTGTTCTACATGTGTTACCAGATTCTCTACTCACTTTATGGTGCTTCTGCTCATGTGGTGTAAAGGGTCTCATGTGGCAGTAAATGCCCCCAACAAATTCCCTTGACATAGGGGATTTCTCTATGCACCACACGTGTGCCAGTTCTGGGTCTGTGCCTTCGCTTCTATTTCCCCTTAGTGTAAACACAATCCTTTAAGGGCCACTTGTCCTGATTCTCCATTTCCTTACATTGGTTCACACTGATATAATTCCATGGACTTCTGGAGAGTTACTCTAGAGCAGTAAAAGGGTAAGTCAGAGGGGAAGCAGCCCCATTAGTTCACTTTTAATAAAAGCCCATTACTGACCAAATTATCTGCTGGTGTAAGCAGGCATAGCTCCACCAATGTCAATGGAGCTATACTCAATTACACTAGCAGTGAATCTGGCCCTATATATTTAGTTATCTGATAGATTTTAATCAAGCATTTAGTCTGACTTTAATAGGCTTTGGATTAGGTCCTTTCAGCAGTGAATAACACTGATTCAGCCTGCAATCTTCTTACCACTTCTAACACAGTGAAATTCTAATTTTCTGGCTGCCAGAAAAGCCAGCAGACACTGGAGAGTAATTTTTCAGGAATCAGAGAAATGTTCCTTCTGAATGATCCTGTCTCATGCTTTTGTTGCATTCTGACAGCCATTTCATTTGCCTTAATATCCTCCTGGCCTTTGTGCTTTAAAAATTTGGGGGTAGGGTGAAGAAGGGGGTTTCAAATAGCAGAGTAAATGGACATCACAAAAAAACCCTGGAAATCATTAAGTCGTCTACATTCAACAGGATGATGAAATTCTTGCAATCTTACTGAAAAACAAAACCAAAATTCATAAATAAAAACAAAATCCCTGCTCTTCCCCTCAGAATCCCATCAATAATGGCTGACAACTTGCCTTGCTTGTTAGGGATGGTTGGTATTTTCACAGATCAGGAGGCACAGTCTAGAGTTTAGTTCTGCTCGGATTTTTCTCTTCACATGCTGCATGTACTACATGGAACTCTAACATTCTCTTGTGGCTTAAAATGGATGGAATCAGAATGACCAGTGTATCTCTGACTCACTGGAACTATGAGAAGATGGCAGCTCCCTCATGCATGACTGTGTATGTGTTTTAGCAAGTAACATATTTCATCTTTAATGAAGAAAATAGGGCTAAGCCATACTTTGCAAAAAATAAATATTTCGACACTAGTCATCATAACCAGAAAAGTGGCGGAATGCTTGACTGGTGCAGCATATGTAGAGTTAACATTTGCTTGCAAAAACAGGGAGAAAAACCTGCTGGCACAGACTGAGAACAGTTACTCAGCACTGATTGTTTTTTCTTTTTGTCATCCTAATTAACTGCAGTAAAAAATGCTGAGCAAACCAGGTAGAATCACCCATCTACCTACTTCACTCTGCCTCTGTGTTAGCATTTCAGATGCAGGAAGTTATAGGGTAATGGTAAGAGAGAAAACCCTAAGGTGAAGATGTGCAGAGACTGAAGAGAATTCAGCAAGGGAATGAGAATGATGATGAACTATGCCTGTCATTCTGCACAGGAAATTATAAGATTCCACTTGTGAGGCTGGATCTGATGCAGAACTTAAAAAAAGAGTCATGCTTTAGTGAACAAGCACATGTCTTTTTAAATCTATGTATTTCTACCAGCTGGTGTTACACTACCAACTATGGACAGTTTTACAACTGGAGTTTTATTAAACTTAGCATAAACCCAAACAAACACAGTTTGAACAAGCCTCATTGCTACTTAGTCCTTTCAGAGCATGCAACCCTTGCAGCTGCAACTCGAGTTATCCCCTTGAGCTCCAACAGAAGACCCACAATCCTCAACGGGACAGGGCACAGGTAAACGCAATCCAGACATTCCCTTATGGAGAAAACACTCCCCCCTTGTAAAGTAACGTCATCCTGACATTTCGATTAACAAATTATAACATACAGACCATTCATTTGACTTATTAGCAGTAGTCCACAAGTTCCAGAAGATCATAATTGTCATTCTCAATTGAGTATTTAGGTCTCTCTTGTTTCTCAAGTTCTGGTACTGATAGTGGAAAATTCTGTATCTCTCTTCAATTTATTTCACATTAATTAGAAAGTTTCTGCAGCAATTGTAGTTCTGCTATCCAACAGAATAACCATTTCTGAGCAGTGGAAATTTCCAAAGATATTCCAATTTTATGGAATAACAATTCCTATAGGATGAATGGTATACCCATGTAAGTCCAAGTCACTGAGCATATGGCAAGCTATTTAGGAAAACATCTATTACATTAAATAATAATAAACTACTCTGAACTATAAAACAGTTTGTTCAGGACAACAGCCATACTATAAGTCAATATCACATCATTTACAAATATTACATCAGTCTTGTGTAGAATGCAGGATAAGGCACAGGAATAGCTACTTGGTGTTGCATGTGACAAACATGGGGACACCCCCAAGGTGCATTCACTGGCCCAATAATTGGATTTAGGCACAAATAAATGTGCCTAACTATTCATAAATCACTGTCGCTGGGGCTCTTCCCTCTCTAGTTAGACAACCTTGTGTGTCAGTGGATTGTTCTGGTGATCTGTTCTCGTCTGCTACGGATTTCAAGTTCCATGTCACATTTGCCATTCATATCTTTTAACAGCTGGTGTGAATGTCGCATCAATCTCATCAGCAGTTTCCAAGTTTTACAGGATCAACAACATCCTCATTTCCCCAATATGGATAGTAACTTTCTTTCTCTGGACTCGGTGTCTCTGCGCCACAGACAACATCCAGTGACATCCCATTATGTAATTCATCTTTACTCTCACCATCAGATCACTGGAGTCCAAATTCCTGTACTCATTCTGCTCTCTTATTGTGCTACTCTCCATGTCTTCCACTGTGACACTTTAGAGGATGGTCTTTTACCTAATGATAACAAGTCACAGGGAAGAAAAACACTGTCTGTCAAATGATTTATATATACCTAGATAATCCTGGCAAGTGGTGCACATCCACACATCACAGAGGAAGGTCAAACAACCCAAGGTCACTGCCAATCTGACCTGAGGGAAAATTCCTTCCCAACCCCACACGGGGTGATGGGTTAGGTATTGATCTAACCAGCTAGCCAAACAGCTGAGAAAGAATGTTCAGTACCACCTCAGAGCCCTAGCCCACACTGCCCAGTGCCGCAGCTCCAACCGTGACCATTCCTGATCCTTTAGAGGAAGGAAATTAAAAACAGCCCTCTCCCAGAATACATGGGGGGAGGCTAAAACCCTGAAGCATGGGCTTTTAGGAATGTGAGACATAAACTGGAAATGAGCCCCAGGGCTGTTGAGTCCTGCCCCCTACCATGCCAAGCAACCCCATCATACAATCACACTCATGAATTTGCCCAGCTCTCTCTTCACACTAATTAAGTTGTTTGCCCCACAATTCCTCTCCTCTCAGGCCAAAATCCCATAGAAACTCTGCTGTTAGCTGCTTGTTCACTCTGCTCCTAAATGTCCCATCTCTTTATGTAATTCTGGATATACCCGCCTTTTGTAATTTTCAGGTAATAACAGTTGATTTCATAACTTGGTTTTTGAATAAAGTATTCCAAATGTATTCCAATAAAGTACCCAAATGCACCCGATACTATTCATACGTAAGGGCAGCGATCTTACACATCCTCCTGTGTTCTCTTAGCTATTCAGTTTCTACCCCAAGAACTTATAATGAAAAATTATATCAGTTGCTGGATCCTCCTTTTTAGTTGTCAAAATGTCTTCTCATGGAATACACTTTATGGTGTATTAAATGCTCATAGAGAAGTCTTCTACAGTCAAAACATTTGCAGTAATAGCTGTAAACCAAGACACCTTGACATTTCTTTGTACATCCAATGACTCTAAAACAGCATTAACAACATCTTGGGTGTCTCTTCTGTGCACTCTATCATATATTTTCCAATATCAAAGGGCATTCCAGATAGAGCATCTGCCTCCACATTAGATTTCCCTGGACGACCTCTAACTTTGAAATTAGAATCAGCTAATTCTGATGCACAGCAGTGGGCAGTGATGTTCAGCCTTGCGGAGTGAAGACAGGTCAGCGGTTTGTTATCACCATAAACCATAAAGGATTACGCATAGTAAAGGGAGTCACAAACTTGTCAGTTACAACCCATATCAAAGCTAAAAACTTCAGCTTTCCTGAGTGAAGGTGATATTTCTTCTCAGCTCCAGTTAGTGTTCTTGATCCATAAGCAATTACTCTTTGTTTACCTTGCTGCAAGACCTAATCCCTTATTGGAAGCATCCACATGAAGGATAAAGGGTAAGGCAAATCAGAAAAAGCTATTATTAGTGACTGTACAAGGTAATCAATCAGCTAATTTAAAACTTTGATGTTGATCAGTCCATGTAACTGGGCTTTAGGAAAGTATCTGTCCAGATCACTTTCCTTGCCCTTTGGCTTTCTTCAAGTCCACTTTGGATGGTGCTGTGTGTCAGATTCTATTGGAACAGTCCTCAAATCATAGAAGAGCTTTGCTAACCGCAAAACGTTTTGAATGTCCTTTTGAGAGTGAGGAACCCAGCATCTTGTGAAGTTCCTCTGTGGTGCTTGCTGGTTTCTCTGCAAGAGCAGGAACTACCAAGGTGACAGCGTGACACCCTCCCCCCCACAATCTGGACTGGTGTGTAGCTGTGTCATCCCAATTCCTCACTCCTGGGCCTCAATTTACCCCACTCTGCTGTGTGAAACACCCACTCCTGGGTTGGCTCACGTCCAGCCTCCTGTGAGTAACTAGTCCCTGACTTAGTGAAGGAGTGCTTCTGGCCAGCCACTCATGGGATAGACTCCCAGCAAACACCCTCAATCCCAGATGCTACCCCGGGAACTGCTGTCTTGCAGGGTTCAGTGCGGCACATTGCACCCTGCAAGTTCATTTACATTTGTCTGTCAATTTATCAAAGAAATTCATATGCACCAGCTCTGTCACGCTAAGTGAGATCTCTCCACACATTCAAGATAAAACAAACATATATTTATTGACTACAGCAAGATTTTAAGTGATTCTAAATCAGATTAATAGAAATCAAGAGATTAATAAATCAAGGAGTTGGTCACAACTAACGATGAAATAATTCACATCCTAAACTAAGCCTAATATTTCTATAGCTTTTCAGTCTGATGTTAGCTTGCCCACAGCTAATTGCAATGCCACTTGTAACCAGCTCCCTCCCTGTCCATGGGTAGATTCTCAGTCTTTGGTGTTGCTTAGAAGATGGATTCCATGGGAGAGCCCTGAGACAAAGATGCCTCTTTCTTTTTAACACGTTTCCTCGACACTCCCTGGGGTCAGGTGATCGTCCATGTCTGACAATGGGTGTGATTTTCCCATTTTGAGCCAAAGTGCTGTATGCATGCCTCTGTGGGACGTGTGCCTTCAGCTTTGTGTTTGCTGCATCTATTCAAGCCATGAGAGACACACATTTGGGGATATGATGTAGCAGAGTTTCATATCTGTAAATATGTATGGCATTGCAGGAAACATGCCACCATAACAATAATGTTCAGTATGTCATGAGCATTCCAAAAACACCTTACATGACATACTTTGCATCAGACAATACACAGTTACACTGTAAGGGTGAACATGAATGATACACAAATCACACCATAAGGGTGTACATGGGGTACAGCCTGTCACAGACAGCAGGATCCATCTTATAACCTTCGGCAGACATCACCATTCCTAAGTAACGTACCTCTCTCTTAAAGAAGTCACGGTTAGAAGTATTCAGCTTAATTCCTTGCTTCTGTAACTGTTGAAATATTCTCCTTACATTCTCCATGAATTCTTCATAAATACCACTGTAAACAAGGACATCATCCAGATATGAAGTATAATCCTCGTCCCTAATTTCCACAAAGCAATCTTCCAAACCCTGCTGGAAGTTAGCAGGTGCATTTGTTAAACCAAATGGAATTCTAGCCCATTTTAAACAAGCCCCAGGAGTAATGTGAGGTGACAGCTTAGTCCAGCCATGGAACTCTGAGAATAGGCTTTCCTTGATCTAAGATAGACAACCAACATTTAATTCATTCAGAACATCTTGGAGTCCAGGGATGGACTGTCTGTTTGGTATGGTTTTACTATTCAGTTCCTGATAGTCTACACAGAGTCTAAGATTATAATCCCTCTTTTGGACATGTACTTCTGGTGATGAATCGGATGATTTTGATTTTGTGATCCATACCCTGATTAGGAAATCTTGCAGATATTCCTTTACCTTTTTATATAGTGAATAAGGTACTGAGATGCAAGTCTTCTATACAAATTACTGATTGTTGATATGCATCTGCAGACTAGGGATCTGTTCCATATCGCCATCATGTCAGGAGAAAATTTTAAAATCCTCTTTCTATATTTGCTGGACCATTTTCCTTTGCATCTCTTTATGGCTCGGGTTCATTGCCAGTTCAAACAGATCTTGATCAGCCCCTCCACCTAAAGACAGTTCTCCACTTTGCTGGCTTAGTTCTTGATCCTTAGTATTACCATTTCTCTCTTTAGATACACTTGCCACCTGTAAGGTTTTATCTGTTGAGTATCCACTGGAATTTCAGATTTAATCTGTTGTAAATGTCCAAGCACAATTCATCCTTTCACAATGATGTCACGTTTTGATGGGTTACTCACAGAAATATTTATCTGGCATGACAGTCCTTTTACGTATTTTGAATAGTGTTTCTTTTATGTCCAAATCCTCAGGCCACTGAACAGCAATATCTGGTCAAACATTGCTGTTAAACTTTCAGTATCCATGCCTGTATGAGCCCTGCATATTAAAGCAGTGGTTTATCCTTTGGAGATAATTACATCCCTCCTCCCCACTTTAAGCATGCACATGTTCTCTGTGAATTGCAGCAATGGTGTTTTACTATCTCCTCAACAACATTGTAGCCAATGATCAAAGCCTCTAATTTTTGTGGGCTGACAAGCACAGGGACGGTCAAATTGTCATCATTTTTGCTTAATTAGACCTGGATTACAATCTATCCTTTGCAAGAGATTTTTGTTCCATTGACAGCTTTAAAATTAAGTAATTCTAGTAATTCTTCAAGATTCCTAAAGCGTGTCTCTGGGCGATTATCTTCCACCTGCTGACTTGAGACCATACAGACCTGTGCCCCAGTATCCCATACCACTTGAGTTCTTACTTTATTGAGAAAACGCCACACCATGCATCTCTTTCCAACTCCATTAGCTACTCTGGTTGGCTGCTTAGGTGTTAAAGAGCAAAAGTAGGCTGCTCCAGGCACACCAGTTGCAGTGTCTCTTGGAATTTTTTGGCACAGCATCCTGACTGGTAGTGTTCTTTACTGGTCACAAGTATTGCCTCTGCCAGATTGCTTGCAGCTACAATGTCGTCTTCCTCCTCCCTCCGGTTGCCCGTCTGCATGTCTGCTCCTGCCATTATAGGCACTTTTGTTACACTCCTTGATAGGTTCTTTAATATGTTAATTTCAGCTTTCACACATTTAAATTAATCAGTAATGGCCTGCAGTTTTCTTATCTCTTCTTTTCCCTAGGAAGGAAGTGCTGCTTTACTCTCTGACCTGTGCTCTTCATAAGGCGATTGCGCAGAATTACAAGCTCCGGCCTTCACATGTACTCCACTCCCCAATTTCTGATGTTTCTCTACCTCATCACTTACAGCAGTGTGCAGCTTCTCAAACAAGGCCTCATCTGCAACCCGGTTATCTTTTTAATAAAGCTGAATCACAGGCGAATATTGTCATTCTACAGTCCTGTCAGGACAGAATGGAAGAACACATTTTGTATGAGGACAAGGTCAGATCTTAGGTTGCAGTCAGCCTGTTGTGAGGCAAACAATATTTTTGTCTCAAATCATCCTGATGTGTCTCTTCTGGCTCTGGTGCTGCTCTTGAGAGTTGCAGGTAAAGTTCAGCTGCACCTTTTTCCTGATAGGACCTTAAGCTGCACCTCAATTTTAGCAGGCTCAGATTAGTTTTTTTCCCTCAAGTAGATCCCAAGGCTCACTATTGGGCAAACTTCCCTAATCACAACTTCCATTAGCTCTTCCTCAGTGCACCCCTTTCAAATCCCACTTTCAATTTGATAAGTCAAACTCTTTAGGCTTAATTTAAAAGACAAGGGGGGTGAGGTAATACTTTTTTATTGGACTAACTTTTGTTGGTGAAAGAAACAAGCTTTTGAGCTACACAGAGTTCTTCAGGTTGAGGAAAAGTACTTAGCGTGTTACAGCTAAATACAAGGGGGAACAAATTGTTTAGTATAATTTGTTACGTATTTTCAGGGACCATTCAAGGGGAAGTGGCCCATTAACAATCCTGCAGTCACAAGACAAAAAAAGGGGGTGAGGGACTTAAAGATAGTTGTAATATTCCATAAATCCAGTGCTTTTATTAAGACCATGATTTTTAGTGTCTAGCAAAGTTATTAATTTAATCTCCCAAATTCATCTTTTTGAAGGCATTGCACAAGTTTCCTTTGAGGACAAGGCTTAATTTGTCCTTTTGATGGGAATCCCAATCTGTCCTGTTATTTTAAAATTTTTCTTTAAAATTGGTTCTGTTTTCTGGGGTAAGCTGACAGATTTTCCACAGCGGGTTGGCTTTTAATTTCTTTCGTACTTTCCTGAAACTGTATTCAACATCATTTTAATTTTTCAGCATACTGTTTGTGAGTTGTCTCTAATTCAGTCGTTTCAGTTTGCTCCTCTTTTGATGTAGTAATGAGGCGTAAAATCTTATCTTTTGCTGCCAACAACATAGACAATCCACGATCTTTCAAATCTTCCCACTCATTTAAGCGGCTTCTTATATATTTGATTAAAACAAAACAGCTTTTTCCTACAGTTTCACTGCAACTTGTCCTAAAAATGCTCAGAGAGACACAGATTTCTCTGATATAAAAATTCTTCTAGCTCCATGTGAAGTTCTCTATTTCTCTCCCACCCATAGTGCTTGCCAAATAATTAAATCTTCTCTGGCAGCTTTTCATGGAATGATCTACAGCAGCTTCCAGTTAGGTTCATCTCTTACAGAGGTCAGATCAGTACACTTCAACCTCTCCTGCCTGGCTTGCCAAACATTACACTCCCGGACCAGGAAGAATTTTAAAACTGGAGTTTTATTAAAATTAGTATAAAAAGCCCAACCAACATGGCTTGCACAAATATAATTGCTGCTCAGTCCTTTCAGATCACACACAACTTTGCTGCTGCCAGATCTATCCCCTTTTGACCTCTTCAGTAGACTTTCAATCCTTAAAGGGCCAGGGCACTGGTATATCTAATTCTGATATTCCTTTGTGAGTGATACACTTGGCATTCAGATGCCTCTTCATTTGTGCATCAAATATCATCAATAATATTTTCCTGTGTTTCCCATGTAAAGACCGTTAGGAGTTGTTATAGTAAGCTCCAATCTGATAATATCTGAAAAGCATGTAAAGACCTCAAAGGGATCAATCAGTCACCATAAAAAACCCATTAACCAGACTCCATATAAAAACAAAAGAAACAGAACATACCAGTGCCAATCATTCCTTTTGCTTCAGCAGCAAGGGAGGCTGCTCAAGTAGATCTCACATATGAAGTGTGGAGGACAGAAGTACTTCCTGCACAACTCTGTGTCCTTTTTCACACAGCCCAGCAGAAGCCCCACGGCCAGGGCTCCACAGGGATCTGATTTATGGAGAGAGGAGACGTGGAGGGATGATGACAACCCTCTTCATGGTAGTCTCTCAGCCAGAGATGGTGGATACCTGCTCTGGTATCAGCGCCTAAGTTAATGTTGCTTTGAAGGAACATTCAACGTAGGCCCTTCTCCTGTACTCCTTTGAGAAGAAGAGGGTTTACGCAGGCTCAAGGCCGCTGATTGAGGAAAAAGAGGCTGGAGGAACAGTGTGGAGAGTTCAGCCCTCTGCAGACTTAGGGCTTGCAGGCCTCCAATCCCAGGAACTACAAGATTTGGAGGCTTCACCCACTGCTTCATTTGCAGCTAACAATATTCCCTCCTAGCTGGACACGTGTGCACTAGCACAGAGGAAATGGAGAGGCGCATGGATGAGCGGAGTCATGTACACTATCTGTTTAGAAGGAACATTGCCTCCCTCTGCTTCAGAACAAGATCTGTAAAAATACTCCAGAGGGTCAACGTCCTGGAGTTTCCTGTAAGGATTTCCAGAGGACATATTTGGCCCATAGACCATAAAGAGAAATCATTCAGACTAAAATGTTCCCGGTCAAATCCTGCTCAGACCAAAGTTAATGGCAGGACTCCAACTGACTTCAGTAAGTGCAGTATCAGGCCCTCTGGGGATTTAAACACATTTTGCTACGGTAAGTTGTTTCTGTGCTCATCCTGGCCAAGTTGAGTAAATATTTTAATATTTGAGCAAAGCTTCAAACAACAGAAACAGAATTTGATAACAATATGATGCGATGTGCTCTGAGTGTAATATGCAAATACTGCTACATGGCATACGTTTGCACAGCAGCTTACCTATTAAAAATTATTATGTGAGCTCCCTATATGGGTAAGCACACGATGATACCCGTCGAGATTACTTTACCATGTGAGCTTTAACTCTTTCAAACCAGGGCAATTCACAACTTATTTGAATTTGACTAAGCACTGAAATAACAAGTGGAGCAAAAGGCTTTCATTGGCACCTGAGGCGGATTTCTCAAATTTCTTCTTACCATTTTCACCATTTTTTAGCTGACCCCACGTCTGAGAACGCCAGTAAGGCCTAGCAGTAAGGCAGCTCTCCCTCCTTCACCACTTCCAATGCTATTTGCACTTCTTACACATAGGAAAGAAGGACGGAGAGTAGTAATGCGGAGGACTGGGGTCAGATTCTGAGCTGCGTCAGATCAGTACTCAGTGAAGTTCAGCATGCGGAAGGGCAAGCACAGCTTTTTCACATCTCAGAGGATTCGGGATGTTGCACAGAACTGGCCCACCATAAATTAAAGCAGTCCTATCTCACACTTTGCTGCCCACACGCCAAGGGGCTGATCTGGCAGGCAGGAATACTTGGAGTACAGTGTCACTCCAGCTACACTCCCTCTTCCCCAGCTGTGCTAGACCACAAGAAGAGCTGGGCTGGAGTTCCTGTGCCCTGTGCCACAAGGGGATTCCCCTTACTCCTAAGGAACTCCCAGGTAGCAGTTTAGGGCATGGCTGGAGGCAGTGGGTCATGCAGCAGTCCACGTGCCTTTGCACCCCGACTGGCAGCAAGCTGGAAACCGTTTGTCCATCTGGAATGGAGTAGCAAGCTACAAACTGTTCAAAACATTTGAGGCACACCGAATGTTTGAAGTATGATTTGCAGTTTTCATCAAACTCAACAACATTGCCCAGATATGTTGCCATTTTTCTGCTCTCCCAATGGACTTCATGCCTCGTCTGAACCTCTTCTCTGCCACAAGGAAACTGTCCGTCCCCCCGTTTTTTTGTTTTTGTTTTTTGTCAATGTGCACTATCTGTGCTCCATCTACCTCTTCTGGCTGTGTGCCTACACTGCCGAATTCTTCCTTGGACGCCCTCTGCAAGCTGAATACCCTCTGTGCAGGCTAAAGCTGTCTCTGCCCGCTTGCACATGATTGGTCAAGATGACTGCTTGATTCCACCTCACCGTTTTGTTTGAACAGCTCCAGCAGTAACTGTAGAAATCTATTTCTCTGTTCTGTCTTTATTTGCTTGCATCCCCTCACTAGCTAGCTGGCTTTACCAGAAGCAAAATTGAGCAGTAGTCTGCAATTTTTATTTCCAGCTGAACTTTTTCCCCTTTACTTTTGTATTATTACAAGCTATTTCTTCTTCTCTTTGTCCAGGCGATGGAAACCTTGGACACTCATGGGATAGAAGGTCCTCATTGCCAACATGTCATATTTGGATCCAGCAGAGAAGGAGCCAGACACACAGACAGAAGGAGCTGATACAAACAACGTTCTCTACTGTGGAGACCTTTTCGTTCTGGAAGCAAAGCTTAAACCAATCTTAAAGTGAGGCTTTGCACTGGGGAAGAGGAGAGTGCTCAAACATTTAAAGGGACAGGCCACCACAGGCTGCACAGGGGCTACAAGAACCTCCTGAGGCTGGTATGTTCATTCTAGTTCACCAAAGAGTGTCATGTGAGATCTCGAATAAAAGCCTGTGCCACGCTGGTCATCAACATCACTGTGAAATGTATGTACAGATACTGTGTAAGGAGCTACCTATACACACTGAAATTAGGTTCTTAACGTCAGTGTCTAGGGACTTGTCACCAGCAAAGGTGAAAAACAGGTTTTCTATCAAACAGGAAATGTTTATCCATCTATCTATAAGAAGACATTTTGTCACCCATCACTGAGGAAATCAAAGGATAGCAAGTTTGCTTCATGAAAAAGGGGCCTCAACCAGGCTTGGATGAAAATGCTGGAGAGAATTTAGGGTGAAATAAACTTCTTTAAGGCTCCGCATTGCCCTTTATCCAGGGCTTGTGACTAAAAGCCACAATCAAGCCTTTCCCGTATAAGATCAGTCAGAGAGAAAACAATTATAAATGTGCCCTCAGAACTATGGCCATAACCAGTGAAAAACTTTTTCCCTGCGCCCACTGTGAACAGGACCATTTCAAACCTGCACAGATTTGTATTTACTCCACTGAGTGAGTTCATTTCTGCATTCTGTCCTTGCAGTAGATTTTCCTGACTCTCAGCAGTTGAACAAATACAATAAAATATTTAAACATCAGCAGATTTCATCCCAAACTAGACCTCTTCTGAAGGGAAAATAACTGCAGAGTCAGGTCTTCTTTAAGGTCTAAATCAATTAATCAAAAAGTCTACCAGAACTGTACCTAAGGCCATATAAACACTACAGACTTCAGCCAGCATAGCCATGTCAATCAGAAGTGTGATTTCTACCAACATAGCTGTCCTGGCAGAAGACCCTCATGTGAATGCAGATGTACTAGCAAAACTGCACTTTACCAGTATAGCTTCTTTCCCTTTAAGGGGCTGGAAAGGAGGATGAAGATGAGGAGTTTACAGGGCGCCTGCCCCGCACTGGCCAGGAAGGGGTTAAGGAAAGGCAGTAAATAGGAAGGAACTATGTGGCAGCCAATCAGGGCCCAGGAGGCCAGGCTATAAGTCCCGAGAGAGCAGCGGAAGGACAGTGCTTCTGAGGAGCTTGAAGGGGGGAGGGTCCCTGGGCCGGTACCTGGAGTAATAGGTGGGCCTGGGTCCCTCTCTCAGCCCCTGATTGCCCCAGAACTGGTGTCAGGAGTGCAGTGGCCACTGTGCGAAGGAGCCTAGAACAGATAGCAGAATCCCTGGAGAGCGGTGGTACAGACTGTGATACAAATGGAGGGCAAGTCATGAGAGCGAGGGATGAGCAGAGACCGGCATGAGACACTGCAGAGCGGCATCTGCATGGCTGAGGTCTGATTTCTCAGACCACCAGCAGGAGGCATCAAGGCAGGGAGTCACACAGTGCTACAAGGAGGAATAAGCTATACTGGTAAAAGGACAGCTTTGCTGGTGTAAACTGAGTCTACATGAGGAGTACTTTGCCAGTAGAGTATTGGTTCCTATACTGGCAAAGTGCTTCTAGTGTAGACCTGGCCCCAGTTAGGAAGGCTTCAGCAGTGATAGATGTCTGAACTTGAGCTCCTCACACAGTGAGATGGGAGTTCAGGAGAATTCTAACAAATTGCCCCAGTGGCCATGTTAATTTCAGGTACTGTTTTTCATTACCACTTGCCAATTTAAAACTCCAGATTGTTCTTAAACTTCATTTTACAAGTCACTCATCTTGGCTATTGGGAATCTCAATTACACAAATACTTTTGGCTGGTCATTGATGTTCACCTATCAAAATGCCTTCTGCCCCATTGTATAACATTTACCTCTTTCCCTAGCGCACTTTTCTTGGTGTCAGATTTTTCCCCTTGAAGTTTGTACTCAATTAGTATTAATGAGAGTTTTCATGCACAGAACGAAGGTCAAATGTGACTCCTAGAGAATGAGGTTTTATATGACAGAAAAGTTTTTTTAATTTATTTTGAAGACGTTACTGCAACTGGGAAAGTAGTAGTTTTATTTAGCCTGACTTGTGTCTGGCCTGGGATAAAAATTAGCAATGCCTAGACATCAAGAATTAGCTTGAGTTAGCTAGGTTTCAATATGCACTCTGGAATAACTACTGTGTAACTGGTAATTGTTTTGGATTGTTAAAGCTTTTAGCTGACTGTTTGTTTGTTTGTTTTGTTTTTTATGGATTAGTGTATTTTGTTTAATTGGTATAAAGAATTACTGTTGTGACCTTATCAGCTGCTGCTGCTAGCTGAAAAATTCTCTAAACGATATTTGTGATTTGAACAAACTCTCCCATACAAGTAAATCAACTTAAAAATGTCACTATTAAAGCCTGCCCAAGATGTTTTACATTCAGGCCATCAGTGGATCTTGCCTCCAAACAGAAGTTCTCAAGAGAACTGAGGAACATGTACCATTTATTTACATCAGTAGTAGAAAGCCAAGTAGGAGGAGGGCTGAGGAAGTTTCTAGACACATTCTACAGTAAAGCACGGGGAGAGAATAGCTTTAGGAATTATGTTGTTTTCCTTTTACTACAGTCAACCACAAGTGTCTAAAAATCACAAGTCAGGGTTCTAAAAATCAAGGGGATGGCTTAAAATAATGAGATTTTTAAAAATAATAAATGTTGGCATTTTTATTATTGGACTTTGGATTTTTTAGCCTTTTGTGTTCATATTTTCAATTTTTTTTTAATCAGGAGGACTAGCAACTTACTATTTTTCAAATGAAAGCTGAAACACTCATCACATGACTGGGAGCTGGGGCTTTAAGAAAAACACCAAATAGCACAAGACTCACAATAAAATCATGACAGGGTCACACGAGAATGTTGCCAGCTATCTGTGTTTCTTTCCCATTGTCACATGAAAGAGCTGTCATGTACCAGCTACCTTTTAAAAGGGTGTGAGGGAGTGACTCTAAGTAAAGAAAGTCCGAAAGTAGCACTACTGACACAGTATAGAAAAGCCAGATTTATAAAAGAAATGAGGACAATGGTGTGTGTTTAACAAGGTAAGATTTCAGTAAGTCACTGCATTGAATAAAGAATAACTTGATAGTTCTAGGAACCAAAAGCCTGTAAGTTACTATTAATTGTTGGTACAACAAAAAGGTATTATATTAGGCTTGGCAATTCATCAACTCAGTTTGGTCACAACCTTACTACTACAGGGTAAAAGAAAGGAAACTGGGTTCTGTATGCAGAGAAATCCTAGTAGAGACTGATAAAGACATGGATATTCCTGTAACTATATGCTTGTACTTAGAGAACAGCCTTGCACTTAGAACGTCAATGCTGATTTTTTTAAAACACCATTTGGCAGTTTCTTGAACAAATACCATATCAACTATCTGAACAACAATTCACCATGAAGATGACATGCCTGGTATTAAATTCTCTGCACTAGCATTAATGTGCATAAAACTGAAAGTGCAACAATATAACTTGGGTTTTTTGGATTTAAGAAGGAAATGTTCTTTAATGCTGATTATTTGCTCCCATTTATTTAGGAGGTATGCAGCAAAGCTCTGGGGTGATTTTAGAGGGTTACCTTAAACGATGTTTGGAACTCCCACACAATATTGCTTAATCCAACCTTCAAAAACCACGACTCAGCACCCAAAGTAGATTGGCTTAAAAGTTTTATGAGATTTCTTTAAATAATGGAGGGTGCTTTCTAAGGCTCTAGGGGGCACTCACATGATGTTTTCCAACTTTTCTCTGAAAGCGGAGGATAGGAACTTGCATTTTTTTAAGATGAAAGCTAAGGTTTTCCAATTATTCCAGGGGTTGGGGCTTTAATAAAAGAATCAAATATAAAAAAACTCATGGAAAGAAATCATCAGAGTTTGCAACACTGCTCATGACCCAAATGTTCGTTTTGTTTTAAACCTATGGGTAGTTCATCTGCAGATCATCTTTGTTTCCTCAGAACAAAATTACACTAAACTTCAATGTAATTTGCAAGGCAGCGGCTGAAGAAGAACAAGCAAGTCAGACAGCAGTTGGAAATGTAACTGGTGTTTATGAAGTTGCACCACTTAACAGATTTGGGTAGTGACGGGGCTCTATCTGCAAGCTGTTGTCTGTGTTCCCTCAATACAGTGTGAATAGATGGGTCTTTTAGCAGCATATCAACCATCCCCCTCTGGTCCCATAAGTCAGCAACATAAGCAAACAAAACAGGGCCTAAAGTCAAACCTAAAGTCTACCAGGATTTTCCCTTATATGATAATTTATGTAAATACTTTTTTTAAAAAAGACACCCTCTTTCACTAGCATCTGAACACTAGCTTGACAACAAAGTGTAGTTTCTCTATTGCCATGCTTATGTGAGAGCTCACCAATTAGCTGTGCTGCCTTGATACGATCACTTAAAGGGACACGACCAACTAGAAATCTACTCAAGTACGAACGAGTTTGCTTATTTCAGGTACTACACTTGCCCCTCTGCCACCTGCTAATGTTTGTGGTATTAAAAGCACATTTCCAATTTAAAAAATAAACTCTTCCCCGCTGAGGTACGAACTACCAACACAAACAAAATGGATTACTGAGAGACTACACAGGAGAAAGGGGGCTATACAGGAGAAACAGTGAAAGCAACTATATGCAAATGGCTGAAATACATCCTTCAAAACCAGAGGTAAGAGGAAGTAGTGCCAGAACACACAGAACTGCAAACTGCAGCGCATGTCCCACTTACATATACAGGTATTGCGCGATGGCTTTTCCAGCTGCAGATTCTGAATGTTTGTTCTGTTTCTAGTCGAACTGAAAACGTCTGCTAGGACAATTCTACTAAAACAGGGCAATAGACTGGCATGGACAGAAAAGAGGAGGAAAGCAGCAGCTTGTTGCAGGAGGCTCCCAAGCTGTGCAAGTAACAAAGCTGCTGCTGATTCTAATAAACCCTGGTAGACTTTGGAGAGAAATGTAAAAGGCACGGTGCTGTCTGTCACTGGCAGATAGATCACTAAAACATGACAGCCAATTTTCAGTGGACATAACCTTTTTGTAAAATGCTTTCTTTACAGAACCAGGGCTAACCCCACATTTGCTCCACATTCTGTTCCAGCTGATAGCCAGCTATCTCCTGTCAGAAGCTTACCTTTGCCCCTTCCATGCACACTGATTTTTTGAATAAATGATGAAGTGCTACTAAGAAATAGCAATAACAACACCGAATTCTTGACTTAATAATACACTACAGAAGCACAGCTGTGGGCACCAGTTCATCAAAGCATTTAAGCATGTACTGAATTCATCTCTCTTCATCACTTTACTGTAAGTCCCATTGAATTTAAGGATATGTCTAGTTAAGCACATGCTTAAGTGCTCTGCTGAATTAGAGATGGACAGCTGAACCAGTGCCTTCTAATATAAGCAAATCACAACACAAAAGTTACTCATAAAAATGAATTATACAGTTACTGCCGAGCCACAGAATAACCAAATGGTGGGTGGATCCTGAGCTGCTTTCCCCAGGGTGGGGTCTACTTATATCTCATCACTCACAGACCTAACAGAAATCTGTTTTCATATATAGCTTTGCCTGGTAAGTAGTACAATCACACTAAATATATCTATTAATTCATAAAAGCGCACACACACACACGCATTCCAGGAAATGAAAGAGAGTGGGGGGGCGGGAGGTGTGTGTGCGTGCACCTGTGTATAAAAAGACCCATTATTGGCCACAAAGCCCAATCTTTTGGACATCCCAGCATTATTTCCATTTCAACAGCCCACTAGTACCATTTTCTGTGGGGGTAAAGGCTAGAGCTATGTGGTTTACAGCGAAGGGCTAGCACAGTATCAGTATATGCAAATCTAATATTTTAGGGCCTAGCCCTGGACAGATGAACAATGAAGGAGAAACAGATACAAGAAGTCCTGTTTTGTAACACCCCATTTCTTAGTCCTCCTGCTTTCCTGTGTGTAAGGATTAAAAGAGTTTATAGTGGCAGTGCATGGATAGGAATCGCACCATATGCCCTGTTAAAGTGACTAACATTTACAAAAGGCTACCATCATGTTTTCCTGCATTGCACCATTTTCTGTCAACATATGTTCCCCCTAAAGGCCCATAGCAGTAGCTTTTTTCCACATTTGGTATGCAAGGATGGAGGGGTGCAGCTGCTGCACATAAATCATTTTCTGATTTATGTCACAACTGCACATAATGCAATGGTAGGTTGCATTAATACAGGCACAGCATGCAAGTCATGGGAGGTGAGAGTACTGCTCGACTTGACATTGCCTCAGCTGGAGTACTGTGTCCAATTTTGGTCACTAATGTATAGAAAGGATGTAGAGAAACTGGAAAGGAACCAGAGGCGAGTGACCAAGATGATCAAAGGGATGGGATGCAAGCCATGTGAACAAAGATTGAAGGAACTAGGTATGTTTTGTTTGCAAAAGAGGAGCTTAAGGGGAGATCTGATAGCACCCTTCAAGTACTTGAAAGGCTGCCAAATAAAAAAGGTGGCGTAAAAGTTATTCTCTCTCTTGCCATGAAGGGCAGGGCAAGAGGCGATGGGTTCAAACTACAGCATAGCAGATTTAGATTAAATCTCAGGAAAAATTCCTAACTGTAAGAACACTAACTGACTGCCTCAGAAGGCTGTGTAAGCTCCTTTACTGGAGGTTTCCAAAAGGAGGCTGGAAACCATGTGTCTTGGATGGTTTAGACACTACAAATCCTGCATCTTGACAGGGGGTTAGACTAGAAGTCCCTTCTAACCCTATGGTTCTATGATTCTAAGATTTTCATTTCCAGGCTACAATGCATTTTAGACATATAGCCACCAGGAGTCCAAGCATATCAGAGCAAACTCCTTCCATCTTCTCAATCACCATTTCAGTCAACTCAGGCAGACACCAGCATATGTTACAAGCATTTTCATCCCATTTCAAACCTGGCTCAGCGTCTAATAGCTCAATCAAGGACCAGCAAAGCCATTAAAAATCAATAATCACAATAAATATCAGCATCGACATCAACAGCACCCTTCAGCAGGCAGCCAATTTACTGTGCTTTGGCTCGCTTGCATTTTGTAGATCAGTGAGAGCACGGAGGCTAGAGGGGGGAAGCTGTACATAATACAAGCTTGCCTTCAGAATCGTGGCCAAATCTCTTCATTTGCTTTCAAAGCAGGAGCACCAGTGTGGCTATGAGAGAGATGCAAAAAGGTAAATGTGGTCCTCTTATGTGATACATATGTGGTGACCATAGGCCTGCTATAATTCTCTTCAGCCATCAGTATACAGTTTCTTTCTTTCTTTCTTTCAGCTACTTTGTTGTTGCTGTTGCTGCTACACAAACACTCATTTTCAAATCTCCAGTCAGTAGCAAAGATTCAAGTGAGGTTTTCAAAACATAACCAACAACTCCAATAATTTCTTGCTCTTCACTGTAATTTCATTCATTGATCAATCCGTTTACAGAGTCTAGACTTACCTTTTGAGGGCTGATTGTTGTATGGTTTCTGACCTCCTCTGTAGTTCTCTCTTTTTGTTGTTCTTTAAATGAACATATCTAAAGAATAAGCCTTTTGGTGGCCGGCCTTGTAAGGGTTTTGATGCATAACCATTTTATTTATACAAAGACTGACTTAACTTTTAAGATGATATCCGTGAAATGTAAATAAGCATTTTAGAATATTTGTTATTGCTTGAGAGTCTTCTGCAGGGCTTTATTTAAACAAGAAAACTTCCTCTTCACTGTCCATTGCATTGCTCAGGCCAAGTTTAAACTGACTACCAACCATAACTTTCAGTATGTTGCCAAGAGAAATTTAATAAGCTAGAAAATTAAAATGTAGTCAAACTTCATGATAAATGGTTTGAAGTAATATATTTATTGACTGAGAACAAAGTTACTATGAATTTCACTTTGGTCAAATGTACTACGAGTATGTTTTTTGCATAAGTCACTCTTACAAAGAGTTGCATATGAGCATTCAGACCCCAATTCAGCAAAGTAGTTAAAAACGTGCCCAACTGAAAATATGCGAGTGGCTCCATTGAAATAAAAGGGATCACGCCTTACTTAACTGGGGCTTCCATGTACAAACAAGGCCTTTCTGTTTTTTCCTGAGCTATTGTAATGATCCGTGCAGACAGCTTCTCCACCAACAAATGGTGCTGTATCTTTACCATAGTGTTAAGTTGTGGTCTTGTATGTTGTTATGTTGCTGATCTGACCTGGAGGGTTAGCAGGAAGTTCAGTTATGCCTACGTGTGTGTGCTAGAATTGGTACTTGCAGTGTTCCACTAAATCCTTTTATTACAATTGGTGGCAGTGGCTCCAGAAGGCAAAAGCACTTTTGCCTGAGAAGAAGTGTACTCGTCATGTAGATGACACTGGAATCGGAGAGTATTTGACAGACTTTGAGCTGTTCCTCTCTGTGAGGACTGGACAGATGAGGAGGCAGCACAACAATGGATAGTGATGCCAAAGCATTTTATCAGCAGCATCCTAGTGCAGATTGTGGTTCTTATAGACTGTAGCACAAACACTTATACAACTGCTATGTGGTGGGGACTGCCTGTTTTGAAACACCAGAAGGAAAGTCAAGCCAGGAGGCAGCAGGGACCCTAATTATTCGTGTATGTTGCAGTGACTGACTGATAGGGGCTTTCCCTGCACCACCCTGGCTGGGAGATGGCTTGCGGAAGCAGAACCTGCTGTGCTGAATCTGGACCTGGCAATAAAGAGGGGGCCTATGCCAAGCTATGAGAAAATCCTGTGTGAAAAGATCGTTTATAGACCATTTAACAGAGGAACTTCACAACCTGCTAGTGAAGGAAGATAACATACTGGATAAACCTAGGGGTCAGATTACATGCAGCGTTCAAAATGGGGAAGATGTTTCCTTAAATCTGTTAATTCCCAGCTCCAAGGTGACTCCTTTGTAACTCTTCAAGAAAAGATTCCTAGAGAAGTGGCTAAAAAATTGGCGGAGGTCTAAGTGCAACAGAGAGTTGTCCCATGAGTCAGACGAGAGAGACTGTTTCTCCAGTGCTGGCATAATGCTCCTTGGCATTATCAGTGGGCTACCCTGGGCACGGACGTGTCACAGGGACCTTACACTGGAATTAAAAAAAAAAAAAACTTAAACATATCCTTGCTGATGCACAAAGCAAGAGCTTGGCTTGCAGTGCACTGAAAGCTGCACAGATTCATTGAAGGAAAAGGGATGGCAAACACTGACGATGCTCAAAAACCATCCCAGAGGAATGCAGATGAGGATTTAGAGGTATCCTGGTAGTTCCTGTGGCTCATAGTGGTAGACTGGTTGCGAAGGAGGAATTGCCAGCATGTCCTTGGGACCTCAACACATTGCAGTTTTCAACAGATAGTCTGTCCATAATGGACATGCCTAACGTAGACAACATGAACCCTTCACTCACTGATGATCTAAATCCAACTACAAGTGGTATCTCCATGAATAAATCTAGGACTCAAGCAGGCTGACCAACTCAGAAACCAGCATGCATGACAGACTACCTGGATTCCTAGGAGTTATTGTTTTAAGTTCTTATTTAACTGGAAGGGGTCATTTTAATGATCAGTGAAGATAGCACCTCCACCAACAGATGGTGCTTAATCTTTATCTTAGTGTGAAGTTGGGTCTTGGTCTTGTTATTATGTTGTTGTTTCTGATCTGGAGGGTTTAACAGGAAATTAGGTCTTCCCTGTGCATACCTGAATTAGCACTTGAGGTGTTTCAATAAATCTCTGTTATTTTATATGCGAGTGTTACACTATCCACAGCTGAATCACTTGACTAGGCAAATCCTATCCCAGAACAAAACATGACTTGTGACCATACAAGATCAAGAAATTCTAAAGGAAGGTGGAATTCTTTGTGTGGTCAATTGCATATTAATACCCAGAGTGCTCTGTCGTGTCCAAGGTGATTGTATAGCAATTTAAATCAAACTATTAAGTCTTAATAGTGAGGTACGTAAACTATGGGTTTTTATTGATCATGCCTGCAATGTTTGAGTATTCACAGGGGCTCCTACTTGCAAGACGATAATGTTATATTCAGCAATATCCAGGGGAACAGCATCATGACATTAGGTTAAAAAGAACTCTAATTTGATGTTGGGAGCCTCTTGCAGCCAAACACCACATAAGCAAACATTCAAATGTTTTATGTACACAGATAAACACTATATTATTTTGTGTTTTGCTGTTGGTCTTATTTGCACATCTAATTATGGTATTAGTCATTTTACTATTTTTATTACTCTTCCTCATGCACCTGGCACTGCAACCATGTATCTTGGATAGCTCCTGCAGGAGAAATATGGTTTGTGTGACAACAGTCTCAGTGTACTGTTTAATAAAGTTAAAAAAAAACCCAACATAAAATTAATGAAAAATATTTTCATGGAGGGAGCATGATATTTCCACTTGTAATGGGGATGTGGCATTTAATACACCATTACTATATTGTTAAAACTAATGTCCAGCAGCCCTAAGATCTGATGGAGACTCCAAATTACTACCATTACTAAAGATAGATTTTTACTTTCTAAGTAAATCTATTTGATGATGTTCTATTTCCTGACCGCTTGTGTTTCAATCAGTGCAGTGAAACCTCTCCTAGAATTGTGAAGGGATAGGATTCAATAAGACTTTAGCTCCTTTCTGTTCAAAGAGAAACCTTCTGAGCTCTATGATTCCAACTAACTGCAAACCATCGGCTTTCTATAGAGAACCAGGCTGCATCATCCACATAACCTGCACCATAAGAGTAACATATATCTACCCCAGCGTTTCCAATCACACAAGAAGTCAAAACTGCAGAGTGCGGCAGTGAATTGCAACGCTGGCTTTGCTATGGCGATTGCTCCTTCTAAAGGGCACAGCAATCTATTCTCACAGCAGTAACAAAAAGCCAGAAGGATCTTAGGAGGAAAATAATATTTTCAGTTCTTCAGAAACACATCAGGCAAACATGTTTTGCATTTCTGCCGTAGTTCCTCCTATCATCTGGTGGATCTGAGAAATGTTTTATGTGCAATGTTGTCTATATGATATCCAAAGTTTAGTTTCTTGGATAATCCAGGAAAGGCCATAACTATTTCATAAACTGAGGATCTTTTTTTTTTTTTTTAAATACCCCTTAGGGGAGATCTACACTGCACCTGGAGACATGTTGTTCAGTGCCAGCAGACAAACATGTGCTAGCTCTGCTCCAACCAGCACACTAAAAATAGCAGTATAGCTAGGTGCAGCATAGTCAGCAGATTCAGCTGGCCACCGGAATAAAATCCTGCCCAGACCCCCAGTACATTTTTGCCTGGTAAGCCCAAGCTATTGCCCATGCTACCCTCAGCTATGCTGCTATTTTTAGCTCCAGCAAAGGTAGTGCACATCTGTCTACCCGTGCTGCGAAGCGACCCTGACTTGGAGGGATTCCTCCCCTCCCCCTTGGCATGAAAATGTAATTCAGTCTCCATTCTCCTTAGCCTCTGTAACCGCTTACTCTTCCATCTCAGTCGCTCCACACATCACAGCCGTTTTGCCATGTCTTTCTACATAACCTCTCTAAAATCCATCCTTTTCTCTCTATCCATGTGTCTACTGTTCCAATCCAGGCTGCCTTCTCTGACCTTGATTATTGTAAATGTCTCCTGCCTGGCAACCTTAACACCTACACCTTCCACTTTACATCCATAAAATAGTATTCACTAAGATCATCTTCCTTGCTCATTGCTCTAATCACACTTCCAGTTCTTTGAAGCCTTCCTTTAGCTCCCTTCTCCACCACATCAAGCTCAAACTTTTTGTCCTTGCGTTAAAACTAGGCTTGACTTTTTTAAAAATAATTTTAACAGATAATATTGTTTGTTTTTAAGCATTTTTTTTTCAATTTTTTTAGATTTAAAATGTTCACAGTTGAGAAAAATTATGGGGGGAGTCAGACAGTAGACGTTGAGATTCAAAAAGTTAAAGCTTTATAACCATTCAAACACCATTTGTCAACATCACATCAAGATATACATAGTAAATATCCAGAAAACAAAGGTAATGAGGTCTCAAGCGGCACTTAACTTTGCCTACCTGTAAATTTCAATGATTGTTGATGGAAATATTTTTAGTCGGTTCCTGTGTGTACAGTGAAATTGATATTTACTGATAAAAATCTAATCCTTCCAAGCCTACTTAAAAGGTCTTGCATAACATAAATGAAATACATCACTTTAAGTATCCTTTTTATTTTTTTGCTAGGTCCTTTAAGCTTCCTGTCAGCCTTTAGCTTTAGCTGTCTTTGTTCTGTCCTCATCCTGCACTTCACCCAATTTTTGTGTTCTGCACAAGTTGCTTTAAGCCAGTATCTGTTTTCTCTTAGGAATGCACAACCTTCACCTCCTCTAATGACTGCAAAATCCACAAGACTGGCAAATCAGTCATAGTGCTTTAGCTTCTCACACACACACCCTTCCCAAATAAAAAGTTTCCTTTCATTAACTACAATAATTGGTTTTGCCAGTCACTTTGCTATCTGTGCTTCTGTTTCCATTCCCTCACCCCCCACTCCAGCGTTTAGCTCAGTAAAATATCTTCAGACACTAATATATTGTGCCTAAAAACCCAATTTCCTGACCACGTCATATTGCTGTGAAACCACAACTTGCACTGTGCAGTATTTGATTAAAATGATTGTAGACACAAGCTTTTACCACAAATTCAAATGGAACCAGTTTTGGGGTTTGAAAAAGTTCAGTTAACCTCTTCCCCTCCACACCAAATCCAATTCTTTTCCTTTTTACATTCCTCTGCCATTTCTACTCCCAGCCAAACTGGAAACAGGAAGTACAAATAAAACCTCACATGAAAGTCTATTAAGTTATTTCTAGCTCCAATTTCCCTTCCCCCCAAACTGCAGAAACTAGGATAATTCCTCTAAGCACCTGAATTTTGACTGCAACTGAACCAAAACTATGTATGTTTTGAAATTCACTCATCACTGAATTCAGTTCATTCTCTCATTCCAGCTGTTGGGATGGATAACATTTATTTTGATCCCATCCTCTCTCCAGTGTATATCTGACTTCATTATTTTATTTACTGTGTTAAGGTCAGTTGTGCAGGTGAAGAAGAATTCCAAAGAAGTGTTATAAAATGTAAATGAATATAGAAAAAATACACCTACAAGCCACTTTGCAGAGGTTTTACTTCTTTCAGCACCATTTCTAAGGATCCATTCAAGCAATAGTACCTGATTTCTCACCCATTCCATACTTACAATAGCTTAACAGCTTTTCATACAGTTATTATGTGACAAATGTTATTTCTTCCAACCTTCTGTGCGGTATGTGATGACTTGCACATGTATTTGATGGTATAGAGTGGTTTTTAAAAAACTTTTGCTGTTATACATGTAGGTCAGGTTGGTATTTACATTCCAGGCACCTTTCATTTATTAGTCACACCAATTTATTACAATGTTATGGCCCAATCTAACACCCATTGGGCCCAATCATGTAAAAACACAAAAATGACTTTGCTCAGATGACTAATTAATTATATCATAAATAAATAAAAAAATAAAATTATCCATCCATATAAGCATTCACATGATAGGCCCTTCCTTAGGAGGTCTCACAATACAATAACAGTAATGCTACTGTAATTTAGGATCAAATATAAAGGTGTCTCTAAATAAAAGAAGAACTGGAAATTTACAGAAAAAAACAAAAAGAAAATAACTTGAAAATAGTGATTGATAAAAATAATTCCTCCCCCCTTGAGATTATGGGTATTTTTGCTTAATTTAATCTACAGGGTTTGTTTATTTTTTGTGCCCTAAGATTCTTCCTCATTAAATCAGGTCTGTGTGGTAAGGTCCTCAGTGCATTTTGTTAGTTTGCTACTCTCATCTCTGCCCTAGAAGAGAAGGCTGTACTTGGAGCACATACTCCAGACAATCAGACAATATTCTTGAATGTCTCAACTGTGTTTTAAATGCTTCAAACCTCTGTCCCTCTTCAGTGTGCTACAACTGTCTGTTCTTTCTTGTTATAAAAGACTAGTGTCAATGTCATTCTGAAACTGGCATGCAAGATATGCTTGAGTATCTGGCAGTTTCCTTAAAGCTAGGCTAAGAAACAAGAGACCAAATTACCCCAAAATTCTAATGTGAATTCTTCCACTGATTTTAATCCTGTGAGTTTTAGATTACATCCTTAATTCTCCAATGGGCAAGAGGGCGAGAGTGGGAGGGAAAAGGCCTCTGTCACGCCTGATGGCTACAACCAAATATCTGAGCAGGAAAATAGACAGTGAAATTAAACTAAACACATAACCCGATTCAACAGATACGTTGTCTTTCTTCAGATTTTCTTCTCTGAGAAATTAACATTTTTATATCTGAATTGCAGAGAATCCCTCAGGCATTAGAGAAATTAACTATTGTTCATTTTTATTCAGTTATAAAAAGAAAATTAAAGGCTCTTTGCAGCCAATTCAAAATACTACAGACATGCTGTAAAGCAAAAGGTCCCTTGAGCTATTTCTTTGTCAAAGGGATCATTGGTTCGGTGTACTATTTTTCTTCACAGCATGGAGCATGTGTGACAAATGTGTAAATTTTGGTAATATTTTTATGATTCCTTCAGTTTGTGCTTTGTACTGTTATGCACTGAGTGTGAAGGGAAGGCACGAGGCGTTTGATTCACAAAGCAGCTTGGTTGGAAAGTGGACTCACTAACAAACTGAATAGAGCTCACACGTGACTGGAGGGTTCTGAAGAGACAATGGGACCCCCCATGGCCGGGACATTCACACCTCCTGACCAATAGGAGATTCCCCACACCTGTCTGCAGGGAAGCAGAGTACAGACCCCGAGTCAGGAAAAAAAGGGGAAAGGTGTCAGGTAGCTGTGGTAAGAGCTGAGTTCACAGAGACACAGGGTTCTCAGTTGGGCCTAAGGACTTGTACACACTTCAGTGGAGCGGCTGCACTGTAGTGCTTACTGAAGATGTTACATATGCCAACAAAAGAGCCTCTCCCATCAGCACAGGTACTCCACCTTCCCAAGAGGCAGTAACCATGCTGATAGGAGAAGGCCTCCTGTCGATATAATGCTGTCTGCATCGTGTAGCAAATATTACTTACTACACATCTTATCCTGTCTCAATCTATAATGATAATCCAGTCAGAAAGGGTTCGTTTATTAGTTAAAACAAAAATAGATCTGGGCATCTGGGAGTGGGGAAGTCGGGCAAGGAAAGAATAATGTCGTAATTGTGAAACACTGGGCCAACTTTTACACACAACTTCAGTTGTGAAACGAAGATGTCTTTTGTTGCCTGACATTTTAGTTTAAAAAGCAAAGCCTTTGTAACTATCGTAATTTCCTATTGGAGGACAATGTACTTCTCAGTTTTAGGAACAACTAGGGTCTGGTCTACTCACAGTTTTTGAACTGGTATAACTATTTCGGGTGGGGGAGAGCGATTTTTTTTTTAACCAAAAGAGTTGTAGTTGTCCAGTCCCTTGAATGCACACTTATATTGGTATAAAGGTGTCTTATACAAGTGTAGCTTATCCTTGTTCATCTGGTATCAGCTATACCAGTATAAAATACCTTTATTCCAATATGGATACAATTGCACAAGGGGGCTTGTACTATTTTAGCTGTATGAATAGAGTATAAGATTTATTGTTATGATTTTAGTGTCATAATTGCAATAATCAGGAATGAAACTATATCGGTGCAGTTAAAGCAATACTACTTATTCTAGGGGGAAATCTGTGCAAAAAATTAAAAATTCTGCACACAATATTTTAAAATTCTACAAAATTCTTCATGTTTTGTCACCTTTTTTGATTATTTTGGTAATTTATTTCAAAATACCTGTCAGAAAGTATATCCGTAATAATAGAGACAACAAAAAAGATTCAGAGAATGTTTTTTGACAAATAGATTCCTTACTAGGCATATTAATACAGAACTTTGAGTAATAATTCATGTAAACTATAATATAGAAATGTATTTCCCATACCCCTCAGAAGCAACGCAAAGGCTTGGGGGAGCCAGCAGTAATGGAGGAGCTGAGGGATAGAGAAGTAATTGCTGGAAAGGAGCCTGGAGAGTTGTTGGGTGTGGGTGGGAGAAGTATGGAATGGGGTGGGTTTTTGTGTGTGTGTGGACGCAGGGATTATTAGGGAGTTGAGGAGCCTCCCCTATGCAGACCCTAACTGACCCCTAGCCTTTCCCATTAAATCAGGCAAATCTGCCCCTCTCCCCATGTTTTCCTGCACCTCGTCCCTCCATCCCCATGTGTCCCTGCACCCCAGTCAGCCACCCCTCCTGCCCCATTCCCATGCCCACTCCTCAGCCTCCCCCACCCCATTCCCATGAGGCCCTGCACAACCCTCCCATTCAGCTTTTGGCTCAATGTGGTCACCCCACTTGTTCCTGTGCCCCCACCCTAATCTGCCCCCCCAGCCCTTCTGAAGCCCAGTCTGTGACCCCTCAGCAGCCTCGTGTGCCCTGCTCTATCTGTTCCCACCATATCCTTCGTCTCCTGCCCTGACCTCTGCTCCCTCCCACCCTGTGGCTGGCTGCTCCTGCCTGAGAGCTGGCTGCCCTCTCTTCTGGTGCCACAGGAGTCCCTGGTGGGTGAAAGTTATAACTACAGTGTCTCTTCAACAGAATGTATTTTCTGTGTGCGGGAGGGAAGAGGGGGGAAGTCTGCAGGGGACATGAATTCTGCACATGCGCAGAGGGGCAGAATTCCCCTCGGAGTAACAACTCAGTGAGTCGAGAAGACCTGGGTGTCAAATAAAATCAGAGCACTATCCTGAAGAAGCCACTTTCAGACAAAAGTGTTATCTGTAATAACTTGGCTCCCTATGTACGTGTTTTCAGAAAGATGGGAGTGGGAAGAGATGTACTAATATGGCTCCCAAAATTGGTTAACCTTATATATCTCAGAGTCAAGTGAAAACCAATTAGCTGGACAGAACAATTTCAAAGTAAATGAAACCATAGACAACCTTGCTTATTTCTCTGTATAATTCAGAGGAGATTTAACCCCATTGACTCACACAGCTGTTTTTGGTGTAAAGAGTAGTTATCCACAGAAGGAACTGGGATCCAATGTGCATATGGGACACGACTTTAAACAGAAAGTTCCAGTCTATTCTCGCAAAAGCTTTTCTGTGCATCAAGTGATAATGAAAAATATGAAAGTATTAATACATTCTGTATTATGGTAGCACCTGTTAATTAAAGAGATTTGATGATTATATTACGTACAATGTTTCTCTAAAAAAAACATAAGCTCACGTCTGTAATGATTATCATTTTATTTCTGATATTTATATTGCAGTGATTTGTAAACCCACTAAAACTTCCTAAATAAATAGTTATTTTTTAAAAAAGAAACAGAACTGAATCAAGACAGGAAACTTCTGAAATACTTGTATCACTTTAAATTACAGCTTTCAGCAACATTTTAGATTTATTATGATTTTAGCTTCACAACTGCAATAATCAAGAATGAAATAAGCCAACATTCAAGGGAGAAGCAATTCACTCCCATTTGCTCTGCTTGTCTCCATTTACTAAGCCAACAAGCAAGTGTTTTCTTCAGAAGAGCTAAAACCAATATGAAAAAGAAGTTTATTAAAAAAAAATGAAAACAGGTTGTGCAATCTAGTCCCTTAAAAATAATAAACAAGGTCTGTCAAAATGTCTGAGCTAGCAGCTTCCCTTCATTAAATCTAATTGCTATGGAATAGCACTTTCAATTGATGCATGCAAAGGAAAGTAATTTTATGTTGATGATGTGAGCCTCCAGCTAGCCTAGAATAGGAAGCTGATTCCCCTTCATCTATTTACACCCTACTTTGGAATGTAAAAACTGTTAGTTGATAACATCAGCTTCCTAGTACAACTTAGGCTGAATTCCACACTAGTGGCAAATGAATATAACTTCCCTACGCGCCTCGAATAATAAGAGGTAAGCATTCTTTGCTGATACTTGGCCAAAGGCAGCACTTTGAGATCTTCTCCCAGCTGCTGGTTGACAGTTCACACACTGATCAGGTAGACAGATTAGATAGAACTTCTTTTATTTGAATATAGATCTTTGCAAGCATCAGGGTACTTTACAGAATACACATACTGCATATTCCCAGAGAAAACTTAACTGTTAGCATAGAAAAATGCTGTCCTTTAAAACAATGTTAATAAAATTACATTTCTATATATATTAAGGAAGCCCTAAAATTGCACTAATGAGCACTCATAAGTAAGGAAATGCAGAAATTGAAATTTATCTTTGCACTTTTAGCATACAAATTATGATATAACCCCAATTTCAGGAAAATATCTGAGCAGGTGGTTACATCCCATTGAAGCACATTTGTAAGCCCTCTTCCTAAATAGAGATGTTGAATTGGAGACAATCTTAACTGTATGATCACATATTATTCCTCAGTTATCATCATAAATGGTTATTACATGCTGGTATGCATCTTCTAGCAGTGTGCATTGTTGTGGGTAAGCAAGATAAACATAATTCACAAAAGGAACCTCTATGAAAAGTACACAGTCAATTGTACTTCCACAACATTCTGCAGCTGAATGAAAAAAAGTATTACTGAAATTTGGCTGATATACATAGCCCACGAAAGTTAACTTCATATCACGAATTTCACTTACGGAGACTGTGGTGATTCTAAATCTATATACGGCCATCACTGTAGTATCTGAGCGACTCAGAATCTTTAATGAATTTTATCCTCACAGTACTCTCTGAGGTAGAGGATTATCCCAATTTTACAGACGGGGATCCGGGGCACTGGGTAGATTTAGGATTTGTCTATATTAGAGAGTTTTGCCCATCCAACAATCTGCCAGCCTCCAGTCTGAGCACAACAGAGTTAAAAGATTTGACAAGAGCGGTTGCTTCCATGGGGACAGGCATTGTGGGCCTGGTGCTGGAGGGCTGCTTATGCATGTACAGCGACTTCAGCATCCACACCGGCCTTGTAACAGTCCCAGTTGAGGACTTATGTTACTTGGGGAATTGGTTTAACTTCAAAAGTTCAGGGTTTTGTCGAGAGACTTCAAAATTAAGAGCTGATAAATGGCAGGTTGGGCAACTGCAAGCAAGTTTCGCTGGTGAAACTTTGTGTTGTAGACCAGGCATAAGTGCCTTGTGCAAAAGCTCAAATGCAGATGGCAGTAGTATAAGCCAGGAATTGAACCCAGCTCTCTTGATTCTCAATCCAGTGTTCTAGCCACTGGATGGGCCATGCTTCCTACCCTTATTGAAAAGAAACTGGATAGCACATAGGTTATGTAATTATTATTATTAAAGTTATGAAAGGAAAAATGTTATCACACTAAAAGTCTAATTATTCAAGAGGAGCAGGTCAATTCACAAAAGTATAAAAAAAGAAATATTAGGGCACTATGCATTGGCATTTCCATAAGGTTGTATAAAATATGGTTCTAGTATTTGAGAAATGATACCTTGACACATCACTAAAGAATGTATCATTATGCACAATGGTGAGAGTTCAGGTTTTCCATATATTTCTTGACTTTTGGATGCTTAACTGTGCAACCTTAGGTCCACGTATAACAAACTGCTGGGTTGGGAAGGATCCCTGCACAAGCATGGGGTCAGCTGCAAGATCAGATGCTTAATGTTCTCTGCAGATATTTTTTTACAATGTTGTTTCCTATGGGGTTATTTGTGGTATGGGTTCAGGGGTGGGGTGGTTAAGAAAGCAGAACACACACACACACACACACTCTTAATAGGTAGAACGGACGGAAATGTGGGAGGTAGGAAGGGGAAGGGGAATTGCAACATTTTGGAAAACTTTGAAAGCATTTTCAGTTCAATCATTTTTCCATAATGGTTCCAAAAGAATTTTCTATGGAAATGTTTGTTTTAAATAATAAATTTTCAAAAACAATCCTATCATGTGACTAAGTTGACCACTAAAAATTGGCAGTACAAACCTCTGAAATAATAAAGCAAAAGCAAAAATAGATTTTGCATAAATTTATTTATTTAAAAATTTGACAAAAATTTTGGAAAAAAGGAAGATTTTGAAAATTTTTAAAGTTTTTTGTGAAAAATTCTGTTTTCAAATAAATAAAAAAAACAGACTGGTTCTACTGATATTTATCTTTGAGATGGAGACCCTTAAGTCTGATCTGGCAATTATATGAATGCCAACAATATAGCTTTTCACAATATAATGAAATAATCCATACTTATCCTACTGACAACTGGGTTTCTACTATATATAAGCAGGTACCTGATAAATCCTTTCATCATTGTGAATTGGGTTACATGCTGGAAAGAGTCCCCATATTTGTCTGCACGCTAATGAAAACTGATTACTGCTGGACCACTGTTACTGAAATTCCAACACAGCGAATTCAGGCTATGTCTATGCCGCTACACTACTCAGCTTCGACTACAGGTGTGTAAAAACAGTGCACAGCAAAGTGCTGCTCTGTAACTCCCCCATGTGGACGCTGTGGGCATGAACTAAATGGTTCCTAGCTCACATTATTGTAGTCCTCTTTGAAAAGGACTAAGTTAATGCAAACAATGAACATTTTAGTTCATGCCCAGTGTCCACATGGGGGAGGTACAGCACAATACTTTAGTGGACACTGCTCATCACACCCCTGTAGTCTGAACTGCAAGGCGATGTAGACAACCCGCAGACTGAGTGGGCAAAAGAACCAGAGAGACACAGAACATGTCTCCAGGGCCTAAAATTGCACCATGTGATATGGTGTCAAAGTGCCACTGCCATGGGAAGAGATGCCACCACCTGCTCCTCATCAGAAGGAGTAGAGAAGCAAAAGAAGAAATTGTCATTGGCTGCTCTGTGAAAAGAAGGAATTGTGAAGATTCCAACTGCATTTTTCATGGAGGAGCTAAAGATTCTACCCATCTCATGCCCACCACTCTATATGGGTGTAGATTCCAGCACTGGAGCAGAAACACAGGTGTATTCACTTGTTGCTGTTTTTCCAAGGGAAAAGTCAATACAAGGTTGCTTCTGAGAGAAATGAAAGATGGAGATTTGATTTCTCACACCCTGGGGCTTTCCCATCCTTCTGTTAAGGGAGAATGGCACATCTCCCTGGGGCCCCCTTTGTATTGATGACCATAGTGCCTGCAGGACACATGCTATAAACTAGTGATCATCAATTGTTTTCTTTCATTTATTCCTTCCACATGAAGCCAATAACTCAGTTATACATCTCTTCTGAAAGACAGCACTTCTGGTAGCATAATGTATCAAAACTTCATGCTCGAGAAGTGGTTTGAAACTGATTCAGAAGGAGGAACACTACTTAATCATCATCCCTGCTTCCTGCAGCAACCTAGGAGTTCCAAGAAGATCTCCATGTAGGTACTGAGCATGACCTTGCTCAGAATGTTAGAGTCCCAGTTCAGTGTAGTAGGTCAGCAGGATCATGTTTTAATCAAGTAATGTTTTGTTTTCCTTTACTGATGGGTCTTTAAACTAAATTAAAAGCCACATTAGTATTTTCAGTCAGCTGTACCCAGGTTGTCATTCCCTGTTTTAGTTTTGTGTGTTCTGTCTGCCTTATGGACTGTAGTTTCCAGTAGTCTGTGTTATTTTATTGACCTGACTGCCATTATTGGAAATCCCAGAACGGTGCTAGTACATAAACCAAATCAGTCCCTCCAAAGTAGGGGTAAGAACATGAGGGATAGCAGCTTTCATTGTTTAAAAAAAAATCAAATAAAAGACCACATGCCACCAAAAATGCCAGGACACCACAGTAATGTGCAAAACTGCCCACTGACATTCCCCTTTTGTTTGCTAGTATGTGCCCATTTACTAGGAAGGAGAGTCTTGCCATCAACAAATCCTACCAAAACATTTGCTTATGCCAATACAAATGGAAGGAGTAAGACTGAGTTGGTATGTGACAGCCCTTTTCCAGGTCCCCAGCAGTTTCCGCAGAATGTAAGTTTTTGTTTTAAGTAATCTTAAATTTCTAGCCCCCTCTCAGGGTTGTGAAGGTGAACTTCCAAATGTGAAACCAGAATGTTATCTGATTGACTCTGCAAAGTAAAACTAGCTTTGAGAGGTGTGAACTGCTTCCATTCAACTCAGAGACAAGGTGGATAAGATAATATCTTTTATTCATGAGTGGCAGTGAGGCCTGTCTTTGGGGAGTTTGGGTGGGGGGGAAGAGGGGGACACTTCTCCTCCTCTGAAGCCTGGCCCACTAACCACCTCTACCCTCCACATGCTGCCATGGAAGGCGTCGGCCTGGCTTGCCCTTAGTGCCGCAGAGAAAGTGGCGTAGGTCCTGCTGCGGGCAGGTGGGGCTTGGGCTGCACACCCAGAAAGCAAAGGGCACCCGCCCTCCCTGCTTTGTGGCGCAGAGTCCAGGCAGGTCCTGCTCGCACTTGCCCCACTCCCCCACCCACCGCTCGTGCCTCTTCGCCACTAATGAGTCTCTCTATCTCGAATAGTCTCAAAGGCCCGGTCTACACTTACCTTCTGGATTCGGCGGCAGTCGACGGGAGATACGCAAGTGATGTAAATCACCTGCGTATCTCCCGTCGACTTCGTGGCATCTCCTCTGCGCGCCATCCACACTGCACTACACCGATGGGAACAGCGCTCTCTTCGACGCAGCACTACGCCACTTACCGGGGTGGTTTCCCTGCATCATTTGCTACACGGGTCTACACAGACCGCTCAGTCGATCCAGAGCAATTGATCTGACGGCGGCAAATTTGCGGCTGTCAGTGTAGACCCAGCCTTAGAATATGTGCCAACTACTGAAGCTAAACAATCTGTTCTACCTTGCCTTTAACTATGATGCTCTGAGTACCTTTCCCCTACCTTAAGAAGAGCTGTGTATGACTTCAAAGCTTGTCTCTCTCACTAACAGAAGTGGGTCCAGTGAAAGATATTACCTTACCTGCCATGTTGCTCTCACATCCTGAGATGGCTACAGCCAGGAGTTAACTATTAAGCCTAATGATGGCACGTAAAATGTCAGCATTAACTACCTTTTTGAACCTTTTAGACGATGGCTTCAGCATTGATTAATGGTAGATCCTCTGTAACTTGAAGTCTTTAAATCATGATTTGAGGACTTCAGTAACTCAGCCAGAGGGGATGGGTCTATTATTGGAGTGGGTGGGTGAGACTCTGTGGCCTGCAATGTGCAGGAAGTCAGGCTAGATGATCATGATAGTCCCTTCTGACTTTAAAAGTCTATGAGTCACTTTTGGAGTGTGGGAAGAGCTTAGAACTCAATGTGGACACCTAGCTTTTCTCCCCTCCCTCCCTATCAAACTATGGAACAGTGCCAAGAACAGTTCTAATCTGGGGCTGTTCTTTCTTATTCTGCAGTCATGCATAAATGAGAACTGAACACAAAGAATGCATTTATTGGCTTTGTTTCAGGATGCTGTAGTCTCCCTTTTTCCCCCGCTTATAAATTATTCTCCCCAAACAACCATCTCACTGCAGTTAACACAGTAGTGCAACATATTACAAAATGAATATTTTAAAAACTCCAAAAATAAATTCTTTGGGAACTGAAAGAGTCACTTTGACTCCAAGGCTCAATAACAGACAAGCTAAAATTGGACAGAGAACAAAATAAATCAGTCACACCAATAATGACAACCCCCAAAACCATATTATGGCAATGGCAATCAATGGAACCCCTAGGTAAGGCTCCAGTTTATGTCAGACATCCTGAGAATAGGAAAGTTGATTTGGTCTCCTACACTAAGCTCCAAAAAAAAGGGAACTGGATTTGATGCTCAGATATCTCTGAGCAGCACTTATGGCTTGATCCAAATCCCGCTGAAATCAATGGGAGTCTTTAAGTGATTTGGATGAAGGCCTCAAAGCACACTGGTTATAAGACTCGAAGGGCATTGATATCACCTGAAGTCCATGGGCATTGTAAGTGCTCAGAATATTTGAAAATCAGACTGTCTAAAGTTGAACATCCAAAAATGGTAACACGCAAAAATTGGAGAGGTCATTTTTCAATAACTGGGCCACTACGTGTCATTCTCAAATACTGTACTATGTTATCTAGCATAAATAAATACACCACTTAACTTTTACATTGGCAGACAACTTGGTATTGTTATTTCAAAAGGCTGAATATGGCTTCTATATTTTGACAATGACTTTCCATGAATTGCATATTCTGCAGTTCAGACCTTCATTACCTTTTCATTACAATGAAATTAAATTAAAACTGATCAAAGGATAGCTAAGGATTACATTCTATTATCAGAGGATGCTCTTTCACTTAGAGCTACAATGATACATTGCCAGAGCCTGGCAAAAAAATAGTCAAGTAAGAACATGATTAAAAAGGAATGCATGATTACAAAGACAAATGGAACATTTTGTAAGTCAGCCAATAAAGGTACATATAGTCCTTACAAAGTAAAACACTGACGTATTGAAAAGGTGTTTCTGGCCAGCCTAGTGGCTTGACAATATATGAATGTTGTTAAAGTGGCAGAACCTCTCTTCTCTAGATACGGAATGTTACAAAGGAGCTTTGTATTGTACATGGCTGCCAATAAAATCGAGACAGGGACAAATCATAAAATGGTAGCTTGAGTTAAGATGTGAGATGCCACTCATCTTTCCAATTAACTCCATCTTAATTCCACTTGGATTGGCCTGAATCTGAAATCCTCACTTCTGTGATGTGATCTATCATGCATGCACTGTCACCATTCCAATGGGTATTTGCATATTTTAAGGGCCATCACTGCCGCTAAACGTTTTAGGTAACTAAATAATTTTTGTCTCAATATTTCTTATAGCAAGTATAAGGAAAAGCAAAGAAATATTGCTGATAACAAGGTAATTTTACCTAAGTAGCTAAGTAGAACTGGCAAGTTTCTAAGCTCACCACCAAGTATGTTTTATTGCCATAACCATGCAAAACATTTGTTATAACACACAAAACCCTGGGAAGCTCAGCTACATTTCATGACCAATGCAAAACTCAGCTCATGTTCATCAGAAGCTTAGCTAAGGATCTCTGACTTTCTTAGCAAGCCTGGGCTGATTTATAGTTTTGTGGCAAAATATAAAAACTCAGTGATTTATGTGCCTAGAATGCAAAGTCCACACAATCTGTCTTTGAGATTTTGTGCAAGGCACTTATGCCTGGTCTACAACACAAAGTTTCACCAGCGAAACTTGTTTGCTGTTGGCCAACCTGCCATGTAGGAAGGACAGGCAGGGGCGAAAAGGTGGAGAAATTGCACTGTATGTAAGAGCACTATGATTGCACAGAGCTCCAGTGTGAAACTGGAGATACACCAGTTGAGAGTCTCTGGGTTAAGCTTAGAAGCAAGAACAATAAGGGTGATGTTGTGGTGGGTGTCTGTTATAGACCACCAGACCAGGAGGATGAGGTAGATGAGGCTTTCTTCCGTCAACTAGGGAAAGTTTCCAGTTCACAGGACCTGATTCTCATGGGGGACTTCAATCACCCTGACATCTGCTGGAAGAGCAATGCAGCAGAGCACAAACAATTTTAGACTGTGTTGCGGATAACTTCCTGGTGCAAGTGCTGAGGCAACCAACTAGGGGCCGTGCTGCTCTTGACCTGCTGCTCACAAACAGGGAAGATTTGGTAGGGGAAGTAGAAGTGGGTAACAACCTAGGCAGCAGTGACCATGAGATGGTTGAGCTCAGGATCCTGACAAAAGGAAGAAAGGAGAACAGCAGGATACAGACCATGGACTTCAGAAAAGCAGACTTTAACTCCCTCAGGGAGCTGATGGGCAGGATCCCCTGGGAGGCTAATATGAGGGGAAAAGGAATCCAAGAGGGCTGGCTGTATTTTAAAGAAACCTTATTGAGGGCACAGGAACAAACCATCCCGATGTGCAGAATGAATGGCAAGTGTGGTAGGCGACCACCTTGGCTTAACAAAGAAGTCATTGGTGAACTTAAACACAAAAAAGAAGCTTACAAGAAGTGGAAGCTTGGTCAGATGACTAGGGAGGATTATAAAAATACTGCTCGAACATGCAGCAATGAAATCAGGAAGGCCAAAGCACAATTGGAGTTGCAGCTAGCAAGGGATGTGAAGGGGAACAAGAAGGGTTTCTACAGGTATGTTAAAAACAAGAGGAAGATTAAGGAAAGTGTGGGCCCCTTACAGAATGGGGGAGGCAACCTAGTGAAAGAGGATATGGAGAAAGCTGAGGTATTCAATGCCTTTTTTGCCTCTGTCTTCACAGACTAGGTCAGCTCCCAGACTACTGCACTGGGCGGCACAGAATGGGGAGGAAGTGAACATCCCACAGTACTAAAGGAACAGGTCCAGGACTATTTAGAAAGCTTGGACATACACAAGTCCATGGGGCCAGATGCAATGCACCCAAGGGTGCTGAGAGAGTTAGCTGATGTGATTTCAGAGCCATTGGCTATTTTCTTTGAAAGCTCGTGGCAACAGGGGGAGGTCCCTGATGACCGGAAAAAGGCAAATATAGTGGCCATCTTCAAGAAAGGGAAGAAAGAGGATCCAGGGAACTATAGGCCGGTCAGCCTCACCTCAATCCCTGGAAAAATCATGGAGCAGGTCCTCAAGGAATCCATTTTAAGGCACTTAAAAGAGAGGAAGGTGATCAGGAGCAGTCAACATGGATTCACCAAGGGCAAGTCATGCCTGACCAACCTCATTGCTTTCTATGATGAGGTGACTGGTTCTGTGGATGAGGGGAAAGCAGTGGATGTTATATATCTTGATTTTAGCAAAGCTTTGGATACGGTATCCCGCAGTATTCTTATCAGCAAGTTAAAAAAGTATGGGTTGGATGAATGGACTATAAAATGGATAGAGAACTGGCTAGAGCAAAGGGCTCAATGAGTAGTGATCAATGGCTCCATGTCTAGCTGGCAGCCGGTCACAAGTGGAGTGCCCCAGAGGTCGGTCCTGGGGCTGGTTTTGTTCAACATCTTCATTAATGATCTGGAAGAGGGGGTAGATTGCACCCTCAGTAAGTTTGCAGATGACACTAAGCTAGGGGGAGTTGTAGATACCCTGGAAGGGAGGGATAGGATACAGAAGTTCCTAAACAAATTGGAAGATTGGGCCAAAAGAAATCTGATGAGGCTCAACAAGGATAAGTGCAGAGTCCTGCACTTAAGATGGAAGAATCCCATGCACAGCTACAGACTGGGGACCGATGAGCTAGGCAGCAGTTCTGCAGAAAAGGATCTGGGCGTTACAGTGAATAGGAAGCTGGATATGAGTCAGCAGTGTGCCCCGGTTGCCAAGAAGGTTAAAGGCATATTGGGCTGCGTTAGTAAGAGCATTGCCAGCAGATCGCAGGAAGTGATTATTCCCCTCTATTCGGCATTGGTGAGGCAGCATTTGGAGTACTGTAGCCAGTTTTGGGCCCCCCACTACAAAACGGATGTGGACAAGTTGGAGAGAGTCCAGTGGAGGGCAACAAAAATGATTAGGGGGCTGGAGCACAAGACTTTTGAGGAGAGGCTGAAAGAACTAGGCCTGTTTAGTCTCATAGACTCATAGACTCATAGGTCAGAAGGGACCAATATGATCATCTAGTCTGCAGAAGAGAAAAATGAGGGGGGATTTGATAGCAGCCTTTAACTACCTGAAAGGGGGTTCTAGGGAGGATGGAGCTAGGCTGTTTTCAGTGATGGCAGATGACAGAACAAGGAGCAACGATCTCAAGTTGCATTGGGGGAGTCTAGGTTGGACATTAGGAAAAAGTTTTTCACTAGGAGAGTGGTGAAGCATTGGAATGGGTTACCTAGGGAGGTGGTGGCATCTCCATCTTTAGAGGTTTTTAAGCTGAGGCTTGACAAAACCCTTGCCGGGATGATTTAGCTGAGGTTAGTCCTGCTTTGAGCAGGGGGTTGGACTAGATGACCTCCTGAGGTTCCTTCCAACTCTAATATTCTATGATTCTAAACAGGAATTTCTCAGTGTTGCCAGCCTCCTTACCACATAAGGAGACAGTCTTTCCTTCTCTGGTCCCCCCACTATTGAGTGCTGTACAGAAGAGCATCAGGACCACAGAACCAGGTGCAGACAGCCAAGAGCATTCATATCTTTTTGTCTTGGGTTGTTTTTTATGTTTTGCGTTTTGTCCCATTCCCTCTGATGTAATCTTGTCAAACTAATAAGGCTATTTAACAGGAAGAAAAATGTTTCATTGCCCAAATCCCAGCAAACATTCAGGGAACTCGTATATAAAATAGTTCATAGAGTATATATCACTCGAGGTCTCTGTAGTAGGTTGCTTGCTAGATCTAGCCCAGTAACTTAAAAATACAAGGAGGGGATTGCTCTCTAAGCATGCTGCTGGTGGAGCTGTTCACAGATTTTGGGCCCAGGTTATTTTAGAATTGTATAAATGCTTTAGTGGAATTATTTCTCATTCTGAGTGTTGCTGAGTGATTCAGTTAATGACTAGCTTTGTAAGGGAATGGACTCAGGAAAATCTCTTTTCCATCTTCTCACTGGAAATCTAGGTTGCTAAATCTCTTGTCTATGGCTAACACTCTGCTCTTGTGGGAGGTGGTGGATAAAATGATGTGAAAGATTTGTGTGTGTTTGAGGCCATATCTGAATTCCTTTCCAAGTACGATAGGAGAAGGCGTGGACACATTGTTGTGGGAGCTCTCCTATAATTTACTCTGACATACAGGTCTTTCAGGAGTATATGATGAAAGATGGTGATGGAAACTGAGAGGGCTAATATGTGTAGGGAGATTGTTCTTTAAAGCTGTACTGACAGATGAACTGAGTATGCTGGAGATGTGGAATGCTTGCTTGCTTTGTTTGTTTTGGTTCTGGTATGAAAGAGTTAATACCAAAACTGAGTCAGGTCCCAGATATTTAGTCTCCAATGATACTGTCATTCTGTAGACTCTTTTCTTAAGTTTCCTTTAATGTTCATTGGATGATTCATGATTTTGGATACATACTAGACTCATAGACTCATAGACTCATAGGTCAGAAGGGACCAAT